>CAHIKZ030003908.1:645000-705000 GCA_903632075.3 Acanthosepion pharaonis | reverse complement strand
TAAAGAAAAATATGCGAATATTCGGCTGGAATCTATCCTGTGTATTCCTGGGCAGGATAAACCGTCTTTAGATTCTACGTGCTCTACCCCACTCGTAAACAAATTACGTTGATGAGCCAGCAAAGCTAAATAATGCCCTTAAAAGCAAATTTTCCCTGTCTGACGAAATATACATATCTATTCAGTTACGTATCCAAAAAGAAAGAAGCCATAGCTAGGGATTCCAACATTTCGAAACGATATTTACCGAATGTGACGAACTCGACTGGAATACTTATCTCTCATATTTCATATTCCGATTCACATTACACCACACGCATACCCAAGTCATACCAGAAAATTAAATTCTAAACGTTTTCTTCTAACAACAAATGCCTCCAGTTTCTGGTATTGAAAATTATCAAAATTCTCAGAACACATTAAGTAAATTTAAAACAAGAGATGTCAAAAAATAATTAATATGGAAATTAAAATTTAGTTAAGAATTAGTCATTCAAGAGGACAATTTATGTTCGCCCTCAATATGGCTGATGCTAACCTCCTCGAGAGCAACTAATTTTCCCTTCTGGGTCTTACGTTTTCTACTGGAAAGTAGAGCGATTATATTAAATTCATTGCTAAGTCTGCTGCTAAGAAGGTTGAATTATTATTTATTAATCAGACAAGTTAAACGCTATTTTTAGCCGATACTCATATGTGAGTAGCCGCTCTGTTGATTTATTAAATATTAGATTTTTTATTTTCATCTAACAGTCAGGATATTCGAGAAATCCTATTCATGAAACATGTGTTTTCCGGTACGATTCTTACTGCTGTTAAATATAAGTTTCCATTTGATTCCGTTTTCTGGAAAATGTTCGTTTTATGGTATCCTCAGCATCCTGCTGTAGAACCACATTTCTGTTGCTCAAGTCTCTTGTTCATCTGTAAGGAAATTGTCTAGCATTCACTGTTATTTAGCAGGATTGATAATATGTAACAATTTGGTACTCTTTTCTTTGTTTCTCACGAATGTCCCTTCACTCTTCGATAACATCCTTAGCGAAATTGAAACTATTTGGTCATATTAAGAATCTATAGAAAGGCTGATAAAAATGTGTTAAAGAGTGCATGGTACCTGGAAAAGGAAGTAGAATAAAACCAAAAGAGAAATGAAGGCATAACTTAATTGCGTACGCTACAACGGATGAAAAGCAGACACTAAATTACTTTGCTCAACATCGTAATAAAAGGTGATAAAATGATAAATTAGACGAAGAACTGACTAATGAAGAATAGTAAATAAGAATCAATAATGCACCCTTGTGCAAATTAAATGAAACAAAACGAATAATTCCGTTATTATTCACTTTTTTCGTATTTTTCTAATGAAACATGACAAGGTGCACATGTTAGTACTTCGTAGAGATTTTCCAAGCGTAGCTTAGATATGGCACAAGGCCGAAAGCATGGGGCATCGAGTGAGGATCGAACTCACTTTTCAGTAGTAACTGATCTAGCAAGACAAGCTTGCTAACCATTACACCACACCGAGGTGCCCCTTTTGTTTCCTTGTAAAGATTTTCCAAGCGTAGCTTAGATGTGGCACAAGGCCGAAAGCATGGGGCATCGAGTGAGGATCGAACTCACTTTTCAGTAGTAACTGATCTAGTAAAACAAGCTTGCTAACCATTACACTACGCCGAGGTGTCCATGTTAGTACTTCGTATGTCCATTCCACGAAGTCGTTCCTTGCAGATTGACCACAGATTCTAGATTGGATTTAAATCAGTACAGTTGATAGTACTTTGATTTGCTCACTGGTAAGGCTTGCCAATGTGTCCGTGAAGCGTTACGATTTTCGTACGCTTCCTTGGAGTAACGTCCATCGCAGACAAAAGCTGTAGGATAACTAATCGACATTTGAGACAATAGTGTCTGGGCATGATATAAATCTGATACAATCATGGATGACGCCATATATTTCAATGCCAAACAAATTTCATCATGCACTCTAAAAATAGATTCATATTACTGCACACCACAGCAAATGACATAATCTGAGGAAAAACAGAAATCGATTACACCCTGTCACTCCAGTGAGTCTACAACGGAACGTATTGTGAAAGAAAGGAAACTAAAGCAGTTGTTTCAATTAAATTACACAAGTGTGTTGCAGTATATGTTTTTTAAACGACTGTTTCCCCTGCCCAGGGGAACTGAGGTTCGAATCGTAACGAAGAGCACATATTTTTCTTGAATAAGATTTCTCGAATATCAAGACTGTTAGACGAAATAAAAAAAATATAATGCTTAATAAATCAACAGAGCGGCTACTCAAATATGGGTATCGACTAAATATTGCGTTGAACTTGTCGGATTAATAAATAACAATTCAACCTCCTTAGCAGCAAACTTAGCAATGAATTCAATATAATCGCTCCACTTTCCAGTAGAAAACGTAAGACCCAGAAGGGAAAATTAGTTGCTCTCGAGGAGGTTAGCATCAGCCATATTGAGGGCGAACATAAATTGTCCTCTTGAATGACTAATTCTTAACTAAATTTTAATTTCCATATTAATTATTTTTTGACATCTCTTGTTTTAAATTTACTTAATGTGTTCTGAGAATTTTGATAATTTTCAATACCAGAAACTGGAGGCATTTGTTGTTGGAAGAAAACGTTTAGAATTTAATTTTCTGGTATGATTGAGTGTGCGTGTGGTGTAATGTGAATCGGAATATGAAATATGAGAGATAAGTTCGTATTCCAGTCGAGTTCGTTACATTTGGTAAATATCCCTAGCTATGGGTTAAATATCAGGACAAGCTGGACTATATAGTTGTGGTTGACAACCAGTCTATAAGAAGGACCAGTCTGAATTCAAAATCACATATGCGGAGACCCATACTGCTAGAAAGTAAAAATTGGTCTCTAAGATGACTAAAATACTGAAATTTCGTTTTGGAGTTGTTAACATTTACAAGCCGTTGCTTGCACCAGTTAACAATTGATTGGAAGTAATTTTCGTATCAGCTGCAAGTTTTACATTATCGGACTTACTATTAAGGCAGGAGTAACTAGTTGTTGTATACAGATTTGGGTACTGCTGACATCGAGAAGGTCGTTGATGAAAAAAAGGAGACCTCGTAGGATCAAAGACAGAGCCCTGAGGGATATCCGTATTACTGTGAAAGGATTTAAAAGAATGTCTTTTCAACAAGACCTTCATCTTAAGCAAGATTTGATCAAGTCGAATATTTAGCACGAGACACCGTAGCCCTTCAGCTTGTGAAGAAGATCCGCTTGCCAAACCGTTAAACACCTTCGTGATATCTAAAACCACAGATCGAGTCTCGCAGTTCTTATCTAAAGGTTGACAAAAATATTCAGTAATAATCTTACTTATAAAATGCAGACTGTGTGTGTGTGTGTGTGTGTGTGTGTGTGTGTGTGTGTGTGTGTGTGTGTGTGTGTGTACGTTTATATATTGGATCGGATTTCTTACATTTTTCAACCGATTTCAACAAAACTTCACAGGACTACGTAAAATTACCTTGCGGTGGTTCTGACAGTGCCAAAAATTGGAAAAACACATTTGTTTTTGCACGAAATCAATTTGAAAACACGATTAACAGGTATTAATGAAAGGGGGACAACTCATATCGAGTTATACTTATTAATATCGAGTTATACTTATTATAAAACCCAGGTTGGTTGTTTGTGTGTGTGTGTGTGTGTGTTCGTTTATATAAGGGATCGGATTTCCTACATTTTTCAACCGATTTCAACAAAACTTAACTTTTTTTTGGCAGGTAGTGTTTCTTATTGTCTTGCACACTTTTTTCTTTATTTTTACATTCAGAATGCTTTAAAAATTCCATCCAGTTCTTATCTAAATGTTGAAAAAATATTCTGTAATAATCTTACTTATAAAATGCAGATTGTGTGTGTGTGTGTGTGTGTGTGTGTGTGTGTGTGTGTGTGTGTGTGTGTGTCTACGTTTATATATTGGATCGGATTTCTTACATTTTTCAACCGATTTCAACAAAACTTCACAGGACTACTTAAAATTACCTTGCGGTGGTTCTGACAGCGCCCACAATTGGAAAAACACAATTGTTTTTGCACGAAATCAATTTGAAAACACGATTAACAGGTATTAATGAAAGGGGGACAACTCATATCGAGTTATACTTATTAATATCGAGTTATACTTATTATAAAACCCAGGTTGGTTGTTTGTGTGTGTGTGTGTGTGTGTTCGTTTATATAAGGGATCGGATTTCCTACATTTTTCAACCGATTTCAACAAAACTTAACTTTTTTTGGCAGGTAGTGTTTCTTATTGTCTTGCACATTTTTTTCTTTATTTTTACATTCAGAATGCTTTAAAAATCCCATTTACAAGACAATTGTTTATAATAAAATTCTATTCAATCGATAGACTCATAACGATTGAAAACAATGTTTTTGTTTGAGTTTGACCAATTCGTAAAAAAAATAAAAAATAAAAAAAAACTAATTAAGACATGCGTGTCCGTCAACCTTAAACAATAATCTTTGTCAATTTTATTTTTCAGTCTTTATGGTGGTCGATATTTGATCTATCTCTTACTGTTACATCCCCGGGCAACGCCGGGCTCTACTGCTAGTAGTTAATAGTTAGAGAAGTAAAAGCCATATTGTTTACCTTACGTAGAGAAATAAAAGCCATATTGTTTACTTGAAAGAAGAACGTGCGAAGGGAATTGAGATAAATACTTATAACTGTCATAAAACTCGTAGTTCACCGAACGGAGATCTTCAATATTTTGACAGTTCTTAGCCACTAAGTTTTGAGTTGTATTGGTATGTATTTACATAACAGTTACAATCTCATTGTATCTAAGATAACGTTGTTTCGCTTGTTTCTTTTTTGTTTGTTTATAGCCAATAGCAGATAAGTCTGTACAATAATGAAATCAATGCTGAAAACATTAGCAACCACCACTGATAACCTTTTTCTGCCTGCCACTAGCATTGCTGACGCTAGACTCCAGGAGAGCAACACACTACGCTTTATGGCTTTACGTTTTCCACTGATATGAAGTGGGGGGACTACATCGAATCAATAGTTGCATCCATCCACGCTCAAAGAAATGTGGGTCACTGTGTCATGCCAGAAATCTTTTCTCATCAGAATCCATCTTGCACATTTACAAATCTACCACTCGTCTGTACATTGGATACTGTTGCTGTATCTGGTCAAGTGTTCCTGCTGTATATCTCAAAGATTCTTGACAAAATCCAAAGAAGGATCTGTAATGTAATCGATCCTGACAAGGCTTATCGATTCCAGTCAGTTTCACACCGATGTGATATGGCTTCCTTCTGTCTTTTCTACAAATATTTCCATAGCATCGGCTCTTACCATCTTGTTTACATGGTGCTCCGAATAAACGAA
Organism: Acanthosepion pharaonis; assembly: GCA_903632075.3. Lineage (NCBI taxonomy): Eukaryota > Metazoa > Mollusca > Cephalopoda > Sepiida > Sepiidae > Acanthosepion > Acanthosepion pharaonis. The sequence continues at coordinate 699,573 of CAHIKZ030003908.1, read as the reverse complement.
TTTAAGTATTCTACTAGATTGGAATTTAAGTCCCACCCCTTTACTGATGAAATAGTGAAATTCAACCACCACTAATCTACCCCAACTGTTTCTTTTAGCCCAGTTCCCCTTTCTGGAACACTCTTGATTCCTTGATAACTACAAAAATTGAAATGCAAGATCAATCGTCATCTTTTCTATTCTTGAACCCTGTTCATGTTTGTCCTTCCCTCAATCCTCCTTATTTTCATTTTGGCCTCAAGTTTCCAATTGACTTGAAGCGGAGAGACTACATCAAACCAATAGCTGCATCTGTCGCAAGGAATACTGGGTCACTATATCGTGCCAGGATTTTTTTCTCGTCAGATCCCATCTTGCACATTTACAAATCTACCACTCGTCTGTACATTGAATACTGTTGCTGTATTTGGTCTAGTGTTCCTGCTGTACATCTCAAAGATTCTTGACAAAATACAAAGAAGGATCTGTAATGTAATTGATCTTGACTTATCGACTCCAGTCAGTTTCACACCTATGTGACATGACTTCCTTCTGTCTTTTCTACAAATATTTTCATGGCTACTACTCTGACTATCTTTCACATTTATAAATTTTTGTGATGTCAACGAAGACTCGTTGCCACTTTTGTGATACCAAAGAATACTCGTTGTCACTTTCGTAATGCTCGTTGTAGTAGAGACTTTGTAATCGAAGATACAACTATAGTAACACCTTTGAACAATACTGGTGTTAGACGCCCTCGAATATCACTCACGCTGATAGTACTCTCTCGATAATACTCGCTCGAGATGTAACCCGTGTAGTGATCCGAATAAAGGAATAATATAGTGAATAGAGTAGAGAATAGCGGTCCGTATACTATCACGTGATCTATTTAATTCAATAATGGGATCGCCTGTGTTTGCTCAGCGACGATCTCTACCATTTGTCCATGTATTGAATACTGTTGCAATATCTGGATTGGTGCTCCTGCTGTGCATCTCTAGATTCTTGACAAAATCCAAAGAAGGGTTTGTAATTTAATCGATCCTGACTAGGCTTATCGACTTCAGTCAGTTTCACACCGATGTGACATAGTTTAACTTCTGTCTTTTCTACAAATATTTTCATGGCTACTACTCTGACCATCTTTTTTATCTGGTGGCCCCAGTACACGAATTTAAGTGTTCTACTAGATTGGAACTTATGTCTCACCCCTTTAGTGTTGAAATAGGGAAACCCGCCACTTCTACTCCAACAGTTTCTTTTCTCCCACTTTCCCCCTCTGGAACTCTCTTGATTCCTTGATAACTACAATCTTCAGAAATTGAAATGCAACATTAATCGCCATCTTCTTTATTCTTGAACCGCGTTCATGTTTGTCCTTCTTTCAATCCTCCCTATTCTTAGTTTTCTCTTTTACTTTTACTCCCTGTAACTCCCAATGTGTACTAGAGCAATTGCCGCCTTGCTTGTGGGGATGATTAATATACATGGTGATTGAAAAGTAACTCCCTATTTTATGTATGAGAGGCCAGCTAGGAGTCCTGACTTAAAACCATGTGATTTATTTCTTTGAGGTTCGTTAAAAGAACAAGTCTGCTATACCAAACCAAGATTTTGGAAGGCTTTTCATGACGAATAAAAGAATTACTTCCATACAACAACAAAAAATATTTACATTATCCGGACTATGGTTCTCATCACTATGTTTATCACAACGTTTCGGCCGTTGTACGCTCCGACTTTCTTCAGGTGGTTAAAATACCAAACTGAACCCTTTATTTTGCTCACTGGATTAGACTGTTCTGATTCCCCTCTGAAAGTTCTCCACTTCCATAACAAGGTATTGAACTCACACTCTTTGGATCCTGTCACTGGATCTAACTAACGCCTTTATCTACTGTGCCATGTGTCCTTGAGGACATCTGTGTATGCATTTCTGGGTATTATAAAGTTAATGTCTTCAGTAACCATTTTTTAAGTGCTCATATTGCAATTTTTGTTGTTATCATTGCATGTTTTATAATCCCCACTTATATGTCTAAGAAACAACCATCACGCAGATTTATCAACCAAAATCAAATTCACGCGAATGGCCTTGTCAAACTCTCTTTGAGTCACAGCCAACTCCCCCAAAGCTTGTACCAGGCGAGAGAAATGGAATAAGAAGAGAGGGTGACGATCTCAATGTTCGGATGAAAGCGAATGCTGACATGACAAAAGAAAAGTAAAATTATAAAATTATAAAATAGATATCTGTAGTTGAAAGCATAAAATCATAAGTAAAATATATATATAAATAAAAAGAAAGAACAGTAAGATATAAAATCCGGTGTTCTTATAGATATTTTTATTTTTACAAAATAGTGCTCAATGTAAATTTACAGAGCATTATTGATATGCCGCTAAACAAAATCAACCAACCAAACCAATCAAAATATTTAGATTTCGGCATTAAATAACCCATAGAGGTTGATATGCCGCTAAACAAAATCAACCAACCAAACCAATCAAAATATTTAGATTTCGGCATTAAATAACCCATAGAGATTGATATGCCGCTAAACAAAATCAACCAACCAAACCAATCAAAATATTTAGATTTCGGCATTAAATAACCCATAGAGATTGATATGCCGCTAAACAAAATCAACCAACCAAACCAATCAAAATATTTAGATTTTGGCATTAAATAACCCATAGAGGTTGATATGCCGCTAAACAAAATCAACCAACCAAACCAATCAAAATATTTAGATTTTGGCATTAAATAACCCATAGAGGTTGATATGCCGCTAAACAAAATCAACCAACCAAACCAATCAAAATATTTAGATTTCGGCATTAAATAACCCATAGAGATTGATATGCTGCTAAACAAAATCAACCAAACCAAACCAATATTTGGATTTCAGCATTAAATAACCCAAGGAGGTTGATATGCCTCTAAAAAAATCAACCAACCAAATTAATTAAAATATTTAGATTTCGGCATTAAATAACCCATAGAGGTTGATATGCCGCTAAACAAAATCAACCAACCAAACCAATCAAAATATTTAGATTTCGGCATTAAATAACCCATAGAGGTTGATATGCCGCTAAACAAAATCAACCAACCAAACCAATCAAAATATTTAGATTTCGGCATTAAATAACCCATAGAGGTTGATATGCCGCTAAACAAAATCAGTAGCAGCGGGTGGCAATTGATAAAATAAAACGTAAAGTAAAATCACTCAGGAACGTATGGATAATTCGAGAAACGAAAAATCAACTGCAAAACTTATTTTCGATGTGTTATTTCGTTTTGCGATGTTTTGTTGAAAAACAATTTTTCGTTTAACGCAGAAATTTTGTCCAGATACTTAATTGGATTCGACGACAAATTATTTTCCAAGATGATGGACGGTTCTGTTGGACACTGATTTTATTAGGAATGACAAGTTGTTTGCGACAGATGAGAAGATTCATCAGAAATTCCATTATCGGCTTCAGCAAAACAAGTTTCCTAACCTCGGTGCCAATGATCGTTCCCCGGTACTTGGTTAAAGTCAAGACTTTGAACGGTAATTCTCAAAGCAGTGAGCTTACGGCCACATCTCGTCGAAACACCACTTCCCGTAGGATCACCAAAAAAATCACGGCTTATAATTTATTGCAATGACTCGTACTCGATAGATAAATGACGCACATATAGAAGTACACTGAGGGTGGGGACGTTTATATTTTTGGGAAAATTGGGGGGAAATTTTCCAAACCTCTTCAATTCCGAATTTTTTTAGATCACCAATTTTTCTCATTTTCTTCGCCAGACTTTGATGAAAAACGATAATTATTATAATTGGTTTAAGATTTCCTGGGTTACGGCCATAGCACGTTGAAACACCGGTTCTCATGCGTTCAACGGAGTTAAGCAACGTCGATCCTGGTCAGTACCTAGATGCGTAACCACTTGGAAATACGAGTTGGTATAAGCTCGTATTTGCGTGTGGTGTAATGGATAATGGCTCGGAATTGTTAATCGGAGAGCAGAGTTCCAATTCCAGTTGGGTTCGTTATATTCAAGCCGTTGTGAAAGGTATGAATTCACCTCTTCTCCGCGAGCTATGGATTAATTAGTAAGACTTGCCTCACTACGAAGAATCAGTGAATACATCTGTACACCCACACACACACACATACACAAACACAGACAATGCATATGTATGGAAAGACGATATATACATATATACACGCATACTGACAAAAGCACACGAAAATGGAAATAGATCTAAGAACACACAGGGGTAAGTAAAAGATAAGAATGTCGATAACTACTCCATAATTTCTCGAACAAATCTTAATTGTTTTATAACCCTTCACGCAGAACTTTTCACTGGAAGTTCAAGAAAGACGTTTGTATCACTAACACAAAAAAGGAGAATGTCTCATATCGAGAATATTTAACATCGAAAAACATAAGGAAAAAATTAATAATTTTTAATAATATGTGGAAATCTCTACCCTTTGCCTGATGACAGTCACGAGACCGGAAACGTTGCAAAATTATGGAAAATAAAGCATAATTTTTCTAAAAATCCACATTACAACCAAAAACGTTTGCGGTTTCTTTCTTCTTTATATATATATATATATATATATATATATATGCAATTTTTCTATATATATTATTTATATTTTATATATGCACGGTACTTATTGGAAGGCGCTCAATATCAGTGACAAGGCATATTTAATTGGATTTCCATATGCGCAATCGCCAAAAACAAGCAAATAACCAGCTTTATGATAATAACAAAACAGCCTTAAAATATTAAAAGTAATATCAATTTTTACCTATAATATTCTTACACAGACCCCATCATACGTATATATGTGCATGCGAGAAAACATTATTCAGCGAACAAAAATAGAAAACGGCCCGCGCGTTGACAGCGCAGCAAACAAAAAATATTCGCTACACAATCCAACATTTAATACAGGGACCAAATGCGTACGTCTGTGCACAACACATATATGCGCATATATGCCCACTCCCACACTGTTCACATATCTTTATGTTTGTGTGAGCTCCAGTAAGTACGTGCGTGTATGTATGTTTGCGTAAATATGAGTGGCGTCCCGACGACAAATTTTCCTCTCACTTTTCCGATATACGCAACCATATATAAATCCAAAATTTAAAAATTAATCAGTTTGTCTAATCGCAAACAGTGAAACCCAGGACCACAAACTCACATCAATCCAACTATATATATATATATATATATATATATATATATATATATATATATATATATGCATGTTTCATTAAAAAAAAAAAGCCAACTAACATTTAACAATATTAACTCCGAACAAGGCCACAATGTGCTGACCATGTTCGGAAAATAAAACCTCTCTATACAACTAAAAACATACACATAACGCACACACTCAATTAAACTGAAAAATAAAATCATCCTTGATAATGGTTAAAAGTATAGCCGAAAGCGCACGGAATTATAGAAACTTTAGACAGTTTCTACACACTATGTGTCCCCAAAAAGAAAGCACTTGTTCGAACACGAGAAAATTAAATAAAAAGCTTAATCATATTCCCTTGTCTGTCGTTTTTAATGAAACATGCATAAATGAAGGATTGTTCCCTAATTACACAATATATATATATACATATATATATGTATACATATATGTGTGTGTGTGTGTGTGTGTTTCATAAAGAAAAAAGTATATTAACGCAAGGCACACATTTTCTGAAGCAATGAACCATTTTTTTTTTATTTCCGCGTCATGAAGTCTTGAAAGAGACAAGAAACTTTGAACCTCCGGACAACTCAGTAGGCTTATCAATCTTTTTAAATTTCACGAACACCTGATTTAACACTTCTTGTATAACTCCAGCTATATACACGTGTGTAGAGGCTATCATTACTACTTTATATAAATCCTTGTTTACCATACAAAGGGCTGATAAAAAAAAAAATGAATCAATTAATCAAAGCAGTGATTAATTGGTGCAAATATTGGCAAATATCATCATTAAATTGTGACACTATAAATGGGACAACCATATAGAAGAGGAAGGCGTGAGCATTATTGCTTACCCAGTACAAGGCACGAGAGCCGTTCCTTCAAATGAAAGTGACTGGACAAGGTCGCTGTAAGACTTAGTTTAGTTTAGTTTTTCCTTACGCTTGTGTTGTTATGCGTCGCGGGGAGACACAGTCGCCAACGGCAAGGCGAGTGGCCTAGAAGAGAGGTATCTTGTGGGCTCTGAGAGTGTCTGCCACAGAGTCACTCCGGCGTCTTCTTGGCTTGCCTCTCGTCTTTATATATATGTATAAATGTATATATATATATATATATATATATATATATGTGTGTGTGTGTGTGTGTGTGTGTGTGTGTGTGTGTGTGCCACAGAGTCCTCCAGCGTCTTCTTGGCTTGCCTCTCGTCTTTATATATATGTATAAATGTATATATATATATATATATATATATATATATGTGTGTGTGTGTGTGTGTGTGTGTGTGTGTGTGTGTGTGTGTGTGTGTGCCACTGAGTCACTCCGGCGTCTTCTTGGTCTGCCTCTTGATCTTCAGCCAGAGTACCTGAGGGTGTATGCTCGTAGGGTTGGTTGGTTGATAGGCGTCCGAATCAGGTGTCGAAACCACTTGATCCTCTGTCGTTCGATGTGTTGTATGATTGGTATCGCTCCTACCATATCTCTTATTGACTCATTCCTGATCTTGTCTCGCCGGGTCTTGTTTACTGCTTTCCGCAGGCATCTCATCTCACAAGTGATCAGTTTCCTCTCAAGGGTTTTTGTTAGGGGCAATGTCTGGCACTGGTATGTCAGCGTTGGTAGGAAAATGGTGTTGATTAGATTTGCCTTGGGGCTCATGGAGATGCTAGGATGTATTAGAAGACGAGCAAGTTGGTAACTGACTGCGTTGGCTTTCTGACATCTAGTCTCGATTTCACTGGCTAGTTTGCCGTTTTCAGTACATATGCTGCCCAGATATTTGAATTCACTGGTTTGCTTTAGTTGGGTCCCATTGATGTTAATGTTCAGTTTTTCTGGTCTCTTGCTGGCGATCATAACTTCATAATATGATTTTCTTAGTTTACAGCCTTACAGCTGAAAATCAGCTGTAAGGCTCTAATGTAAGAAATTCATATTATGAGGATATATAGGATAGACAAGGGTTGACTCTAAACTCGCAGAGATTAAGATCATAGCGATGGGTAAAGCGTCCTCTTGGGAACAGTTTTACAGAGCATCAGATCTCTGAAAGAAGCTGTCTGAATGGAAATTCTTTCTTACCAATACGAAAAGAATGAGCAGAATTCGACCTTGTGATACATCGCCTGAACGCTCTTGGGAAAGATATGAATTTACCTCTTCTTCTCCTCCAGCTATGGATTAATTAGTAAGACTTGTATCACGAAATCGTTTTTATCTAAAAAAAAAAAAACCCTTAGAATCTAAAAATATTTTCTGGCTTTAAATAACCGCAAAGGGTTAATAAACCGTAAAAAATAAATTAATCAATCAATTTAACAGGACTGTTATCTCTTTCTCTGTTTCTCCCGCTCTCTCCATTTTCTCTCCCTTTCCATGTCTCTTTCCTTCTCTCTTTCTTCTCTCTCTCCTCTCTCTTTCTACCCTCTCTCTATTTCCCTTCCTCACACTCACATTCTCTCTATCTTCCCCTCTCTCTCAATCTTCCCTCTTGCTCTCTTTCTCCCTCTCCCTATCTTTCTTACCCCATCTGTTTTTCCCCTCACTCCCTCTTTCTTTATTCCCTATCACTTTATCCCCCGTTTCTCTTTATCCCCTCTCTTTTCTTCGCTCACACTTACTCCCCTCTCTCTCTTTTTCCCTTTCTCTTTCTCTCTATCTTTTCCTCTCACTTTCTCCCTCTGTCTCCCACTATCTTCCTCTCTTTCCCACTCTCTCCTTCCCTCTTTCTTCTCCTCCCTCTTTCTTCTCCTCCCTCTTTCCTACATATCGACCCTCACTCATCCCTCGTCATGAAAGGCAGAACAAGAACAAGAATGTGAAAGATGGACCCTAACGAGTAAAAGCTTTCTGGCTCGACACAGTGAAAGAAAACTTTATAGCAATATACATAGCAATCAATTCAATATATCCATCCAAATGGAAAACGTCAACCAAAGAAGCTGTAGTGTATTAATCTCTTGCGGGTTAGCATCACCCGTGCTGATAGCATTATTCGGACTTTTATCCTCATCTTCATTGCCATATTCACAACGTTTCGGCCTCTATATCTCTGAGATGAGGTATTATGATTATTTGCATTATTTACATTATTCGGACTTTTATCCTCATCTTCATTGCCATATTCACAACGTTTCGGCCACTATATCTCTGAGATGAGGTATTATGATGATTTGCATTATTTACATTATTCGGACTGTTATCTTCATTGCCATATTCACAACGTTCTGGTCGTTGTACGCTCCGGCCTTCTTCAGGTGATTGGAATTAACATACTCAAAATAATTACCTTTGTATAGTGCGCCCCCACTTATTTTTTGTGTCAAAACTGGCCATAAAAATAAATATAAGGACTCTAAAAAGTAAAAATAATATGATGGGGGGGGGGAATTATTAACATATCCAGTGAAAAAGTTTTATCTGACAAGCACGAATTATAAGCAAAAAAGCATTAACAAAACAAGTGAAAATCTGTTTATATCTCTGAGATGAAGTATTATGATTATGTATATTATTCGGACTGTTATCCTCATCTTCATTGCCATATTCACAACGTTTCGGCCGTTGTACGCTTCAGCCTTCTTTAGGTGATTGGAATTTCCAACCCTTTATTTCGTCTAACGGGGTAGATTGTTCTAGTTCCACGTGTCATGTCTCTTCTGGATGTCACAGTTATTTCCTTTTAACGCAACTCTCCAAGTGTTTTGGTTCAACACTGCTATAGCCTGGTATTGAACTCACAACTTTTGGGTCTAGTCACTGGATATAACCAACGCCTTTATCCATGAGAACATCTGTGTATGTATTTCCAGTCACCTGATGAAGGTCGGAGTATACAACTCCCGCAACATTGTTAATATCATTATTCGTCTGATCTTGTTCCGTGTGACTTTTTTCTTTTACCCAAGCTCAAAGGGGATATTTAAGAAGACGTGGAGGCCATCAAGAGGGCCTTAACGATGGAGAAACCCTGAAGAATCCTTCCAGCAGTGCATAGAAGCGTGGCAGAGAAAGACGGAAAAGTTCATTGGATCCGAGAGGGATTACAAGTCACATTACTTTTCAGAGGGGCCTCATATAGTGGGAGAAAACAGCCTACATATGGATACAAAATTAATTAATTAGCTACACAAAAATAGAAAGGGGTATGAGACAAGGATGTGTTGGGGGTGCGTGTCTGAAAAGTAACTGGACTGGGTGTGTTCTGTAAGCTATGGATAAGAGAGACATAAGTGAATTGTGTTATCATCTAACACGATATATTGGGAGTATCTAACTGCAACCTGTTCCAACTAAACAGTCGAACTCTCTGTCGCACCTGGACGAGGCTCCACCAAGAGCAGAGTCTCGTTTATGGAGGTAGACTGTCACTGAACCCGTTTATACGGGTTCAAATGGGAATATTTTTGGTCGAGCCTACGAGCTCGGAGTACCCACGTTAAACCGGCTTTGTGCCACATGCAACCTTCGTTGGTAGATAAATATTCTAAATGCAATCTTAGTTTTCTGAATCTATTACATTTTTTTTACATACTTTTGAGGTTGGACAAATCGTGACTGCTTCACCACGACATTGCACTTGTTCCCGACGCCCTGAGCATCCGGCAGCCTCTGACTGATAAGAACATCGCCGTACTGAAAAAACCGCCCTATTCACATGATCTTGCTCCGGGTGACTTTTATCTTTTCCCCAACAAGGGGATCATAAAGGGGATCCGCTTTTAAGGTGTGGGGGTCATCAAGAGGTCCGTAACGACAGAGCTGGAGATCTTCTAAGAAGAATCCTTCCAAAATGTGACCGAGAAGTGAGAGGAGTGCAATAGACTCGTGATGGATTTCTCTGAAGGGAAAACCATGGAGTTTGTTGTTTGGATTTGAAATAGATTGTTGCTGACACCGTTACTTTGCAAGCAAACTCCGCCTATTAATAAAAACGATTTTATTCCGTCTTCAGAAGGCAACATGGCAAGCTAATATATTCAAAAATTAGGAATATATATATCTTTAAAATAGTGTCTACAGAGTAATTCCTCTCGAATATAATATACTTTTCTTTCTCTGTCACGCTTCTAAGCAGAAGGATTCTTCTTGGATCCACTTCAGCTCCGTTGTTACGGCCCTCTTGATGGCACCCACAACTTGAAAACGGGTCCCATAAAATAAAATGTTACTAGTTAAAACAGATACGGTAATAAATTTTGACTAGTAACATTTTACTAATATTTTTATTAAGCATATACACCAGTATTATTTTATTACAACTTTTACTTAATCTTCTTTGAATTTTCGTTATATATATATAAAAAAAAAAATTATTCCGTTTTCGGATCATGATATGGCAAGATAACATATGGATAAGTTAGGAATATATATCTTTGGAAAAAAGTGATTGACTTAGAACCACAAGAAAGGAGAATCATGCATATTTGGGTAAAATAATGTATAAGTCAAATATAAAAAGTATAATTGAAGAAGCGTTTGACGTAACAGGAGATTGTTTGACATTTATCGATAATTGAGTGCTTATTAAAAGGTCAAATGAACATCAATTAGGCACCAATTAAATTTGCTGATCAGTCTCCGTTATCGATTAGCGTGGGTGTCACAGATTTATTCTTGAAGCTTAGAACTTTGACGTTAGATCAAAACGCAATTAAGTACATCATGAAAGATTTTAGAGGATAACAATTTTCGTCATTATTTTAGATGAGTCTATTAGCTTGAACCATAAGTCATTTTGGGTTTTTGAAAATCAGTTGTAATGACGAACGTATAAGCTGAACAGTTCTGTAAATAAATCATAACATGTAATGAAAACTTGTTTCCGGAAGAAAACAGTTCCACGCAATAGGCAGTTGTTCGGTAGAGATAAATTTTCACAACCAATCTCTGTTGAGGAAAGCTAATATTTGGTGGTACTGTCGGCGCATTCTTAAGTTAAAATTCTTAAAACTGAATGAAGCATTAAATACATATTTTAACGTCAAGCAGCCACAGCATTTCGGTAAATATTTCGCCGAAAAACCCATTGAGATTGTCAACCGGGCAAATATTTTCCTCATCCATGACAGCGCAAGGACGCATACATCAAAAATAAAACAGCAATAAATTTTGCCATTCCATGGGTTCTACCTCAATCTCCACATTCACCTTATTTTGCACCAAACGATTATTACGGTTATTGATCTCTGCTAAAGGCTTTGAAATGAAAAAATCCATTATTTACATTATTCAAACTATTGTCCTCATCTGTGTCACCATATTCATCACATTCATCATATTCATTTCGGCCGTTGTACGCTCCGGTCTTCTTCAGGTGGTTGGAATGTCGAACTGAACCCTTTATTTCGCTCAGTGGGGTAGACTGTTCTAGTTCCACGTGCCATGTTTAATGGATGTCAGGTATCTGTTATCTCCTGTTAATTTCCCTCTGAAAGTTCTCCACTGACTTAACCGGGTATTGAACTCACACTTTTTGGGTCCTGTCACTGGATCTAACCAACACCTTTATCCACTGTGCCATGTGTTCTTGTGCCGAAACGTTGTGATATATATGGCGATAAAAATGAGGACAATACTCCGAATAATATAAATAGTGTGCATAATACCTCATCTCAGAAATATAGACAGATACTGAAAAAATCCATCTGAAAAAAAACAGTTTCAACAGTTTATTGAAAATTTTTTTCGCATTAAAACGTTCGGAATTTTACTCAAAACATATCGAATCGCTGTCTGACAAAATGTACTTAAAAATATGGGTGAATATAGAATTGGATCAAATGTTATTGTATTTAACTTTAAGAAAATACAATTGATATACACGAATAGAAATTAAGATTTGAACTAATCTGTGTGTTCTGCACGAAAGAATTCATTTTATTGAATTGATGGATAGGGTATTTTATTTTTGACGAGAGATGGTATTACCAGTGTTTAATCTTTCCTAATTTCATTCAAAAGGATCGCTTTGCTTATAATGCCTATTTTAATGTGCGTATATATATATATATATATATATATATATATATATATATATATATATATATATATATGAACAAGGACCAAGACTTTATATATATATTTATATATATATATAAAATATATGTGTGTGTGTAAATATATATATATATATATATATATATATAGGTTAGTGCAAAAATAATGACGTAAAAATGTCGTTTTTTGACGTTAAAAATACGTCAAAAAACGACATTATTACGTCATTATTTTTGCACCAACCTAATATATATATATATATATATATAACTTGATATAAACAAAAATAGAAAATGCTTTTAAATTATTTTATTGTAACCAGATGCCTCCTAATTATAAACGAATTCTAAAGAATAGTACCCCTTGGTCTTAAGATAGCTTCGTAGCGAATAAATGTTAGGTATCATGCCATGGTGATTCCTACATCTACTCCTCCACCCCGTATGTCTGTCTGTCTGTCTGCTTGCCTCTCTATATACAGGGTTCGATGGATAAATTATCGTTTAAATTCCGCAAAAATGAAAATAATACTGACATCTCATTTTAACAGATATATTTACCAAATTGCACAAAAATATCTTGAAATACTAAAGAGTAACTTTATTCGATAAAATCGTCATTGGATCCAACCACGGCCTCCAAACGACTTCGGAATCTCCTGCAACTTTTCTTTACAGTCTCCTTGGTTAATGCTGTCATAATCCTTGCCTTCAGTTCATCTTTGATGTTACAAGGAGTTTTTTTTTTGGGGGGGGGATCCCGCTCTACTGCGCGCCACAAATAATAATCGAGGAGTTTTGTAGTCTGGGGAGTTAGGTGGCTAGATGTATGTCGTGATGTAGTCGCAAAAATTGTCTGATAGTTATCACTGGGTTCTTCTGCTTCTGTGGCATGATGCAGAGTCCAGTTGGCAGACCCAGATTCTTCCATCAGCCAACCTCTTGACCTAGGGCTGCACTACGTCCTCAAGGTACTTGATGTAGACCTCCGTGTTGAGTCTGAGGCCCTGTGGGAAGGTGAATGTAAGTATAACATTGCCATCACTAGTACTCACTGGAAACACCTTCGTAATCACCATTAGACTCTTACAACTATTTCCGAATCCTCAGATTGACACCCAAGCACCCTGAAATGTTAGTTTTGGAGTTTCCGGCGCGAATGCCAAGCAGTACTGCATGCCGTTTCTAAATTTCTGGCAGAGTGGATTGCGTCATCATGTTTTTTTTTTCTCAAAGACGGCGCCCAACTGACCCTAGTATACAGTGCAGTTGAAAAACTCAAAAACAAACAATGCGCATGCGCGAGATTGAAAATATGAATTGGTGACAATTTATCTATCGCACTCTCACTCTCTCTCTATATATATATATGTGTGTGTGTGTGTGTGTGTGTGTGTGTGTGTGTGTGTGTGTGTGTGTGTGTGTGTGTGTGTGTGTTAAATAAAAACAGACCACTTTAAACGTCCATCTAATAAATTATTTCACCACAGCATTTTTAAAGGGCTCTGGATCATCAGACTTTACTTCCAAAGGTTGAAATGAAAAATGAAAAAAAATTTACACATTTTTGACGGGCTGTATTAAGCATATGTAATTTAACGAAGTGAGGAAGTGAAGGGGCAGAGAAGACAGTCCACAGTGTTCAAAGAAAGACAATATTTGCCAAGACCCTCAAGCTTCACCAAGAGGAACTCGACTGAACCCACCTGCCATTCCTGAAAAAATGAATCGACATTTTCACGCCATTTAATAGAAATTAATGTTTGCTTTTGCCAAAATTAGAAAGATTCGCTTTAAATCAATTTTTACACAATTATCGGTGATCTTTTTTACAAACTAACACAAAAGACCCGAAGAAACGAATAACACTGAAAAAAAAGAAGAGAAGTAAATATTCAGGAAAAGACTGAATGAAAGAAACGAAGAACACGAACAAAAGAAACAAAGAACAATTGAGAATGAAAAATGACAACTGAAAAAGAAGAAGAAGCGGTTGGTAGGCAAGAAAAGGAAGGGGAATAAACAAATGGAAAAACAAGAATACGATGGAACGAAAAATTGAAATTAATTAAAAGAAAGTAAGAAAATGAAAAAAGTAGTAGGTAGAGAAGAAAAAAGAAAAGGAAATAGAAAGACAATTGGAAAACAGAAGAAAGAAAGAAAGAAAGAAAGAAAGAAAGAAAGAAGTAGTTACGCATAAGGGAAAAGAAAGAAAACGAACTGAATATCTGATGTCTCAAAAAGGAAGAAAAACGGAAAGAAAGAAAATAAACTGTATAGATAGCAAATTAGAAAGAAAGAAAGACAGAAAGAAACAAACAAATGAAATGAAAGATAGAATGTATAAAAAGAAAGAAAGAAAGAAAGAAAGAAAGAAAGAAAGAAAGAAAGAAAGAAAGCAAACTGGGTAGCTGGTGTATTAGAAAGAAAGAAAAATGGAAAGAAACAAAATAAACTGTATATATAGCAAATTAGAAAGAAAGAAAGAAAGAAAGAAAGAAAGAAAGAAAGAAAATTAAAGAAAGAATGTATAAAACAAATAAACAAATGGAAAGAAAGAAAGAAACAAACAAACAAAGCGAGCTGGATAGCTGGTGTATTGGAAATAAATAATAATAGAAAGAAAGATAATAAATTGTGTAGATAGCAATTTAGAAAGAAAGAAAGAAAGAAAGAAAGAAAGAAAGAAAGAAAAGAAAGAAAAGAAAGAAAGGATGTATAAAACAAATAAACAAAGGGGAAGAAAGAAAAAAAGAAACAAGCAAACAAACAAAGCGAGCTCAATAACTGCTGTATTGGAAAGAAAAAAATAAACTGTATAGACAGAAAATTAGAAAGAAAGAAACATGAAATTAAAGAAAGTATAACACAAATAAACACAGGGAAAGAAAGAATGAAAGAAAGTGAACTGGATAAATAGAGAATGATAATAAATAAATAAATAAATAAATAAATAAAGCGCAGGGCGTAGTAGGCGAAATAGAAAGAAAGAAACTAACAAACGAATAAAATGAAAGAAAAAATACGAAAGAAAGCAGAGAGATAGATAATAGAAAGTATTATGTATATGTGTGTGTGTGAGTAGGTGAAAGAAAGAAAGAAAGAAAGAAAGAAAGAAAGAAAGAAAGAAAGAAAGCTAGAAAGAAAGAAAAAAGAAAAAGTAAATTGAAAGGAACAATGGAAAAAAGTAAAATGAAACAAAAAAGAAAATAGAAAGTCGGTAGCTACATAGGCAGTCAGGCAGAAAGAAATAAGTCAATATAAAAATAAAAATAAAAACGGTGGTGTCAATTAGGACACAAGAAAGTAAGAAAGAACGAAAGCAAGGAATCTATATAAAAAAACCTAAAAACGTCGTGTGATTTATGACAAGTGAATGAATGAGAAATCGATATAAGAAACTAAAAAACTTGGGTCAATTAGGACGAAAGAAAGAAACAACAAAAATTAAATAAAATCTAAAATCTTCATGCAGAAAACTCTAAAAATACTTGTAAAGGTTGATGACTGTTTTTAGTTAATTACTAGTTAAATATACACAATTAACTGAAGAGAAATATGTGTATCATTCCGGAACAATAAAAAAAATGTCATCACATAATAAAACAAGATGGAAGAAAAAGAATCCTAAAAAAAAAAAACGTGTGAATAAGGGTGAATGATAAAAGATGAAAAATGAAGTGAAAGAAAAAAGAAGAAAAAAGGTGAAAGAACAAAAAAGACATGCAAAGAAAAAAGAATTGAAAAGAAAAAAACGTGTAAATAAAAGCGAATGATAAAAAGAAAAATGAGGTGAAAGAAAAAAGAAGAAAATAGGTGAAAGAACAAAATAGACATGCAAAGAAAAAAGAAGTGAAAATGAAAAAAGAAAAAAAACGTGTGAATAAGAGCGAATAATAAAAAGAAAAATGAGGTGAAAGAAAAAAGAAGAAAAAAGGGGAAAGAACTAAATAGACATGCAAAGAAAAAAGAAGTGAAAATGAAAAAGCGAAAAAACGTGTGAATAAGAGCGAATAATAAAAAGAAAAATGAGGTGAAAGAAAAAAGAAGAAAAAGGGGAAAAAACAAAATAGACATGCAAAGAAAAAAGAAGTGAAAATGAAAAAGCAAAAAAACAGAAGGAAAACCGGAGTGGAGATGGGAGTTACTAAATGGAAGAAAAACTGAATAATTAAAGGAAAGGTGGCTGGTTTGTTTTTTATGGCTTATCAACCCTTTGTGGGTTATTTAAAGCCGAAATATATTTTGAATTGTAAGATAGGGTACTTTTATCCGAATGATTAATGCATTTATAAGTGAGAACAACAATGATTTTTCTACATGTAAGCCTTACTATATACTCTATAAGTGGGGAACGGGTTCATACCTCTCCCACAGGTATTTGTGCGTAAGTGAACACAAGAAAACCAGACTGGTATTCGAACTTGGCTCTCCAATTTCACATTCCGAGCCACTATTCCATTAGACCACCCACAAATACACGCTTGAAAGAAAGAATTATGGCAGAAACGAGGCTTAAACAAGATGGCATGTTGGGAAACTTTAAGTGGATGGAAACTGTGGAATATGAGAAAGAATTTTATGAAGAATAAGAGCGAAAGATGAAAGATGTTCAGAACGAGAAGTAAAACGACAGAAGTGCGCAAAGCATAAAAAAGAAGGAAAAAAACGAACGAGAAACGAAGAAAAATAGAGGAAAGAAAATATGAAGAAAAAAGGAGTTGAAAGAAAAACAACGTGTGAATAGAGGTAAATGGAAAAATGAAGAAAAATGAGATGAAAGAAAAATCGTGAAAGAAAAACGAAGAAAAAAGAGATGAAAGAAAATATGAAGAAAAAGGGAGATAAAAGAAAGAAATATAACGTGTTAATAGAGGCGAATGAAAAGAAAACAAGAAAAATGAGGTGAATGTAAAAAAGAAGAAAAGGTGAAACAAAGGACAAAACAGATATGACAAGAAAAAAAGAAGTGAAAAGAAAAAAGCAGAAAAAATGAAAAGTAAGTGGGAGAAAAAAGAGGTGAAAGAAAATAGAGTTGGAAAAAAAGAGATGAAAAAAGAAGAAGGTGAAAGTAAAAAAGAAGATTGAATGAAAAAAGAAGAAAACTGTAAAATAAAAAGATCACAGACATGAAAGAAAAAGTAGGAAAAGGTGAAAGAAAAAAAGAAGAAAATAAAAGTGGGAGAAAAATCAGGCGGAAGGAAAAAGAGGTGGAAGAAAAAAGAAGAAAAAGGCGAACATAAAACGAAGAAAAAGACATGAAAGAAAATATGAAGAAAAAAGAAGTTGAAAGAAAAACAACATGTGAATGAAGGCGAATGATAAAAGATGAAAAGTGAGGTGAAAGAAAAAAGAAGAAAAAAGGTGAAAGAACAAAATAGACATGCGAAGAAAAAAGAAATGAAAAGAAAAAAAGTGAAAAAGTGGGAGAAAAAAAGAGGTGAAAGAACAAAAGGAAGAAAATAGAGATGAAAGAAAATAGAAGAAACAAGTGATGAAAAAGAAGAAGAATGTGAAAATAAAAAAGAAGAAAAAGAGTGAAAGAAAAATTTAAAAGAAAAAGAAAAAGACATGAAAGAAAAAAGCAGAAAAAGTAGAAGAAAAAAAGAGAGAAACGCGAAGTGGAAGATAAAAAGAATAAAATAAAGGTAAAGAAAAAAGGTGAAAGAAAAATCAATAAAAAAAAGGTGAAAGAAAAAAGAAAAAAAGATGAAAGAAAAAGAGAAATACAGTAAATAAATGTCATGGTTGAAACGATTTCTTCCTCTGCGCGTCTGGAACATCGTAAAATCGATTCCATTTTTATAGGATCGATTGAGTTCTCTGAGGAAGCAAAAAAAAAAACAACAGTAACATTGATGACGTAACAAGTAGAAAATGTTTCGTTTTTATTTCAGAGCTACTTGGCTTCCTTTTACATGTTTTATTCTTGATTCTAGTTCGTCAACTGAAACCTCGGTGTAAAAATATCAAGCGCATTGACTGGTGTTCGTCAGACAGACAATTTCAAACATCGCGATTTCTTTCAACGTAGAGTAAACACAAGCACGATTTTAAAAATTAAATTTATGTTCATATAACAACGCAGAATATGTAAGAATTATAGTGGGCTAAATCTTGATATAAAAGTTCACGAAAATATTATATTAATGTAAAATCTACTGTAAAAGACGCCTAAATTTGACAAACATACACATAAATAATATTGCTCTACTATCAATTGAGCCCTCTTTTAAATTGTTATATTTGGAAGTATATATATATATATATATATATATATATATATATATATATATATATATATATATATGAAAATTTCTCAGAGTTAACCTGTAGAAAATGCAATATTTTTAAATATAAATGACAATAGGAAAACTGTAATAGTTGCCGACGCGTTTCATCCAATGTGGACTTTCTCAAAGCAAAAAACGAAATGAATTTATTTAAACAAAGTAACTAATAATAACAAAAATCAAAATGTCCTTAGTAACTGGAAGAATTTAGAGGACGCTATTTTCATACTGTTAACTGAAAATTACGTCAATTACTGTCACGTATGGAGATATTGTTATTATTGCTGTGTTGACGGATTCAACCATTTTCTTTTGATTTCACGATATTGTTGTGTCCGTTTGTTTGGGAGAGTAGTAATTCTGTTAAGAAAGGTGAAATAGGGAAAAAGCCTGGTCGTAGATTAATATCCACATTGGACGAAATGCGTCAACAAATACTACAGTTTTCCTATTGTCATTTATATTTAATATACAGGGTATTTCAAAAAATTTGATATCATTTCGCATTTAATAGCATCTTTATGTTTAATGTTTGTTTTATGTTTTTATGTCTTTATGTTTTTGTGTTTTTCTTATTTGTATTTTCATGTTCTTTAATCTTTAATCTTTTTCTTTACAGCTATAAAAATGCCGTGTCTCAGGCGGTGCGCATATTGAACATTTGTGAAATCGTTCACATAATCCACATGCTTTTGAATTTCTCATTCAGATTTGGAAGAATAAATAATATAATCTTCAACGTTAATACTTTTTAATTTCATTTGCCTTAATCATGTACTTTCTGTGATATTTACATCTCAAAGGATATCAAATTTTTTGAAACACCCTGTATATATATATATATATATATATATATATATATATATATATGTACTGGATTATCCCGTCATTGTGCGACTCTGCGACATGTGAAGGTACAGCAATACAGCCAAACTACACAGACTTGAATTGTGCAGAATCAGACACACTTTTCGGAAAAGTCGAATACAGACAACTGAAACACATAGTGTGCCACAAGGCCGGCAAAAGACCCTCCTCAAGATGTGAATTCAGAAATGTCCTACTCCTTGACATCCTCACTGTCTCACTATTTACCCATGGCTATAGCTTTACGGAACAGATGGATTCAGGCATTTCCCAAGAGTATCTGAACGTAAGCGAATGTAAGAAGCTCCAATGGAATCAGAACTTCACTATCAATTACACCTTATATATATATATATATATATATATATATATATATATATATGTATGTATAGGAAATCCAGCTGATATATAATCCAAGTGAATTCTAATACACTATTTACATTATTCGGACTATTGTCCTCATCTTTTTCACCATATTTATTACAACGTTTCGGTCGTTGTACGCTCCGGCTTCTTCAGTTTGTTTGAATGTCTAAATGAGCCCTATATTTCGCTCACTGGGGTAGACTGTTCTAGTTCCACGTGCCACGTTTAATGGATATCAGTTGTCAGCTATCTCCTGTTAATTCCCTTCTCCACTGCCGTATTTCTTATCTTTTTGCTTATCAGTTGTTATGTGTATAAATTTCTATCCCAAATTCGTGGATGGCGATTATTTACGAAACGTTGTTATATTAACAATGAAAATGAGGATATTAATTCCAGTCTACAATTTTACAAGTGTCACTTACTGTCATGCCATATTACCTATTCTATTGTAATGGACTCTCCCATAGATAATAAGAAGTAGTAGCAGTCGCCAGATCGGGATCAGTGGTGTTTAGCGGTCTTTGACTGCACACGCCTCCTGTCGACCTCTCTGCGGAAGCAGAGAGGAACCCGGACGAAGCTTTGCCGAAGGGCAAGGTTTCGTCCGGGGAGATAGAACAGGGCCTGAACCCGTTTAATCGGCTTCAAAAGACTATATTTTTGGCCGAGCCTACGGGCTCGGGAAAACCCACAAAAACCGGCCTTGTGCCATATTCTTTTCCGTGGGTGAGAAGATAAATACTCAGTGGTGTTTAGCGGTCTTTGACTGCACACGCCTCCTGTCGAACTCTCTGCGTAAGCGAAGAGGAACCCGACGAAGCTTTGCCGAAGGGCAAGGTTTCGTCCGGGGAGGTAGATAGGGCCTGAACCCGTATAATCGGCTTCAAAAGGCTATTTTTTGGCCTGAAAACCCGTTTAATCTCAGTGGTGTTTAGCGGTCTTTGACAACTCTCTGCGTAAGCAAGAGGAACCCGACGAGGCTTTGCCGAAGGGCAAGGTTTCGTCCGGGGAGGTACAGGGCCTTTTTCGGCCAAAAGCCTACGGGCCGAGCCTCAGGCTCGGGAAAACCCACATAAAAACCGGCCTTGTGCCATATTCTTTTCCGTGGGTGAGAAGATAAATACTCAGTGGTGTTTAGCGGTCTTTGACTGCACACGCCTCCTGTCGAACTCTCTGCGTAAGCAGAGACGAACCTTTGCCGACGAAGCTTTGCCGAAGGGCAAGGTTTCGTCCGGGAGGTGAACAGGGCCTGAACCCGTTTAATCGGCTTCAAAAGGCTATTTTTTTTGCCCGAGCCTACGGGCTCAGGAAAACCCACATAAAACCGGCCTTGTGCCATATTCTTTTCAAGTGGGTGAAAGATAAATACTCAGTGGTGTTTAGCGGTCTTTGACTGCACACGCCTCCTGTCGAACGCCTCCTGTCTTTGCCTTTCGTCCGGGAGGTAGACAGGGCCTGAACCCGTCTAATCGGCTTCAATAGGCTATATTTTTGGCCGAGCCTACAGGCTCAGGAAAACCCATAAAAACCGGCCTTGTGCCATATTCTTTTCCGTGGGATAAATACTCAGTGGTGTTTAGCGGTCTTTGACTGTACACGCCTTTCGTCCGGGCCGAAGGGCAAGGTTTCGTCCGGGGAGGTACAGGGCCTGAACCCGTTTAATCGGCTTCAATAGGCTATATTTTTGGCCGAGCCTACGGGCTCGGGAAAACCCACATAAAAACCGGCCTTGTGCCATATTCTTTTCCGTGGGTGAGAAGATAAATACTCAGTGGTGTTTAGCGGTCTTTGACTGCACACGCCTCCTGTCGAACTCTCTGCGTAAGCAGAGAGGAACCCGGACGAGGCTTTGCCGAAGGGCAAGGTTTCGTCCGGGGAGGTGGACAGGGCCTGAACCCGTTTAATCGGCTTCAAAAGGCTATATTTTTGGCCGAGCCTACAGGCTCAGGAAAACCCACAAAAAACCGGCCTTGTGCCATATTCTTTTCCGTGGGTGAGAAGATAAATACTCAGTGGTGTTTAGCGGTCTTTGACTGCACACGCCTCCTGTCGAACTCTCTGCGTAAGCAGAGGAACCCGACGAGGCTTTGCCGAAGGGCAAGGTTTCGTCCGGGGAGGTAGACAGGGCCTGAACCCGTCTAATCGGCTTCAAAAGGCTATATTTTTTGGCCGAGCCTACGGGCTCAGGAAAACCCATAAAAAACCGGCCTTGTGCCATATTCTTTTCCGTGGGTGAGAAGATAAATACTCAGTGGTGTTTAGCGGTCTTTGACTGCACACGCCTCCTGTCGAACTCTCTGCGTAAGCAGCGGAACCCGGACAGGCTTTGCCGAACCCAGACGAATCGGCTTTGCCGAACAGGCAAGGTTTCGTCCATATTCTTTTCCGGGGTGAGAAGATAAATACTCAGGGGTCCTGAACCCCTCCTGTTTAATCGGCCAGACAAGCTTTGCCGAAAAGGTTTCGTATTTTGGAACCCGAGCCTACAGGCTCATTTTGGCCGAGCCCGGGAAAACCCAAAAACCGGCCTTGTGCCATATTCTTTTCCGTGGGTGAGAAGATAAATACTCAGTGGTGTTTAGCGGTCTTTGACTGCACACGCCTCTGTCGAACTCTCTGCGTAAGCAGAGGAACCCGAACGAGGCTTTGCCGAAGGGCAAGGTTTCGTCCGGGGAGGTAGACAGGGCCTGAACCCGTATAATCGGCTTCAAAAGGCTATTTTTTTGGCCGAGCCTACGGGCTCGGGAAAACCCACATAAAAACCGGCCTTGTGCCATATTCTTTTCCGTGGGTGAGAAGATAAATACTCAGTGGTGTTTAGCGGTCTTTGACTGCACACGCCTCCTGTCGAACTCTCTGCGTAAGCAGAGAAACCCGACGAGGCTTTGCCGAAGGGCAAGGTTTCGTCCGGGGAGGTGGACAGGGCCTAAACCCGTTTAATCGGCTTCAAAAGGCTATATTTTTGGCCGAGCCTACGGGCTCGGGGATACCCACATTAAAACCGGCCTTGTGCCATATTCGGTCCTTGTGGGTGGAACGATAAATACTCAGTGGTGTTTAGCGCGTCAGACGATATCGGACATTGAAGTACCAACCATCACAACTAGATTGCTGCGTCAACTCTTATTTTCAAGTTCCTAACGTTTTGTACGTTGAACCTAATTTAGGACGACTTCTTGAAATACAAGCCTCCATTGTGAAAAACTACTCCACAACACTTACCTATCCCATGGCCATGCCACGTGAATCCATGAAATAATATTGAAAACAGGAATTGTGTTTTCTTTTCTTTTCTTTTCTTTTTTTTTTTTCGCTGTGGAGGAGGATTTGCGCCTGTTGTAGTGAACAGCGGATCGGGATGGGAAATTAGAAAGCCGTATTCGAATTTTTCATCTCAGAATTTTATTTTCTGACGATACTAGGAAGGTCGGAGAGTGTATCAAAGAGAAAAAAAAAGAAACAAAGTCTTAGTCAAATGTGAAAAATTCTCATACTTTTGTAGTAATGGAGGAATCTGAGAGCCGAGTTCGAATTCCAGTCAAATCCATTACATTCTATAGAAAAAAAAACACCAACAATACATTTATAGAAGACTTACTAACAATACATTTTATCTGTAGTTGAAGCCATCAGATTGCGCTCAAAATATTTAGATTTTGGCATTAAATAACCCATAGAAGTTGGTATGCCGCTAAACAAAATCAACCAAACCAAACCAATCAAAATATATAGATTTCGGCATTAAATAAAGCATAGAGGTTTATATGCCGCTAAAAAAATCAACAAACAAAACCAGTCAAAATATTTAGATTTCGGCATTAAATAACCCATAGAGGTTGATATGCCGCTAAACAAAATCAACCAACCAAACCAATCAAAATATTTAGATTTCGGCATTAAATAACCCATAGAGGTTGATATGTCGCTAACCAAATTCATCCAAACTAAACTAATCAAAATCCTTCTTCGCAAGCCTCAGGGTTATGGTATTACACATCAATTCTTTGACCTAATACAATCATTCCTATCAAACCGTGAATTGAAGGTCGTTCACAACGGATTCTCTTCCAGCTCCTATCCCACGAACACAGGTGTTCCTCAAGGCTCTATCCGAGGCTCCACTCTGTTCCTTATCTTCATCAACGATCTTCCTGACGCCATTGATTCCCAAGTTGACATCTACACGGACGATACTACAATTTACTCCTGCCTCAAAAACAAAACTGCTCTCTATTAATCACCAGAAATCCTTCCCTGCCCCCCATTAGAATGTCTGACACTCAACTTCTCGAGAGCACCTCCCTGCGGCTGCCCGGTCTCCCGTTGACTGCTGACTTGAGATGGAACAAATACATCGAGTCAACTGCTTCGTCCACCGCAAGGAAAGTTGGCTCCTTGTGCCTCGCCAGGAAAATTTTCTCCCCGGAATCGATCCTTCAAATCTACAAATCAACCATTCGCCCTTGCATGGAGTATTGCTGCCATATATGGTCTGGAGCCCCTTCTGTTTGCCTCGGGGTTCTTGATAAGATCCAGAGACGGATATGCAATGTAATTGGCCCTAATCTGGCACCTCGTCTGCAGTCACTCTCTCACAGACGCGCTGTCGCGTCTCACTGTCTTTTTTACAAATACTGTCATGAAAATTGCTCCGATGAGCTGCTTGCTCTGGTTCCCAGACTTCATGACTTCAAGCGTCCTTCGAGTCTGGCATCCCGCTCTCACCATTTCACTGTTGAAACTGTTAAATGCAGCCGTCTCTTCTACTCCAATACCTTCATATCTCGCACCTCTCGCCAGTGGAACTCCTTTCACTATTACTGTTTCCCTGATAGCTATAATCTCCAACTATTCAAATATAATGTCAATCGACATCTTCAGTTGTCTTGATCTATCCACTATCCTTCTCCTCATCCTTTCCTCTATCACTCCCATCTGCTCACGCTCCAAATCTTCTGCAACCCATTGCGTACTAGTGGCTTCCCGCGTTGCTTGGGGTAAATCGATTTAAAAAAATCGATATTAAGTAACCCATAGAGGTTAATATACCGCTAAACAAAATCAACCAATCTATGAAATCGAGCAAAAACTTTAGCAATTATCTAAAATTTATATACGACACGAAAATCACACTGAGACCCATTAACTGTTCATTTTTTTACATTAAGAATGTTTCTTAGATTTGATAAAAGGACACGCATAAAAAATACAATCATCTTGTTTATTCGAGTCGTAATTTCTGTTTTGGCATCGTGAGACGAATTATAATGATTATATAGGGATTTATCCAGATATTCAGATTAATACGAAAGATTCCAAGCAAATTTGTTCTCTTCTTTTAAGTGATACATATTGTTCTTCACCACAAATGTACTTCTGAGTCTGTAAACCTACACTTTAACGATGAAACTACATCGATAAATGATTCTGGTTGGTTTTATAAGACAGAAACAATTGAATGCCTGAGATTAAAGATGTAATATAAGACAGGAAAACATTCTTATCTCGCACCAAAATCTTAACTGAGATATTTTTGTCACTTATTTTTATTGTTTTATATTGTATCTCAGTTGCAAATAAGATTCTCTCTTCAACGACACTTAAAAGTGTTTTTGTGTTTATTTTGTGGCTCCAGACGATATTATGGCTGGCGTGTTTTTGTTTGTCGCATAAAAGCTAGCGAATCGTTGAAGAAATGTAAGAAAATTAGTAAACCTACTAAGCGTAATGTTTAAGAAAACATCCCGTGAAAAAGTACTGGAAGCATATGTTACACAAGAATCTAAGCTAGGCATTTAAAAGCAAAAAAAAAAAAAACACTTTTACGATGTTTATAGTTTTCATTATAGAGTGTGTCCATAAAGTTCGTGTGCACTTTAAAAAAATTATTACTAAATTTATTCGTATTTGCGATAGAAATAATTTGTGAAAAGGATTAGAAAGAAGTAAATCTATATTTCTTAAGGTTTTATTGAAATTTTATTAAGTTTCCACATGTCCTCCGTCATTAGCAATACAAAGGGTAATACGATTTTTCAGTTCACGGAAAACATTTGCCAACTGATTTACAGTAATACCTGAAATCACATTAGTTATTTTAGCTAAACTTAGAACTAGGTACATTAAACTTTATAACATTTTTTACACATTATTTCTATCGCAAATAGAAATAAAGTTATAAATTTTTTAAGGTGCACACGTACTTTATGGACACTGTATTTCTCTCGTTTTTTTTTTATTGCAACGCCATGATTGTTGACCTACACTCATTAAGCAAGCAAGGCAGCTATGTATAAAAGCCAGCTATGAGGAAAATATCAGGACAGACTGTATCGTATAGCCTTGTTTGGCATCCAGTATAGCAGAAGGAAACTCTGAATGCTAGCCGGATTGCAGTATCCTGAAATTTCGTCGATATGTGGTTGGGGACAGCTTAAATTCCCACTGAAACTCTTATTATAGATTTGCCCACCCGAATGATTGCAACCTCTGCTTTGCTTGGCCAACTTTCGTTCGGATGCGGCGGGTTTGTTTAACGGATCTGTAGAGGACCGTGGGTGGGGTTAAGATGTAAAGAAAACACGTGCGTTTATATTTCCAGCTAGAAGAAGGTCCAACTACATGAAAATGTCGGACTTTAGTTGTGTCGAACCGAAGATAAAGAAAACAAGCAAACAAGACCGATATATATTTGGTGAATGTTCGTAATGTTCATAGCGTTTTCCCAGAAATGGAAAACGCTGATCTTCTAAGAGCTTACATCTTGTCGCTGAAATGAAGAAGAAAGAGAGATTTACCTCACCTCCACGCGAGGTGGGATTCAGCACGAGGCCTAAAGGCAAGAAGAGTTCGAGGTTTCCCAGTATTTATAGTATGGGGAGAGAGACCCCTGGTGAAGAATTAGGGAACTAAGGAGGAGGTAACTCCGACAGATCCGTCTCAACCTACCGGGTGAATGACGCAACTGGTACAGGTACACGTACAAGCAGAGCAACCGAGAAATAAAGAAAAAGGTTTTCAAATGGAAAACGTAAAAATAAAACAATGAAATAAATACTAGAATTTTTTTTCAAAAATATCGAAGTTTAGAATAAAATTATTACTATTATTCGTCCAAGTCAATTACATTTGGATTTCAAATAGAAACTTCATGTCACGTGACAAGTATCGTAACCCATTATAGTTCTAATGACACCGCGTGTACTGCTTCTATAGCAGACAGCAGTAGTGGTGTGTCTAGGGTAAGATAGCCTGACGGAGAGCCATCTTCTTCAGTCTTGTTTTAAATTCAGTTTTTGTTCTCCTAGACTGTTTATACTTTAAAACAAGAGAGCACAGTCTTTATTGTTATTTAATCCGTAGTTGGGGAATAATGGCTTCATGTCTTTTGCAAGGACATTAGCACATAGTGAAAGAAATCGAAAACAAACGAGGAAAATTATTTATATTTGAATAAAAATCTAGTCAGAACATCTCTATTCAAAACATCACTGTTTTAGATATTAATGAAATTTTCTCCCATCCATTAATTAAAGGACACACGTGGTGGTTCGAATAAGGTGGTCCAAGGTTTTTAAAAAAAAAAAAAAAAAAAAAAACGAATCTTTCTGGATCGGCTATTTGAAACAAAAGAGCTTTGAAATAAAGCTTCATTTCCAAAATTCGAAAATAAACCATTTCGCATTGACCACTACTCCGAAAACATCATAATCCTTCATAAAAACCACCAACGTAATTCCTGACCAAGGGGGAAATTTGACCGTTAATTGCACAAGTTGCTGACGTGTCTGCAATGACCCGTTTTAATTCACAGAAGCAAAGCTGGTACAACAGGCCAGAAGAACACCGTAGAAAGATACAGAACCATTCGTCTACAGGAATTCAAGGTCTTTTCTTATGCTCTACTTGCTGAAAAGTGTGTCTTTCCCACAATCCACCATACGAAAACACATCTGCAACCTCTGAAAACATGGTGGAAGCGACGCTGAACAATTAGTCACTTTTACTAATAATGAAACTAGTTTATTTCAGAAATCCTGACCAGGAAATAGCTGACACAATGCTGATAGTAGACATAGAATGCTACAAAACCTCGTACAGAAAGTAACGAAGGAACGCGAGAAAAAAAGAATAAACTATAAATAAAAACAGAATCCATAGTTAACAGCACAATCATGAGCTCAAAATGCAGTTTTACAGGTGCTATAATCAAACAGGCACAGAAATTTAAATATCTGGGATGTATTCGAAAAGATGATGGAAAGTGCAAAACTGAGATCCTAAGACGTATCAGGATGGCCAATGATGCATTCCAAAAGCTAAGTAAAGTATTAAGAGACAGAAAAATTTCGTTAGGCACAAAGAAAAGAGTACTGGACTGTTATGTGATATCTGTCTTCCTATATGGTAGTGAATAATGGATAATCTCCTCAAAGATGAAGAAGAGACCTGAAGCAACAGAAATGTGATTCTACAGAAAGATGCTGATGATACTCATATGAACTAGGTTTTGGAGAGAATAGAAAAAAGGAAACTTATACTTAACATCAGGAAGAAGCAGTTGAAATTTCTGGGACACATAATGAGGAAGGAGGGCTTGGAGAACCTGATGCTCAGATTGAGAGAAAGAGGAGCAGAGGAAAGCAGCGTGTAACATTGATGGGTTTGAGAAAATGGATGGTAGAACAGAGTTTGGGAGTAATAAAAAATACAAAACTTATTAAGAGCTACAACGGATAGGAAGATGGGGAGGGCTATGACAGTCTATATTATGAAGGGACACGACATACAAATGAAGAAGATTGTCTACTACAAGGATAGAAAATTAATTAGAAAGAAACTAATAAAAATACTCATGAGAATGAAAAGGCTTCATTCGGACAATTTTTGCGTGGCACCCTCCTCGGACCTGATCAGGTGAATATCTAGCTGTGTATATTAACATGTGGCCGAGATGTTAGAACGTTTGCCTTCCGACCATACGACTCAGGTTCGAATCTCACTATGGTCGATTTGTCAGGAAGGTGTCTCCGGGCCGATCCCAGCGTACGGAACTTTTGGAAAGTGTCTAAAAACAATACCACAGGCTGCTCCAAGCTTTTTGAGCTAAATTATTTGCTAGCACGAAGTCATTGTGACCAAGGGTGTGAGCATGCTGGCCTTATTCAGATAATTCGCTCTCTCCCAGAAATTATAACTAAGACCCGCTCAGAATAGTTTGCAGTATCAGCCACAGGTGGGATCTCCTGAAAAAACATAAATGTGCCTGAGCAGGGGTCTGAAACAAGGTTTAGCTAACCGCCCTAGTAGACAGGCATCCACGGATACAAACGGCAAACCATAATCTATCCGCCTGAATCCATTATTTAGTCAACAGGGTAGACCTCGTTTCACTGCCCATGTCTAACGGTATCTCGTTTAGTTCTTAGTTTCTGCACAGTTATTGTCTCCACTGAGTTCATGTTCACACTTCCCGGTCCAGGGATTAAACACGCAATAATTATATCACCAACTTCACGAAGCAACGCTTTAATCAGCTAGGTCTATGTAGTACTTGGAGCCTTAAACCTATCTTACCTGCTGATTCTTGTCTTGTTTAATTGCGCTCACCGAAACAGTTCTCTTTTGTTAAAGCGGCTGTTGAAGATTTACTGTCATTTGCCTTTCTTGTAAATAGTACAGAAAAATATTTATATATATATAAATAATTTAATAAGATTACAATATTCAAACTTACATGACATTGATTCTGTGTGGCCTGTTAGGGGCCAGAAAGAAAGACACGGAAAGAAGAAGGTAGGTTGAACAAATGTATTGATACATATATGCAAAATAAGAGTGTTATTAGTCAGCAGATAGAAGTGTCCGTCGGAACTACCAGGTTACTCTGCGTCTCGGCTGCCGATATTTAACAGTCCCCCACGAGAAATGTATGTGCCACAAGGCCGAGTTTACCGTGGGTTCTCCGAGCTCGTAGGCTCGGCCAAAAATATTCCTTAGAACCCGTATAAACGGGTTCAGGGTCTGTCTACCTCCCCGGACGAAACTTTGCCCTTCGGCAAAGCCTCATCCGGGTCCCTCTCTGACAAAGCAGAGAGTTCGACATAAGTCGCACACAGTTAGAGACTAAGGAAGTCCAGCAGGTTAGTATTTATGAAGGAGGAAGTGTTCATTCTAACGTAGATAGGTCACTATAAGAGATTCATCTCTTTTTCCCCAGTTATACGTCAAATAACAGGGTAAACTGGGATCTCTAGCATTGGTTGACAGCCAGTCTACTACTCGGAATTGAAAACCCTGGCAATTTCAAAGAGTAAAACACTCTAGTGTCATTCCTAAGAACGCGTGGCAATTCTCAGTCATTAAAGTAATTAAATCTGAGGTGAGCTATGATCGCCTACATGTTGAAGGGAAATATTTAAAAAAAGAAGGTCAATCATTATGTGTCGGAAATCCGGCAAATGTAAATCAAATTGATTGCAAATCCGTCAAATGGGAATCAAATTGATTGCAAATCCGTCAGATGGGAATCAAATTACCGTCAAATGGGAATCAAATTTATTGCAAATCCGGCAAACGTGAATCAAATTTATTGCAAATCCGGCAAATGTGAATCAAATTGATTGCAAATACGTCAAATGAGAATCAAATTAATTGCAAATGCGGCAAATGTGAATTAAATTGATTGCAAATCCGGCAAATGGGAATCAAATTAATTGCAAATCTGGCAAATATGAATCAAATTGATTGCAAATGCGTCAAATGGGAATCAAATTAATTGAAAATCCGGCAAATGTGAATCAAATTGATTTCAAATCCGTCAAATGGGAATCAAATTAATTGCAAATCCGGCAAATGTGAATCAAATTAATTGCAAACCCGGCAAATGTGAATCATGTTGATAGAATAGAGATATTAAATTACACAGTGTACATTGTGTTTTTGAGAAGAAATCTTTAGTATGCTATAAGTTTTATAACACCATAATGTAATATTACGCGGCATACACCACATTTTACCATACTCATTTTCTTTTTCTGACTTGTTCCAATCTAAGATGAAATTGAAAGACACGTGCTTTCCACAATATCCGCTAGATACAGCGACTCTCATTTAGTAGCGTTTCTTTATAGTGGGCACAGGTGAACAGGAAGAACGGGAGAGGTTGCTCAGCGCCGACCCCCACAAAGTATCCACAGTGATGCTGACCTTCTTTTTTTTTTTGGTCTGTGATCGTTCTGAGATTTGAGAACAACTCATGCTACTCCAGCGTACATCGAATTCAATTGCACTGTACCCGTACTGGTGTTAGATATGATGATCAAATCTTGTGCTCGACCGGAGGGTATCAGGGTTCTCACAGGATCCAAGAGTGGCTAGCAGACAATTTCCACGATCATATACCCTTACAGATTTTTCTTTGGCTTGAATCCCTTGGACCACAATGTTTGATATCAACCTGCAGCCCCACATTGACAATGACCCGTTGAACACCGCCCTTGGGGACCTACATGAACAATAAGCCACCTGATGTGAGTATTCAATCGCTTCCGAATCCGTCTCCAAGGAATGGTTTTATTGGCAACCTATTTTTGTTTCTTCTTGCATGTGACTGGAATTGGGATGAAGACAGTGATGACACCTCCCATGAACCCATAAAAATTCAGTATGTGGATTTCCTAAATACGAAGACCAGTTATAATTAATTTAGTAAAGAGATAGGGAAACTGAAGATAGAATAAGATGCACAAAGAGTAGTTTCGCACAACACAGAACGTTGCTACAGAACCAAAACAACTGAAAGCTCGAGTAATATTCTTAAATAGCCTTGTCTGATCGATATTTTTATATGGATGTCATCCATAGCACCAAATTAGTACCAAAATATCTTAACAGTCAATAGTACCTTCCAAAATAGACAAAGCAATAACCAACGTCGTTTGTACCAAAAAGAAAATTTAACCCAGGGGAGAAAGTTTTTTTTTAATTTTCAAAAACAACAAATCCTATTGGGAGACAGGTACAATAGAGAAACGAACGTGATTTACATAATTCAGGGTCCGAACTTAAAAGGCACTTAAATCAGATCAGAAAGAGGCTGTTAAAGAATTTTAACGGTCTACATGAGGAAGAGGAGGAAGTAATGGACACAATATTTGACACATTCAATATGCAAAGGCCTCAAGCAATTTCAGAACCGCGGAAATCAAGCAGAAAAAGAAAATTTACAGAGCCTTTGTTGATTAATCCGAAGAGGAAAAAATATTAAAGGCTCCTGCGAGGTAAAAGCTTGGGAGGCGGGTTTCATGGATCCTTACTTATAGCTACAGAATGAACTCTTCCTAACACTATGTATACTACGCCTCTCAAGAGAGAGGGACGAATCGAGTCGAGCCGATAGTAGTTCACTCCAAACCAGACTGACAGTCATACTAACACCTTTCACATCTTGTATTATTATTTCGTGTAATATACCTTCGTTATTTCTACTCTTGTGTTCGTGTTGTTCTTCCTTGGTCCTAACTTGGACCATAACAGTATCAAAACGCTTTCTCAGATTAATGATTAAAAATGGCTTCGAGCTAATGTGTATTTATTTATTTCAATAAAAACTTCACAGAAAGCATTTCAATTCAAAGAATATGATCATTTAGAATTATGTAACTGATTTAATGCAGATTCTAAAATTTCAGTATAATTATAATTAATTCAATTCTAAAAAATATAATTTGAATTATAGCAAATCAATATTAATATTTCAGTTGTGTACCATACCGTATTTCCTTGTTATTTAAAAAAAAAATATTCTAAAAGATATGGCCGAGAAAATAACTTTTTGGAGATGGCTTTTGTGAGCAATATTCTATTGAAGAAAAGCAATTCCGTGGAGCTGTTGTGCAAAAATATAAAATTGAATTCTTTTTCTTTTGAAAATCCAGAATGAGGACGATTATGGGTCTCCTCAATTTCCTGTATTTTGTATCTCTTAGAAAATTTTGTCTTTTCACTATTTCTGTTAATGCCTGTTCTGCCAACCATTTACACAGACTCATTAAACGCCGCTTTCCTCTGTTCTCTGATTTCAGTATGTCTTGTGAGTGTCAAATTTCTAAGTCCTCTTTCCTCATTTTCATCTGTATCTTTCTGGTGCTAATTTTAAGTGTTTTTTGTTTCCATTTTCTCTAAAACTTCGTCGCTGCTCACATGTTCAATACACAGTATTCTCAGCATCCTTCTATAGAACCATATTTCTAAGTCCGCAAGTCTTTTCTCCATCTTTGAGAATGTTATCTAGCTTTCAATACCCTATAAGAAGATTATTAAGTACCCTTTTCTTTGTTTCTAACGATATTTTCTTGTTTCTTAATACTTTGCTTAGGTTTTAGAAGGCATCTTTCGCTATCCCAATGTACCTTCGGATTTCGGTGTCGTGTGTTTCGTCCTTTGTTAAAACACTTCCTAGTTAGTTAAACACGTGTACTTGTTTGATATTGGTAAACTCCAATTTATAATAAACAGGAATAAGAGCGATTCAAAAGTGAAAAAAATTCCGAAGCTGAAGAAAACCGTGTCCCTGATAACCCCAAACAAGTATATAGTGACAAAAGCTATTCGGTCCTGTTTTAGTTTAGTTTGTTAATGGGTTATTTTTTTAAAGCATTTCACCCCAAGCAAGGCTAAAGTGCCACTAGCACACAAAGGGTTACAGAGAGTGGCAGCAAGAGTAAAGAAACGTGATTGAGGAAATTATTTAGAGAAGGACGGCGAATTAGATCAAGGCATCGTAAGATGTCGATTGACATTACTTTTGAATATTTCAACATTATAACTGTCAGGGAAGCAAGTAAAAGGAAAAGAGTTCTACAGACGGGAAGTGTGAGACATGAAATTATTGGAGTAGAAGAGACGGCTATATTTAACCGTTTCAACAGTGAAAGGGTGGGACCGAGGTGCCAACCTAGTAACATTCTTAAATTCATGCAATTTGGGAACCAGCGAAAATAGCTCGTCGGAGCAGTTATCGTGAAAGTTCTTGTAGAAAAGACAGAGGGAAGCGATTGCACGTCTATGAGAAAGTGACTGTAGACGAGATGCCAGACTAAGACCAACCACATTGCATATCCGTCTCTGGATATTGTCGAGGACCTTGAGACGAACAGCGGGGGTTCCAGACGATATATGGTAGCAGTATTCCATGTAAGGATTAATGGTTGATTTATAGATTTGAAGAATTGATTCAGGCAAAAACAATTTCTGGCGCGACACAGAGAACCAACTTTCCTTTCGGTAGATGTTATGGGATCTTACCCATAATAATAATAATGGACTATTCCATACTTAATAAATACTGCGCCTCAGGAGTAGGCAAAGAGTCGGTAGTTCAAGTCGAGTCAAGAGTCGAGTCAGAGGCAGTCCGAAACAGAGTCGCGTTCAGACAATTACTGCAAGACATTGGAATAATGATACTGGTCGAGGCTACATTGTTCTCTCTACTAAACCTGATTGTTCTTACTAACACTTTCTACTTCTCTGTATATATTCCTATTTGTAATATATCTGTGTTATTCCATATCCGTATTCGAGTTCTTCTTTATTGGTTCTAACTTGGACTATCACCGTGGTACAAGAAACCGGACCATATCAGTAGATGAAGCTATTGATTCAATGTATTTTGTTCCATCTTAGGTTAGCGGACAGCGTGAGACCAAGCAGGCGTAGAGAGGAGCTCTTGTGGAGTTGAGCACTTGACATTATAATAGGAGACAGGGAGGGTTCTCTGTGGTGTGTAAATGAGATCAGCTTTATTTTTGAGGCATTAAATGCAGACAAGTTTTTTATTGCTAGTAATATTTTTTTTAAAAGATACTGCTGGTAATATATTTTTTAAAAAGCTACTGCTGGTAATATTTTTTTAAAAAAGCTACTGCTAGTAATATTTTTTTAAAAAATGTATTGCTGGTAATATATTTTTAAAAAGCTACTGCTGGTAATATTTAAAAAAAATGTATTGCTGGTAATATTTTTTTAAAAAGCTACTGCTGGTAATATTTTTTAAAAAGCTACTGCTGGTAATATTTAAAATAAAATGTACTGCTGGTAATATTTTTTTTTAAAAAGCTACTGCTGGTAATATTTTTTTAAAAAATGTATTGCTGGTAATATTTTTTTTAAAAAGCTACTGCTGGTAATATTTTTTTCCCAAAAAAAGCATTGCTGGTAATAATATGATGCTGGTAATAATTTTTCCTTCAAAAATTTATTACTGGTAATAATTTTTTAGAAAACGGTTTTACTGGTATTAAAACCTAGTTTTACACGTTTTTGACACCAGTTTGGGGGTTAACTATTTAGCCATAGCTGAGACACTAACAGGTGCTATCACCCTGGGTCAGGGCGGACCTGGGAATGCCAGCAATTAAGAGGGGGTTTCACGCTCATCAAAACCTGATCGGAGGCTTTGCTGTCGGATGTAGTTTATCGTCATTCACAGGACGGTGCTTTACTGTATGCAGTATTGGCCTTGCGGGAAATTGGAACAGCGCAGAAGCAAAAAGTATACGGGATTCTTCGAGATAATGCAGTAATGACTACACGAGTGGGAAATTTGGACATCATTCACGCTTTTTCACCGTCAGTTGATGTCTTTCTGCTACAACGCACCAGTTGGCGTTACAGGGAGAGAAAGTGAAATAGAATGAGAAGATTGAAAATGGGAAGGATCGAAGAAGGACAAAAAGTAACAAAGTCCAAGAAGACAGAAGATTGTGATTGACGTGCAACTTAAATTTTTAAAGGTTGTAGTTATAAGGAAAGGCGGGAAATGAGAGAAAAGAAACTGTTACAATAGAAGTGGTGGTTGCATCTAACTAGTTCAATAATAAAACAGTGATACCTAGTTAACAATCAATTAGAACGTTTAAATTCATGTAGAGAAAGAAAACCGTGTCCCTGGCACGAAAAAATACGTATATATTGACAAAAGCTATTCGGTCTTTTAGGTCCTGCTTGGTTGTAAGCAGTCTTGTCCTTGCGGGAATTTGCAACAGCGCAGAAGCAAGCAATTACGCAGTATTCCTCGAGATAATACGGTAAGTGCAACACGAGTTGAAAATTCGACATCATTCACTCCTTTTCGCAGACAGTTCACGGCTTTATGCAACAAAGCACAAAAAAAACAAATTAAGGATTTTAGAAATCATGCGTTATATATATTTACGACCAAAAAAATAGTTTTAACTCTCATTAAATAATATGTTGTCTATTTACATACCTCACATTTATTTTCTTCTAGATTGCATGTTGTCTGGTCTGGTGGTAAGGCAGGGATTTCTGGGGGATATTGCTGAATATAAGAGCTTTGCCAATGTTTTTTTTTCTTTTATACCTAGGTTGATTTTGTTCAGCGGCATATCAAAATCTATGGATGAATGCTGAAATCTAAATATTTTGATTGGTTTGGTTGATGTTATTTAGCGGCATATCAATCTTTACGGGTTATTTAATGCCGAAATCTAAATATGTTGATTGGTATGGTTTGGTTGATTTTGTTTAGCGGCATACCAACTTCTATTGGTTATTTAATACCGAAATCTAAATATTTTGATTGGTTTGGTTGGATGATTTTGTTTAGCGGCATATCAATCTCTATGAGTTATTTAATGCCGAAATCTAAATATTTTGATTGGTTTGGTTGGTTGATTTTGTTTAGCGGCATATCAACCTCTGTGAGTTTATTTAATGCCGAAATCTAAATATTTTGTTTGGTTTGGTTGGATGATTTTGTTTAGCGGCATATCAATCTCTATGAGTTATTTAATGCCGAAATCTAAATATTTTGATTGGTTTGGTTGGTTGATTTTGTTTAGCGGCATATCAACCTCTGTGAGTTATTTAATGCCGAAATCTAAATATTTTGTTTGGTTTGGTTGGATGATTTTGTTTAGCGGCATATCAATCTCTATGAGTTATTTAATGCCGAAATCTAAATATTTTGATTGGTATGGTTTGGTTGATTTTGTTTAGTGGCATATAAACCTCTATGGGTTACTTAATGCCAAAATCTAAATATTTTGATTGGTTTGGTTGGTTGATTTTGTTTAGCTGAGTGTCAAACTTTATGAGTTATTCAATGTCGAAATCTAAATATTTTGAACTCAAATATATGCCTTCGATTACAAAATATATTATTGTTTATTTTACTATAAATAGGTATTTTTGGTAGTTGTTTTATATAGAAAAATTTATTGCTGGTGTTTTTTGCTATAAAAATGTATTTTATACTTTCATAGTGTTTTGCTTTTGCTTGGATGTTCACTATTTTCTCATATCTAGGATCCTAGGCGCTGCCACCTAGGGTCAGGTTGGACCTGGGAACAACAGCAATTAAAAGGTGTTTACACATTCCTCAATACATTCAATCTCCCGATCAGTGACTGCCGGATGCGGTTTATCGTCATACCCACGTATTTTATGCCTAGAAAAATGTCCGTCATATATTCAAACGGTGGTGTGGGCCAAAGAGATGTGGTAGTGGGGAGAAGAGGGAGGAGAAATAGTGGTAGAAGAAAGGGAGGAGATTCCACTGAAAACTTTAAGCTGGCACCGTTTTATTTCTTTTTTTCTGCCGAGCAAGTGATCTATTGTCCTGGATACCTAGCCATGGAGCAAGACGAGTTGGTCGCCCACCACCTACGTTGACCAGCTTTGTTGTGACACAGAATATCACCCTAATGACCTTCCGATATTGATGCAGGGCCGTGTTTGGCGTGATAGATTCATTAATGTCCGAGCTATCTCGACTGAATAAAGTAAAAATTTACATCAGTCTGTCATGCGTGATTCAATAAAATCGTCATTGGCTACAACCATGGCGTCTAGACGCAAAACCTCTGTACGCAGAACCTCTTTACGCAAAACCTCTGTACGGTCTCCATGTTTAAGAGGCCATTTATTGGCACAGTTAAAAACCGATTTGAAGTCCTTTTCGAGAGTACCTGCCAGGTTTTCGTTGTCAGATCTGGTGGATTTGCTACGAGGACAACAGATGTATACAGATGTGTTATGTTAGGAACTGATGACATAGGGTTGATTATTGATAACGGCCAGAAACATTTTAGATCCAAGAAATCTAACCTCCCCGCAAATTCCAGTTAATTTTATAATTTATTTCAGCATGAATGCTAAAAGGAAATAATGGTAGGAAAGACTGCGTTGCCTCAGTCTGATATGCGTAATAATATTGTGTCATTCTACAGAAGGGTGCTGAGAATATCATGGAAGATCACTTTGGCAAAGAGGAAGTTCCAGGAGAAATGGAAACAAAATCGACAAAATGTACATAGATGCTTCAAAATCCAAGATTTAATCTTTTATATATAATATTAGATTTTATTTATCTTCAATCTCTCTAGACCACAGATGTAACTCTTAGAGACGTATCATCTTGAAAAAGGCTAGGAAAATGGCCGGTTCCATGTCAGACTCTATAAAGTACCCTATGCCTACTACCAAGCTCTCATCCTGGGTAAGACGGTAGACTACATCCGCGTCCTGGGTAAGACGTTAAACTACATCCAGCAGCAAGGCCTCTGATCAGGAGGTTTTGAGGAGCGTGGAACCACCTCTTACCTGCTGGTGTTCCCAGGTCCAACCTAACCCGGGGTGGTAGCACCTGTTAGGGTCCCAGCTATGGGCAAATAGTTAACTATTACCAGCAATACTTTTTGAAAAAAATATTACCAGCAATACAATTTTGAATAAATATATTACCAGAAACAGATTTTTGACAAAACAAAATATTAC
This sequence comes from Acanthosepion pharaonis, assembly GCA_903632075.3. Taxonomy (NCBI): domain Eukaryota; kingdom Metazoa; phylum Mollusca; class Cephalopoda; order Sepiida; family Sepiidae; genus Acanthosepion; species Acanthosepion pharaonis. The sequence goes on along the minus strand of CAHIKZ030003908.1, from coordinate 661,013 downwards.
CAGCAATAAAAAATTTTGTCAGTATTAAATAACCTATTTGAGGTTGATATGCCGTTAAACAAAATAAACCAAACCAATCTAAACTAAAGAATACATATTCTATTCACACAAATCTTTCCTAAAAATGTTGTCGGCATTAAATAACCCATTGAGGTTGATAGGCCGTAAAACAAAATAAACCAAACCAATCTAAACCAAAGAATACATACTCTTTTTATACGAATCTATCCTAAAAATGTTGTCGGCATTAAATAACCGATTGAGGTTGCTATGCCGTAAAACAAAATAAACCAAACCAAACCAAACTAACAAGCTCTACCTTTACAAGAGTCAGATGATTTCAAGAATGGAGCATTTCTGCCATAGTTGTGATGTTGTTCATCTCTCACTGTCCAGCATTGACCCTCCTCTTTTTATCTCATTCAAAAACTCCCTACTTTGAGTGGCTCTTTTGCTGGGGGAAAATCTGTTGACCTATGAGTGACAGACCTTATATTCTTGTCTGCGATGTTTGCGAGGACCTGGCAACTCACATCTAGGGTGGATGTTTATAACTCTACCATTCGGCTCTTTCCAACACTTGTCTCCTATGAGCAGCATATTCGGTCAACTGAATCTATACTCGACGGACGGTGGTCACCTGAGGTCAGCATTGTACCTGGTTCCTGTAATGTCCAGCTTTAATATTAACTGACAAGTCTACTCTGCCAGGATCTGGGGTGGGAATCACATTATATATAGTCTATTGCTCTTGAAAATAGGCACTCGAAATGTTGACATTTTCCGGGCTAGAACAGTAAAATCTGGTGTCGGCCGAATACACGTAGCTGTTTTGGGCCATCGAGTAAGAAAAGAGACGTTGATGTTTATAGAATACTGCGTTGCGACGCATTCGATTATTCGATAATTCAGCATTCGATTTGCAAACGTTGTGTTATGAATAATCAAGAGTGGTCTCCCCTTGTTTTGTTACACCCTTCTTTGAGAGAGCTATTTCTGTTTACTGGGATTATAAAAGGACAGACACTATACGCCAACCTTGTATTCTCAGTTGAATAAAACTTTCTTAAAGCCTACACCTGTGTATTTTTGTCATGACAGTATCTCTATAAATAAATCATTCATATTAAAAATTGCAAAAATAATCCCCACAAAAAGAGGCTAAAATTTGCTATAGTAAAAGTTAGTATAACTGCTGATGCAAGAAAAACAATTATTTTAATAAAAATTTTTAGTTTTCTAAAAAAGAGTAAAAATTTAATTAAATATTCAAAAAATACTTTGATTCTTCTTCTTAATAATAACATTAAGATTTTGACGATAATACTTTGTTTTCATTAAGTTTGGAGCATGTTTTCATCACGGTATGTTTAGTTTTTAGCGATTTCGTTGAGACACCTGTTATGAAGATTCAAGAGAGGTCTCCACCTGTTTTGTTACTCTCCTCTTTGAGAGAGGTATTTCTGTTTACTGGGTTTATAAAAGGACACTATACGCGAACCTTGTATACTCAGTTGAATAAAGCTTTCTTTTTTTTTAAAGCGCAGGTAAAAATATTCTAACGACATTTTCTGATTTTTTTTTCTACTTCATCTGATCCCACATATGGAATCGATTTACATCTAGGGAGAATAAAAGAAAGGTGAAAAAAATGTTCATCAAGTCGTAACCAAAAAATTATTTCGTTTTGATTTCATTACGAATTGAGTTCCTTTCTTTATTCAGTTGTATATATTGATTACGATGCGAATATATTTCCATTGCTCCAATATTAATATTATGCAAGAGAGAAGTAGTTCTATTTTTTAATCATTTCCCCAGGAAAAAAATCCACTCAGACGCAAGGGGTTACTGAGAGTGAGGGAATTATTAAGTATTCGCATCAATAATAGAACAAGAATTAAGAAGACATAATATAACGAATGATATTTCATTTAAATTATTGAAGATCAATATTGACGGGAAAGCAACGTGTGTGGTTCTAAAGAAGGATGCGAAAAGGAAATAATGGTAGGAAATCCGGTTTTTGGACAGTGGGTATGTATAATAATATTATGTCATTCTACGGACGGGTGATAAGAATATCATGGATGATCATGTTGGCATCGAGGAAGTTCCAGGAAAAATGAGAACAAAAATGACCCACGTGCGTAGAACCCGAGATATTTAAAATTCTCGTAACGACTAACGAGTAAAGAAGGCTTGGAGAATCACACAATCACAGGCCATATTGAAAGCAAGAGAAACACGAAAGAAACAGCGAGTTTTTAAGAATCAATGGAAGAACAGAAGACAATGAATGATGGTAAAGTGATATTATTCAGGGTTTTCAGAGGATTAGGAACAGACCAATATGGATGCTTCTAATTGGAAACATCAAAATCGAGCATTTACGAACATTTAAATATCTTGGAAGTTTTTTTAACAGAGGAACGAAACCGTGCCACCAAAAACCGAAGGCAAAATTGAATAGCGTAAGATGCCTTCCAAAATTTAAGTAGATAATTAAGAAAAAGGAAAATTTCGTTAGAAACAAAGAAATAAGTGCAGAACTTGTTTAATATCAGTCTTCCTATATGGTAGTGAATCTCTTCACAGATTAAGAAGAGTCTTGGGGCAACACAGATGTCGTTTTACAGAAGCATTCTGAAAATCCTATGGACAGAGTATCTGAGAAACGTGGAAGGTTTAATGATAATGGAAGCCTCCAAAAAACAGGACAATCGAAAAGACAAAATCTCAAGGACACATGATGAGGAATGAATTCTTAAAGAATTTGACACTCTCAAAACGTGTTGAAAGCAAGACAGACCAAAAAGCAACGGATAATGTACCAAATGAGCCTGAGTGAATGGATAGCAGAACTGGGTGACTGAGAAATGAGAAACATATAAAGAACTAGACTATCCGCGACCCGTTGGGTCAATGACGGTTCAGGTTATAAAACATTAAAGTTCATTTCAACGTTCCATTGAAATGAAAGTTAATTTTATTATGATTCAGTTAAAATCCTTCGCGTCATCATTGGTGTGGTTTACAAATTCATGTTTAACGTTTTATTTATTGTTTACCACATTTACTAGTAATAAAACTTCCGGGATAAACTTTAACTTTAAATCAGATTAACTCAAAAAATGTTAATATGGCAAATAATATTTCAAAATCATTTACTTGAAAATATTTTTTAAATATGCCAAAAATATTTTTAAATGTTTTAAATAGTATTTGCTTAAAGAAAGCTGAAATATGGATAATTACTCAACAAAGATCTGGACGAAACAGCAAAGCGAAATCTCTTTGTCTTTAACTTAAAAATATTCTAATTAAAAAGTTGTCTGTTTGAAGAAAGTTAAAATAAAAATACTTACTGGATAAACAACTCGTATTTTTAAATCTTATTCACTGAAATCAGATTAACTTAAATTATTATGCGCCGGACGGAGACGCCACACAAACACGCAAGGACGCACGCAATCACAGAAGTTTAGAATTATATAGATAGATAAACAGATGTGTTAAGCCATGATCACCCACGTCCTAAAGGGACAAGAAATAAAGAAAAAGTAGAAGTAGAAAATATTGCCTCATTAATACATAATTACGGACGAAGATTTTACCGGTTGAAGCGTCAGAAAATGTTATAAAGTTCGTAGAACTCTTGAAGTTCTGGTTAATAACACTGTAAGGAAACGTTGGAAAAAAGATTGAGTGAAGAACAGGTTTAATCAGATGAGAGACATGGATTAATAATGCAGTAATGCAGAATACCGTAGTTCAGCGTAGCAATGCGTACGACGTACACACAATTCGACGACCGTTCCTATGAGCAGTCGTTCTACTCATAGAAGATGAACGAGTCAATGTTCAACAATGAGTGTAAAGAAGGTCGGTTGTCTTTCTGCAAAATAGAAAAAAAAAAGCTGACAAAGACCACGGAGACTTTATTTCTTCTAGTTTAGACCTTTATGGCCGGTAGTCGCCATTCTACGCCCACGGAGTTGAATCACCCATATTTTCACCGTATTCCATTTGTCAGGATGTGGGGTAACTTTTTGCCGAGATATGCTACTTTATGCAACGAACTATCACGTTGATGATTCTCTGGACACTGCAATCTTAATATCTTCATGTCAAGAGTCACTCACTGTATATCCCCCTTATCCTCACGACATTCACCTTTTTCTACCCCCTCATACATTCATATTACACATCTCATTGAGTATCCTCTTACTAAGAGTAGCCCTCAAACACTGTATTTTATGAACTCATTCTAAGTATGTATGATGTCATGGAACGTGGCTTCCCTCTGCCTTTTCTATAAATATTTTCATAGTATCTGTTCTTATGAACTTTTTTTCCCTGCTACACCGAATACATGAATTTAAGCGTGTTACAAGATTGGCATCTAGATCGCGCTGTCTTATTGCTGAACTAGCTAGATGCACATTATTTTCTTGCCCTTCCAACCTGAGTAACTCCCTTCCGATTTCTTGCTTCCCTGATAACGACAATCTTCAAACATTTAATCGCCATCTTCTGTCTTCTATTCTTTTTCACGCCCAGTAACAGCCTTGAGTCTTTGTGGTATTATCGCCTTGCTCGGGGTGAAATACACAAAAGAATCCGCAGTGTAATCGATCCTGATCTAGCATCTCTACCTCAGTCACTTTCTCACCGACGTAATGTGAATTCCCTCTGTCCCTTCTACAAATATTTTCATAGCATTTGTTCTTATGAACTTTTTTCCGTGCTGACCCGAATACATGAATTTAAGCGTGTTACAAGATTGTCATCTAGGTCTTACTCTCTTGTTGCTGAACTAGCTAGATGCAACCACCGCTTCTACTCTAACACATTATTTATTGCACTTCCAACCAGCGTAACTCCCTTCAGATTTCTTGCTTCCCTGATAACGACAATCTTTAAAAGTTTAATCGCCATCTTCTGTCTTCTTGAAACCTGTTACTTTTTTGTCCTTTCCTCAATTCTTCCTATAAATGATTTCGCATTCTCCTTCACTCCCCGTAACCCAAACCCACTCCCTGCATTTTATTGGTATTATTACGTTGCTTGGGGCGAAACGATTATAAAAGTGTATAGTAGTGCAAACGTTCATTAAATTGTGTATGTGTATACTCAGATGGAATTTATGTGCATTTAGAATGTTTAAACACATTAAATGGAGATTCTGAAAAGCTAAAAATCATGTTACGGAACTCTCAGAAGAACCTACAAAATATGTAAAAGAAATCATTGCATAATGTATTGTTCTGTGAATATATGAGGACGTGCTGGAAAATTCCAGTAGTGTAGGCTCATAACATGTGACATTGATAAATCATCTCTGAGTACATGAGAAATACGCATGGGTGTATTCTTTTGCATTTCATGATTCCCCTAGTAGCTGAGAAACAGAATTTTGTTAAGTTTTGGTATGGTTCTTAGAGTACGAATAACAACTGGAATTGTCTGAGTTTTGAGATGCCACTTGTTCGGATTTTCAAATTCTACATCTTTGTATTTAGTTTGTTGAACAATTTTACTGAAATATTTTCATCAACAGGGATTGTTACCTTTGCCGTATTTTACAACAGATTATCTGCTTATTCGCTTTTATAGTTGTGTCTGAAAAATACCACAGCACAGATTCATTGTATATCACGGAATTTGGTTTGTGTTCCCACAATGTTTTTTTCCCGTGTTAGGTTGTACTAAGCACATAATGCCCAGTGAATATAATCCCCCCCTACACACACTACTAATTGATTGATTCGTTTTCTACGGTTTATCAACCCTTTGTAGGCTTTTTAAAGCGCAAACATTTTTTTTTATTGTAAGATTATTTTGAGATGATAATGTTTTAGTAATACAAGTCTAATTAATTAACCCATAGCTGGGAGAGATGGCGAGGATTCATACGTTTCCCAAGGCTATTTGCGTGTAAGTGAATATAACGAACCTAGCTGTAATTCGAACTCGGCCCTCTGATTAACAATTCCGAGCCACTAGCTATTACACCACCTGTACCTGGAATTCCCCAGTGGTCACTCATGTAGGTAGTGAGCTGGCTCGACATTGCTTAACTTCAGCGATCGTACCAAAACGTGCGTTTCAACGTGATGTGACCGTGCTTGATTCAAAAATCGTACGACTCATACAGCAATCGCTATCACTTAACTTAAAATATTTAAAGGCGTTCCCTTTGCCGTGCTGATGATGCTACATGCCTTACTTCTTGCCTATCTCACACTGCGAATTTTTTTGAAGCTCTATACTAAACATTAAATCTGTTACGAAAAAAGAACTAAACAAAATGAACACAAAATGATCAGCTTTAAAAAAGGACTCGTAACTGGAAAACCCGAATGAAAAAAGAATGTTAACAACAAATACTTTTTCACACACAACCCAGTTCTGCGGAATCAGAATCAACGTTGAGTTTAAGCAAGCAAATGAGCCAATTGGAGTAAAGTGGCATGCAGATTTAAATTTTTCCCACTTGTGACGAATGAATATTGAAGTCAACATTCAGATGAGACAAGCTGTTTCATGCTAGGCGCAATCATCAGGAATGAAACAGTCGCATCTGAGTGTTGGCTTCAATATTCACTTTTTTATTTACATACGCTCTATCTCTGATATTGAGCACTTCACCCCATAAATATAGCACATCTTGAAACTTTTTTCTTCATATATATATATATATATATATATATATATATATATATATATATATATTACTTAACATCAGGTTGAGACATATATATATATTTTACACACACATTTATATATATATATATATATATATATATATATATATATATATATATATATATATAGTTATTATCTATAAATATGCGGGGAAAAAAAACTTTTGAATTCCGTTCTCGATTGCTGGAGGCTACGTTCGATTCTCTGCTGAGAGTAAATGGGAAAACAAATTTATTTTCTGTGATTTCATTCCAAATTGCCTGAGTGTGTTTGTGTAGGGCTGAGCTTGAATTGTTCTTGCTTTTTTTCGGTAACGAGGCTCCGTTTTGTCACCATAATATCATTAGCCAAAATGGTGGTTCTTCCAGAAGAACAATTCGTCGTAAAAAAATCTGTAACTTTGCTAAAATATTATTCTTCTATGTGACATATTCTTCTGGACATTGATGATCATGGCTCTCCATAATTTCCTGTCGTTTGCAGCATCTAATAAATTGTCTGTTTTAACTATCTTTCCTAAACCCTGATCCGCCATCCATTCACTGAAGCTCAACAGGGAGGACATGCGTTGCATTCCTTTGTGAATCGTACCTTCGGTGTACCCTGTGAGTATTAGAGTTTTCAAGAAAAATAATAACCAGAACATAATTAGCCAAAAATGGTCGTTCTTCCAGAAGGACATTTCGTCATAAAAATCAGCGTAACTTAATCTTGCTAAAACATTTTTCTTCTTCTATGTATTGTATGTAGGCTATTGTTGATGATAACTCTCTAGAATTTTATAAATTTTGTTTTTTTACTATATTTCCTAAACCCTGATCTGCAATCGATTCACTCAAGCTCCTCAAGTATGTCATAAAGTTGCAATCCTTTGTCTCTCTTATCTTCAGTCTACCTCGTGAGTATCAAATTTCTCTAGAAAAATAATGACCACAGTTTAATAGGGCGGGAAAACGTATTTGATCTTATGGAACAATTTTTTATTTATTTTTTTAGTTATTAACTTTACAAATATTCACCCAATACAAACTCGTAGAGCCACTTTAGGTAGAGGCTTTCTGATGCTATCCTCTATCATTATAAGAACCAGATTAGGCCGAAAATAGAGAACTGTTGCCATATTTGGGCGTGAGCTACCGAATCCTTAATTTCGATCTTTGATAGAGTTCAACAGCGTCTACGGGTCGTTGTCGAAATAGAAATATTTCCAATCCCGCAACCTCTCTCTCTCAGACGGGATGCGGCGAACCTCTCACCTCTCTATCGTCACTTCTATGGAAAGTGCTCAGACGAACTACATTCCTTAGTTTCGCCATGTCTAACATTCACGGCTAGGACCCGACATGCCACTTACATATTAGTTAAGCATTCACAGTCTTCCGTATTCCATCAGTACGAAGTATGTTCCACTGAAGCAGCAGCTTCTCACAAACCACTGCTCTGTGGAACAGACACCCAAGAGGTTGTTTCCCCGATCACTACAATCTTAACCTGTTCAAGTTTAGAGTTTACGGTTATCTTCCCCTCCTATCCATATAAACTACCCCTTAAGGTAACCCTTTACTTTGAATGACCCCCGGCCCTTGCACAGGCTGATCCTTACTGTAGATAAAATTGAGGTATGTAATATGAATTTATGAAGATGTGGAAGTTATGAGGATATGGGTGATAGATAACGATTGGTCCTAGACTTGAAGACATTAAGATTATAGTGTTCGAGGAAGAAAATCCTTACGAATTACGAATATCGAGGAGAATGGGGATGTGACAAGCATATGGAGGTATAAATGCGGATATTCGCTGTAAAGGTGTTGGTTCCAAACTGCATAGGACAACAAAAACTTTCTCCTCACCAAATGTATACAGAAATCCTAGAGTATGCTGGGGTTTCTTTCTAGTCAGTATAATAGGCGAATTCTTTCTCATCCGGCAGAACGCTGTGATCACTTGTTTGCATCCATTTTCTGTGTTAACACCATTCTTCGTTTATGAAATTTTGCCTCATTACCGACACTTTGCCTTCTTTTGTCTTGCGCATATATATATATATATATATATATATATATATATATATATAAACAATAACAAAAATGTGCAAAATAATACAAAGCATATAATAATAATGGACTCTGCCGTCGGTTTCGACGTATGAGGATCTGACAGCTTAATTGATTCAGTTATGAAATTTTGTGCGATAATCTTAAGTGGCACTTAAAACCCGCCAGTGATTTACAAACGACGCCACATATGGAGCAAGAGTAAGGATTGTGAGATGACATCATTTTTAGATTGGCTGACCTTTTAGATCTTGCTCTCGCTTCTTGAAGTTGAATCAGACAAGCAGACTGAAAACTGCTGAGTACACTAAAACACGCTTATCTCCATTCTACACACTCCAAGGCTAAGTGTTCAAGGGTGTTATGTTGTATATTGACAGCTGACAAGTTGCTTTTCAGGTTGTCTTTGTATATTAGCCGTGGGCCTCTTACATTCCTGTAGCCCTGATCTAACTGGCTATACATTAGGATCTTGGTAAGCCGTCATCAGACATTATGAAGACACGACCAGTCAACCGTAACTGAGACTGTATAAGAAAAGTCTCGATTCCTCCAATATTACACCTGTTAAACAGGTCTACGTTAGATGTCCTATCTTGAAGGATAACTCCAGATTGCACACAGACAGCTTTTATCGAAAACAAATACAATAATAAATAATACAAAGCACACACACACACGTATATATATATATATATATATATATATATATATATATGCTTTGTATTATTATTGTTTTTTTCTTCTTTTTTTATTGTTTATTGCAAACCTATTTATTTGGGCATTTCTGCCAATTACATTTAACCATGTCCATATGACCATTCAACGCCTCTACACACATACATCATGAGGATATGAAGGATAGATAAAGATATATCTGAAGAAATTAAGATTGTAGTGTTTGGGAAATAAAATTCTACCTATGAATGGAATACGGGTCAAATACGGATGATACAAATCTTTGGATGTAACAAGGAGGGTATTCGCTGTAAAACTCCGAGTTAGTGGCAATTAGATGAGATTTTACAATGGAAATAGCGACTTTTTCAACATAATATCTTCCATTATCTACGCACTTAAATCGGCCTTAAATATTAATCAGATAGATCAAATATTATACAGCGATAATATCCTTTATTGAAACAACTGTCCCCGTAAAATCATCTAAGTTACGTAACGTCAAGCCTGGTCAATACATAGATGATTGATCGCTTCGGAATACCAGGTGCTGTAAGTTTGCATGTTCAGATGATATAATGGGTAATGGCTCTGGATTGTTAATTGCAGAGTTAAGTTTCTATTCCCGTTGAGTTCGTTAAATTCACTTACGCGCAAAAACCCTTGGGAAAGGTATGAACCCACGTCTTCTCCTCTCAGCTTTTTAGTTAATTAGTAAGACTTGTATAATTAAATAATTATTATCTAAAATAATCTTACATTCAAATAGCATTTTCTGGTTTTAAATAACCTGCAAAGGGGTGATAAACCGTAAAAAACGGATCAATTGATCAACCAATCAATAGAATTCCCGACAGGAAATGATTATGATTTATGCGTCAAAGAAAGAAGAGTTGTCATTATTACCATTATTTACAGTCATAGCAATATCCTTATATTTGTTTTTGAATAGTGAAACACAAACAATCTATCTCTGTTGATTGAATAAAGTGTTCAGTTCCAAACTTCCTGAAGATGGGGTTTAAAAATGATTGCTATCATATGACTTGTAAAAATGAAAATACTACAGAACTGTTACGTGAAATAAGTCCACATATATGGTAGTGAATGCAGAACAATCTACTCACAAAATGAAGAAGAGACTTATATCAACAATAATGCGGTCTTACAGAAGGATGATGAGAATACAATGGACCGAACATGTGAGTAATGACAAAGTTTTAGAGAAAATAGGATAAAAAAGGAAATATATACTTAACATCAGGAAGAGACAATTGAAATTTCTAGTACACATAATTAAGAACCTCGGTTTGGAAAACCTGATACTCGCAGGGCAGATTGAGAAGAAGAAGAAGAAGAAGAAGAAGAAGAAGAAGAAGAAGAAGAAGAAGAAGAAGAAGAAGAAGAAGAAGAAGAAGAAGGAGGAGGAGGAGGAGGAGGAGGTGATGGAGAAGAAGAAGAAGAAGACGAAGACGAAGAAGAAGAAGCAGGAAAAAGATGATGATGATCAAGAAGAAGAAGAAGAAAAAAAAGAAGAATCGTTACCAGATGAATAAATAATATCGAAAACAGTTTATTCCCGTACACTAAAAAGTGTGCAGCTCGAAATTCGCTGAAGAAGCCCAGAGGGAACAGCACTTGAAACGTTCAGCAACAAAGACGTTATTTCGGTTTTTAATCATGTAAAGAGTCAAATAATTACTCATGCAATTATTTTGTAATATAATTTGGGATCCATTGCAGTCGTGGAAATATTGTTCATTATATTTATAGAGTAAAACTATTTGCAATGTATTTGTATAGTAAATTTAGATCCAATGGTCTATACTAAAATTATTTGAGATGTTAAGAATCAGTTCAGTTATTACTGACAGAATAGTATTATTATAGGTATAATAAAAATTTTCAAGTATTATTATATGTATAATAAAGATTTTCTAGCATCCACTTCGCTCAAAATCAGATTCGAATTCGCAGAAAAAAAAAAAATTAAATCAACTTTCATACGGAACAACATACGGAACACAAAGACCGAACTGCGAATAAACATTTCGACTAAATTGTGAAATTCACTGTGAACGCTGGCCGGCCGATACACGATATTCCAGTCCTGAGAACAATCAGCCGGTTAGCATATTCACGCTTGCAATAAATGTCAAGATTCAACGCAATGTCTGGATGGAGAGGCTGAGGCGAAATGCAAGCAAACACTCCATCGCCATTGCAAATTGGAGAAGAGTTCTCACTTCAAGTCCAATGGATGCCACGTGACAATACGAATAGGAAATTCATCATACCCAGCAAGACTCTCACTTAAAACCGCGAAACGAAAACAGATTTGTTGTAGTAGAAACAGCAGCACATGCGATAATAATAGAAAGAGCAGTTGCTTGAACTCTAGCAGCACAAATCTCGATGGTGATGATGTGGATAATGTGGCTTCAGTAGCAAGTAACCTGTAAGGTGTAGTCATTAGCTCCACGCTTAGCTAGTTTGGACTCGAAACTAAATGTTCAGCTAGACCAATGATTCTTAACTACTCTGCTGCGTGATCTTCTTAAATGCATCGGATAAATATATACCGAATATACGCGTGTAACGCACGACCTTTGCGTATCGTACGGCCATCAAATTTTCACTTACAGTGGCCTAAGAAAAGTTTTTAACCATGAGAAATAAACTACATCCAATTTCAAAATTGAATTACTTAATCCCAACTCAACATAAATAAACAGTATTTAGAACTGGTATAGAGTAGGTCCTTCATTTGCTAGTTTCAGTCCTTATATTCGATTTTTCATAGATTTGATCAACTTATCAACATTCGTCTCATCTATATTTTGCAATGCTTCTTTAATCGTTGCCACTGACATGATTTTGGTTGCACGCTCTTGAAGCCTTCGGTCAAGGTGCTCCCAAATATGCTCTATTGAATATATGTCAGGACTTTAGGCTACTCATGGCAGTGACTTGATTCCTTGCGATTCCTTCCAGGCCTTTGTTACTTTACTCGCATGACATGGCGCTATATCTTCTTGATAAAGGTAGACATTCTTGTCAATTGAATTGGTTTCAAATAGTGGAAGTAGTCATTTCTCTAATATTTGACAGTATTTTGGACCATTTAATCGCTCGTTATCAAGAATCAGCTCAGATTTCCCTCCAAACCAGACAGCGCCCCACACCATTACTCCAATTTCTCGATGTTTCAAGGTCGCCTGCAGACATTCAGTGTTCCAAATCTCATTCTGATTTCTCCAAACATAAACCTGTCTCGAATTCGCATACTGGCAGAATTTACTTTCATTTGACCAAATTATAGACTGACAAAATCCATAATCTTTGCTCTTGAATTCTCTCGCACAGTCCATACGCCTGTTCCTGTTAACCTCTGAAATTAAGGGCTTCTTTCTTACAACTCTTCTTTGATAGCCAAGCTTTTTCAGAGTCTTTCTCACTGCATATGGCGACATTTCCATGCTGTTGGCGAAAGCTTTGACGCTCTGACGACGGTTTCTGATGACTTCCATCTTCAGCACCATTTTCGTTCACTCAGACACGATGCTTGGTTTTCCTGAACGTTGTCCCACATGACAATGGCCTTCTTCATTAAATTTCTTGACAATAGTATTAACCGTTAGATGATTAAAAACCTAGTAATTTCTCTATTTGACTTGCCACGCTGATGCCATCCTCTTATTCGCCCTCGTTGAAATTAACCAATTTCTTTACTTCTGCGAACTTTCATTGCAAAATATAAGTCAGCTATTGTTTATAGATGAGAGTAGCTTGATACTAACACGAGACCAAAATACAACACATTAACGCCTTTTTATGTATCTCTTTATCTCATCTTCTAGTTAAATAAGTTAAAAAAGTAAAATAGAATGATAAAAGTATCTTTAGTAACGCTATACTCGTTGCGTAAATGCGTACAGCCATGAACAACCGAACGATAAACAGCTAAACATCTTATGAACGTAAACAATGGAAAAGATGCATATTCGCTATGTTTGTATTTTATAATACGATACTAATATGTGACTATTACATGCATTATTATTAGGTACCGTTAAGTAAAACATCAGTTTTATCAAAATCATTTTTATTTTAAATACAGCTGTACATTTTGACTACAGTAAATGGATATATAGTTCGGTCAATGGCATAGCCAAAACCAGCAGTACATACGGTAATTTTATATCTCGTGTACGACCCTCTTAAAATTAGCTTCAAAATTAAGTCTTCAAATATCGCATGATACGCGAGTATATATCGTATACGTGTGTGAAAGTAGTAATGATATAGCGTTAGTATTTAAAGAAATGAATAAGTATTAAACTTTTTTTTCAAATAATTCTTTTCTCTGTTTTTCGATTATTTTATTTTAAATACTTTATTTTAATATTATTTTTTAAAACGTATTTTTAATTTTTTTAAAAATTGAATAGAAAATTGAAATAAAGTAAGTAATATTTCTGTATGTTATTTTTTTTAAATCTATGGTTTTATTTCATAATATTTCAGTATTTAATACGCTTTAAAAATCTTGCTAAGTGTGCCGTAATATTTTCAGTTGCTCCTAGGTGTGCCGTTATTTAAAAAAGTTGAGAAAGACTGCAAATTAAAGCGGGTTAACCCAGTCTGTTCTGCTAAATTACCATATCTGTGTGAGGGGAACAAAGAGGAAATTCAAGCCTTTTCTGAATTGGTGCAAAATGAGCGAAATGAAATAGATATTGGGGTAATTTCAAACGGATAAAGACTTTTGTTAATCTCAGCAGAAACCTATGAAAGTATCAAGACTGATTATGGATTAGAGCAGAGGTCAGCCACCTACGGCACGCATGCCACACGTGGCACGCCAAGCAATTATCCAGTAGCACGCAGCCACAAATGACATCACGAAGTCCGAACCATTAACTACTACAACGCAAAGAAGATATTTAGCTTTTTCAAAACAGCTCACTCGTTCGACTCCAATTAATAATAATAATAAAAAAACTTTTAAAAACAGTCGATTTCTACTAATGCGGTTTAAATATTATTGTATATATTACGATGTAAAATATATTGTAGAACAGGTATATTGACATTGACTTGTATAAAAAAAAATACGTATGCTTTTTGCATACTGAATGATTTTAAAAACGCAAGTCGGCATAAAGTCTGCAAAATGTTGCTGACCACTGGATTAAAGTTTACAGGATGTGAAGGAAATGAAAGAAACACGACACACGAGGCTTAAATTTGGAGGGTAAGGTGATGGCGTCCCAGAACTGAATGGAGCGCTACAAGAAGAGCTTTGGAGAAGTACGGTCCCAATTTGAAGAAGTTCAGAATTTTTAATTGATTTGAAATAAATATCTTCCATGAAAAAGTTCTCAAACCTTCTTGGGTGTGCTTTGTATATTTAATAATAGGGTGATCACGTATGTTTCTAATAATGGTATCCTCTTCCACAAAGACTACGAATATTGGTGTATAAGACACTGGGTGACTTTCTTTTGTTTTAGAAAACGTGCAGCTTATATGACGGAAAAATAGTATATATAAATGCACGCACAGGAACACACAGAGTACTGAACTGTTATCAGTAAATGCTAGACAATCTCATTCAGATGGAGAAGAGTCTTGAAGCAACAGAAATATGGTTTACAAAAGTACGCTGAGAATACTATGGACTGAACAGGTGAGCAACAACGTAGATTTATAGAAAATGGAACCAAAAAAGGCACTTACATTTAGCATCAGCAAGAGACAGTTAAAATTTCTAGGTGGCTTAATGAAGGCTTAGAAAATTTGGCACGCACAGGGTGTGTTGAAATCAAGAGGTAGAGAGAGGTGAAAACAGTGAATAACCTGCATATCGAACTTGAATCAATAGATGTAAGAACAAATATTAGGATATATAGCAAAAGGACAAATTTTATAAATGCCTACACAGGACACAAAATTGTGGAGGGCTATGATCACCCACGTCCTAAAGGGTCACGACACATAAAAGAAGATGGCTAGAGACGTCCTACAAGATAATAAACACCTAAAATTTAACATTTGGTATGTCAGTGTATATGTACACGCATATACACACATACACGCCCATACACAACAACACACGGGGTTTCCTTCAAAAGTAATATTGTTCTATATCGTAAAGTTTTCACCGTATCAGATTTGAATTTTGATCATATGATTTTAAAGCTTAAACACTTTCAACAATACATTATAGTTTTTGGCCTTCTTACAGATAGAAGCTAAGCGTCAGACTGACAAAATATCGTCTGACATGAAAGTTACAAAGGAGTAAAAGTATGTTTTGAATTGATCCATGTAGAAAAAATTGTCACCATGAAAGCATTTTGCGTAGAAGAATATTTAGTAAATTTAATTGACAACAACTTATGGCCATTATACTGAAGAGCTGTGATACAGCGAAATAGTCTGTCTGTGGATGACAATATATATATATATATATATATATATATATATATATATATATATACAAATATAGATAACTATACTCGTTTCGAAAAACCCTCGAATTTTTGATTTGTCAATAATCAA
>CAHIKZ030003908.1:565000-640000 GCA_903632075.3 Acanthosepion pharaonis | reverse complement strand
ATCTTTTATAGCTGAAAGCAATGTTTGTCCTCTTATTGTCCACCACATTCTCTTCTCTGTCATCCATTTACACAAGCTCATTATATACAATGTAACCCGGATATAAGAAACCCGGATATAAGAGAGATTTTCTCTGGTCCCAAATTAGAGCCTGTGTTAATGTATATAAAATAGACCAAACCTGGATATAAGAGAAACCCGGATATAAGAGACTTCTTCTCCGGTCCCGACAACTCTCTTATATCCGGGTTACACTGTAGTTTACTCATTGTTTCTATCTGCCTCCCAGTGTTCACTATGCCCTGTACGTATCGAATTCTCTAAGCCTTCTTTCCACATTATGGGACCCAGAAGTTTAAATTGTCTTTTTATAATTCTGAGTAAATGTCTTTTTTTTTTTTTGTTTGCATTTTTCTTAAAACTTCCTTATTGCTCACATGATCTGTCTATGGTATTCTCAGCATACTTCTATAGACAAGTATCTCCGTTGCCTCAGGTCCCCTCTTTATCTGTGAGGAAATCGTCCAGTATTTACTGTCATGTAGGAAGATCGATATTACAAAGTAGAACAGCACTTTTTTCCTAGCGTTTACTAATGTTCCTTAATAGTTTGGTTAGCTTTTGGAAGGCATTTTCCTATTACGATGTACCCTCGGATTTTGCAGTCACATTATCCGTTGTCTTTTACACTGCACTATTAAGCTTCATTAGATCAAGGTTTCGTTCACTGGGGAAATTTAAAACGAGGAATTTGCGTATATACGTATAAATATATATATATATATATATATATATATATATATATATATATATATATATATATATATATATATATTGATTAAATAATTTAATAATTTATAAGACGTATTATGTCTGTTTTTTATTTTAGTTTTAATCATTTCGTGTCCACGAATTAATTTCTTAGAAAAATAACAAAATTTTCTTTCAAATATTTTTTCCAAGTACATTCGATCTCATCTGAGACTATCTTCAGGGGATTAAATTGTCTGTTGATATGCATACGTAGTTCCGTAAATTCAAAATCTTTTTTCACTCTTCGTTTTACTGCGTTTTTGCTGAGGAGAAGGCTTACGTTTCATTTGGATGTGCATACTCCAATTTCAGAGCATATATATATATATATATATATATATATATATATATATATATATATATATATATATATATATATATATATATATATATATATGAGGAGGTACGGTGTAATAGTGGATAGCAGCTCGGAATGAGAAATTGAGAGCCAGGGTAGAATTCCATTACATTCACTTATGTGCTAATACACTTGGGAAAGGTATTAATCCTCTTCTCCTTTCAAAACAGACCGGGTTCTATAGCCTTGGATGGCAACTAGTCTAGGAGAAGGACAACTCTGAATTCAAAACCTGCGGAGAGTTGTTTGGGGACCTTGTCGCAGGTAGTGCACCAGGTCTCTGTATTCGGCCCCTCAAAAAGTGTGGATGGTTCTGCACAAAACCTTCACAACTATAATTAAATCATATGTGCTGGTGTCTGGGCTGTTGTTTCCTAGGAACTGAACTGCTTGACTCTCATACGTCGAATACGACGGCAGAGTCCATCATATATATATATATATATATATATATACAGGGTGTCCATAAATTTTCTTCATTTAAAAAATTATATTGCATAGGTAATGGATATATCTTAATCAGGTTTGTTCTATGTACTCAGTAGCTATGAAAGTTTTTAATCACATTGCATTAGTGTATTGCAGGTTTCCTTTTGATGAAAGATTTAGGGTCAATTAAACATCTACAAAATGGCTACTCCTAACGAAAAAACACAATGTGTGTCGTGGTTTATTGAAACAAAATCGGATACGCTGACTCAGCGAAACTACAGAACTATGGATATAATCCACCAACATGTCCGTCAATTCTGCGAAATTAATGGAGACAGAGACAGTGCCAGATAAAGAGAGGAGTTAACGACCAAGAACATCTGAAGAAAACATCAATCGTGTGAATCGAATACCGCCTTGAAGTGCTTCGTGATAACTCATAGTGTTCATATACAGATGTATTAAATTAGTTAAAGAACTTCAATATGTACTCATTTTGAAAAAAAGATTTCCACATATTTTTCTGTTTATTTGCATTTGTAATATTTTTTTTGATTGTAAAAGTACTTTATAGACACCCTGAATATTAACAATAAACTAAATCTTGAATGAGGAATTTAATCGATCGCCTGTAATAATTGGGACAAAAATACACAGGATAAACCTCAAGGGATCTAAATAAAAGATTACAGAAACACAAAAGAGGCATTTTACAAAACAATAGATCAAATGCGTTGGTTGCCTATCGTAACGAGACTGGCCACAATTTTTAGATAAAAAGTGCTACTCTGATCAAACGGAGAAAACAATTCACTAGAACGAAAATATCTCGAGAGTGTCTTGATCGTAAGGGGCATCTACAGTAAATTTGCGCCCGGATTCATGCAGCATTTCACCATTCCTGGCAGAAGTTCTATCACCGTGGGGGATATCTACGAACAAGAAATGTCATGGAAAGGAAAATAAAAATGAATCTAAATGAAGTCGGCTAGATAAAAAAAAAATTTTAATTCCCAGCATCCCTTGTTCGTGCGAATGTGAAGTCGCACTAACATAACAAATACAGTCTGATGAAGAACTGCACGCGTCATGAAAAAAAACCTTTTTCCCACTTTGTCATACGTTTTCCCCTAATATTGTTCTTGATATATAGAATATATATCGTTATCTCATATATAGTCATCCACAGACAGACTGTTTCGCTGTATCACAGCTCTTCGATGTGGCTAGACGTCCAGTTGCCTTTAGCTAGGATTGAAACTCTGCTTAATTGGTGTCTCTGATATTGAGCATTTTATCCCATAAATATAGCATGCCTTAAAACTATATTTCTTCACACACACACACACACACACATATATATATATATATATATATATATAGTGTGTGAAAACAAATATTCGTACACATAGAAATTTTCATTTACTGTATTTCCAACTAATGAATAAACATACTTTTTCCTATAATTAACTCAACAGAGATGCGTAATAACTAAATATGCATAGAAAACAGAAAAAAATTGATTTAACAGAAATAAATCACATTTATCCATTTTAATGGGTGAAAAAAGTATTCATACAATGCAAATTTCAGATTTTTAAATTTTAAATTGCTTTAATACTCTAGGTTATTCAAGTGGAATATTCTGGAAAGTTCCAATAATTTTATCAGTAGTTATTCTTAGCCTAAAAAATACAAACAGAGCATTTTGTAATTTATATTCGTGCAGGAAGGTTATCATCATGGCAAGATGTGAAGAATTGACAAATTCGTTATTTTTTTCTGTTTTCTATGCATATTTAGTTATTATGTACAGTTAATTATATGAAAAGAATGTTTATTCATTAGTTGGCAATACAATAAATCAAGAATCTGTATGTGTATGAATATCTGTATATATATATTCGTAAAAATATACAGACATATTCAGATGTGTCCAAGAATATTCATAACTGACCAGAGCACGACGTCAAATAAAAGTAATTGATTTTTTTCCATTTTGATTGATTGATCAGCGGATCTATAATCCTGAGTCAATATATGCAGCTTGTATTATTAATCAGACTAAACTGTTCAGCGTTTATTTACAGCGTTCCTATTCAATTCTTGTTTATCTTATCAATCAATTGTTCAGTTTTATACCAAGCAATCGACATTAATATTAACATAATATGTAAACAGACATAGATAGATAGATAGATAGATAGATAGATAGATAGATAGATAGATAGATAGATAGATAGATAGATAGATAGATTGGCGAGTAAAGAAAAAAAGAAAATAGCATATTAACAAAAAAATGATTTGATTGGATCATGCGTTGGCTTCTCAAACGAAAATTTATGAATTTTCTATGTCTGATGCAGGGACTCAGTTTATTAGTGAGATCTATGCTCCCCAGATATGGAAATACGAATGAAGTAACATTTTAGATAGTTGTATTGAACCCCGAGAAATAAACGGAATAGTAAATATATAAAGAAAAATAAAAAGAATTCAAATTAAAATAAGAAATTCGCTTTCTATTAAAAACTTTACATTTTTATCTCACTTTCTCTTTTTTATTTTCTACAGTAAGGTTCACCTTGTACAAGGCCCGTGGTTACTCAAGTTAGAGGGTTACGTTAAGAGGTGGTTTATATGGATAGGAGGCGAAGATAACGGTTAACACTAGACTTGAACAGGTTAAGATTGTAGTGATCGGGGAAACATCCTCTTGGGAGTCTGTTCCATACGCCGGTGGTTCATGGGAAGAAGCTGTTCGAGTGAAACCTCTGTACTTCTCTCTTGATACTTCTCTCCCAACTAATGAGAATGCAATCCTTAAATAATAAAGAGGAAGAAAAGTTAAAGCGTTAATAGCGACTTCTCTTGAAAATGGACAAAATTTTTCTTCGTTTTGTTATCAAATTCCTGCAAAAAAAATCGTTTAACCCCAGTAGCATTCATGCTGACATGGTTGCTACATTAAGGGATGACGCTTCAGATTTATCAACAGTGCAAAAGTGGGCAACTGAATTTAGGAGAGGAAGGGAGAGTCTGGAAGATGACCCAAAGTCTGGACATCTTGCAACTGCCATCACCAAAGAATTCATTGATCGTGTTCATCCCGTGGTGATGGATGACAGGCGTATGACTATAAATCAAATAAAGTTGAGAATATTCTGCACAATGAACTTGGCAGGATGGAGGTTTCTGCCATGTCTTCTGACACTTGATCAAAGTACGTAAGGCTGATCACATCGCAGGAAAATCTGACGTTGTTTGAAGTCGATTCAGCTGGTTTTCTTGAACATTTCCTAACCCATTTTAGGACCGACTTAGTACAAATACACTCCACTGTGAAATCACTCCACAAAAGTAATGGAATAACCAATCACCCCCATGAATGATTATAGGTAGTAAGTACCTATAAAGTCAACTGTCTATGAGAGACTTGAGGGAGAGCGAGATGACAAAAGCATGTCAGACCTTCAAGTTAGTAGCACTCACTATTAGATTGACTTGAGTGTATAACTGTACATTTCATATTGTACTGGTTGTATACAATAAACCTTTCTTCTATTATCCACCTGGTATTAAGTATTTATTCACTTAGCACGGAATATAACAGACATTCATGCTGAATTGGTTGCTACATTAAGGGATGACGCTCCAGCTTTATCAGCAGTACAAAAGTGGGCAACTGAATTTAGGAGAGGAAGGGAGAGTCTGGAAGATGACCCAAGGTCTGGACATATTGCAACTGCCATCACCAAAGAAAACATTGATCGTGTTCATCACGTGGTGATGGATGACAGGCGTATGACTATAAATTAAATAGCCAATGTTATTCGCATATCCCATGAGATTGTTGAGTAGATTCGGCACAATGATCTTGTAATGTCGAAGGTTTCTACTGGGTGGATTCCACGTCTTCTACGTGTGTATGTACGTGTGAGTGTATGTATTTGTGTGTGAGGCTCAATCAGGCTCACTCGCAATTCTTCTAGCTTGGTAACCATTACTCCACGTCCAAGTGCCTAAATTGGGATTTGCTAAGCGTAGCTTAAATGGGACAATAGGCAGGATGGAGGTTTCTGCTTTGTGGGTGCTATGTCTTCTGACACCTGATCAAAAGTACGTAAGGCTGATCACATCGCAGGAAAATCTGACCTTTCAATTAGTGGCACTCACTACTAGATTGACTTGTGTGTATAACTGTACTGTATTTCATATTGTACTGGTTGTATACAATAAACCTTTCTTCTATTATCCACCTGGTATTAAGTATTTATTCACTTAGCACGGAATATAACAGACATTCATGCTGACATGGTTGCTACATTAAGGGATGACGCTCCAGCTTTATCAACAGTGCAAAAGTGGGCAACTGAATTTAGAAGGAAGAAGAGAGAATCTTGGAGATCTGGCCGTCCTTGAACTGCCACCACCGAAGAAAACATTGATCGTGTTCACCATATGTTGATGAATGACAGGCGATTAATTATAAATCAAATAAACAAATACTATTGGCAAATCCGGTGAGAGAGATGAAAATATTCCGCATAATAGCATAAAAACAACAATTTTCCATCTACGAATTCATGCCAACTTGCTGATACAGTTTAAAGGCTATTAAGAACAAACGCTCAAGAAAAACTGACAAAAGGAGTTTTGTTTCGTCTGGACAATGCTCTAGCATACAAGTCCTTTGTTTCAATGGTTACTGTGAGGGACTGTCGTGGCCTTGTTAGGGCCAGAAATAAAGACACACACAGTGGAATTGAGTTTAACAAATATATTAACAGAAACAGTAATACAACCATATACAAACGAGAGTGTTACAGCAAAAATGTTCCGTCCGACTGTCAGAGCTGACTGCTGGAAACTTCCATCTCCAAAAGGCAGTACCTGCTCCTATTTATAGCTGGGAGAGTTCATACATGCGTGGGTAAATTTCCATAACAATATTAAAATCACTTTCCAATGCATTTTCATAGTAAAATCACTTTTCAATGCATTTTCATAGTAAACTCCTTTTCCAATGTATTTTCTTATTGGCCAGAAATAAAGACACAAGTGAGAAATTGAGTTAAACAAATATATTAACAGAAACCGTAATACAAACGAGTGTTACAGCAAGAATGTTCGGTCTGACTGTCAGAGCTGACTGCTGGAAACTTCACTCTTCAGAAAGGCAGTACCTGGTCCTATTTATAGCTGGCAGAATCCATGCATGCGTGGGTAAATTACCATAACAGGGACTGTGGCTTTGAGCAGGTTGAGCTCCCTCCCTATTCTCCTGATATGGCTATCAACATTTTCTTACTATGAAAAAACTATGAAAAACACTTGGTTGCGAGACAGTATCGCAATGAGGAGGACGTCATATCTGTTGTTGATGACTTTTTTGACAAACAGGATGAACAGTCAGAATTAATCTTACCTGGAAAGAAGAGTTGAAATTAGTTCATGCAAGATTTCACAGTTCTAGCATCGGTCCTTCATAGTAAGCCTATGAAATTTTCCGCCTGAATTCCTATTTGGAAAATTATTAAGTTTTCATTTGGTATTTATTAATTCTAAATTTAATCAAAATGGTCGCAATAAATTTAAATATAACAAAAAATATCCCGCGAGCATTAGAAATGGTTTAGTTTAAACTGACGCTCGCCGTATATGGGTTTACCCATAATTTCCAAGCGTCAAGAAGACCTTAAGCTATTTATAATGAGATCGATTATCATTTCAAATAAGCGAAGCTTAGCAAACACTTACTTACTAATTGTAGATACGACTGAGCACAAGGCAAAAAATGTGGAACAAAATATGTAGAACAGTTTTTCTATTCATCAACTTAATATCCTCAGAGAGGCGGCCATCCCCAGAGTCACTTCGATTCCCCGTAATCGGGAGATCGGCATGGTCAAGAGACTTTAGAGTCATTAGGCCACTTCAGAACGGCTTTGTAGTCAGCCCTCCACAGCTTACAGCTGATTGAATCCACAGGTCGCTCGACCGTGGATGCGATGAATGAATTGATGTTTGTGATCTTTAAACTATACTTCCGGGGTTCAAGCGGTGTGAGGTATCCCGCTATTTTCTTTCTTTTTTTCTTTTTTTTTTTTTTTTTTTTGAAATTATTCACCTTGCTGTCATACCGCGAAAGACTATTTCAGGTATTTAATGCCGTGTATGGTAATGGTCGTCTTTCAATAAGAATTCAGAGAGCCGAGTTTGAATTCCATTTGGGTTCGTTGCATTCACTTACGCGCAAATAGTCAAGGCATGAATTTTTTTTTTACTTCTCCTTGGGCTGCATAGCAGGAGTCTTGCAACCATTCCTAGTTCGTTTACGGGGAATCAGCAAAAGGAACTGCGGCCGTTCAGGCGGAGTAAGGCGTCGTACCGTTTCTCCAGATTTCCGTAATCTTAATTAATACAACTAAGGACGGTAACGGTACGGTAAATCGGTAAAAAGCAATCATGAATTATATCTGCAATATATACTCCAGATTTGTGGCCTTCTGTCATACTAAACTCAACAGATATCTCCAGGAGAAATAGAAGTTTGTTACGAAATACAGTAATAAAGACGGAAGTATCATCGAACGGTCTTACAGTCTTGGCTGGCAACCAGTCTACCTCTAAAGAAACGATAACCTATTGCGGGAAAATCTACCTAATCAGTTATGAATCGAAAGAGATATGATTGCTCAAGCGTGTATCGCGTATGAAACATACGCCTGTTTGATCATTGAAGTGGCATATTATATTATTGAGTGTTTATGGTTAGCATTGCATCTCGTGAGAAATATCGAAAAGAGCTATTCCACTCGTTTCGCTATAGTAATGTCAGTTAATCGTATGAATTGAAGAGGCCACAATGAAGCAAGTACAGAAATTTAACTGTCCAGGAAATGTTTTAACAGATGACAGAAACGGTGACACACAAATCTGAATACGTATTAGAATTCTGAAAATCGTCTTGCAAAAGCTGAAAAAATATTAAGAAACTGAAATATTTCTTAGCTAACAAAGAGTGCTTAAATCCTATGCAATGCCAATCTTCATGTATTTTTTTAAACATTTCCCTCCAAGCAAGGCAATAAAGACACTAAGACGCAAGGTGTTACTGAGTGTTAGAGAATATGAGAAAAATATACTATTAAGCAGAGAAAATAATAAAAGAACAAGAATTAAGAAGACAAAATAAGGATTGACATTGCATATAAATTTTTGAAGATCATTACGAACTAGGAAGCAAGAACCCGGAACGGAGTTCCACAAACGAGAAGTGCGAGTGAAGAAACTGTTAGCATAGAACTTGCGGTTACATCTAGCTATTTCAACTGTAAAATAATGAAACCCTGCTGCTAATCTCGTACTGTGCTTAAATTCATAAAGTCTACGTGACATAGAGCAAAGTTCATCAGAAAAAATGCCATGGACATACTTATCAGATTAAGAAACTGTTAGCATAGAACTTACAGATACATCTTGCCATTTCAACTGAAAAATGAGACCTAGCTGCCAATCTAGTACTGAGCTTAAATTTGTGATGTCAAGGTAGCAAAGCGAAAAGCTCATCAGAACAATTACCATGAAAATATTTATAGAAAAGGCACAGAGAAGATACATTACGGTGGTAGGAAAATGACTGCAGCTGATATTCCAGGTCAAGACAAATAACATTGTTCCTTGCTTAAGTCCATGTACCATAGGAGAAAGCTCATCAGAATAATTACCATGAATTTATTAATTTTCGGACCATGCTGGCAGGGCGTGACACAAGGTGAGTCCGAGCGCGTGCACCAGAGCCAGGTCCAAAGATAGCAAAGCACAAGCAAACACGAGTTATTGTGAATATCGGTATTACTACCGAGATCCACCTTTTAGTGACCTGAAGGAGGTTCTGCCGTGGGCAGCTATTCCCTGAGCTCGAGTAAATCTCATTAATATTTTCACTTGAGCTCTGCTCGAAAACAATGACACATCTGAGTTGCGCTCTGACCGACGACAGAGACATAATTGTAAGATAAAATGTAGTCTATCCATTCGAAGGCAGATATTTTTTTTTTTTATCCACGATAGCTAGGGGGTGAAGAAAAGCGTTACTCGAATCGCATTGACGGTATATGGAAACCCTTAAGATTGACACTACACATGTAATATGTGTGCGTGTGTGTGTGTGTGTGTGTGTGTGTCTGTTATTAACGGTCCCATTAGGTTCCAATTTCCGTCTTACCCGACCAGAGATAATGTTACATGTGTTGAATAATTCCTCCGAAAATGTTTGAAAAAAGTCGAATGCTTTTATCGGATTTCTCTATCATCTGTCACTAAATTACTATGGTTTTATAAGATGAAAAGAAAAGCAGATTCAGACGGAGTACCAATTTACCGTATCGATTTGTTCTCTACAGGAAAATACAGAAATATAAAAGCAAAATGAACGTCGTCAGCGAAAATATTAATCAGTTGTACAATTAAAATCTCTGCGACGAACATAATTATAGCCTTTCTGAGTTGAAAAAAATTAATATAAGAAACAAAAAATAAGCAGAAGATAAAAAAAATGGAAAAATACCAAACAACAAAGAAAATAAAAAAAACAAACGGGTTAATTCTTTGATGAACCGTTAGCTCCGGAAAATTGGAAATTAAATTAATGAAGCCAAGAAACATAGACAATATGGAGAAAAGTGAATAATCACAATAATATCATAAACTTCTTGTGATGTCAACGAACACTCGTTGACACTTTGGTAATGTCAACGAATACTCGTAATGCTCGTTGTAGCAGAGACTTTGTAATCGCAGATACGACTATAGTTACGACGTTGAACAATGCTGGTGTCAGACGCCTTCGAATAACACTCGCACTAATAGTACTCGCTCCAATATTAACCACTGAATAGTAATCCGTGTAGTCATCAGTATAGTGAATAGTATAATGAATAGTATAGTGAATAGTATAGTGAATAGTATAATGAATAGTATAGTGAATAGTATAGTGAATAGTATAGAGAATATCGATCCGTATAGTAATAGTACTCTATCCTTTATGGTAACCTATAGTAGTAACAGTGATCAATTAGACGCCACGCTAATTCCCATATATCAGTCAGTTATGTGTCATACGTGAACACAAACTTAGGCGATCATGTATCTTTCGATACATGACTGACGATGCAGATTTTTTTTCCCGCAGTAGGTTGACATTTCTTTCTGTGGTATGCCAGTTGCCATCCGGTCTGTCCTGCTATTTACTGGTGGGGTGGGGAGAAGAGGAGGATTCATACCTTTCCCAAGGTTATTTGCACGATTTCTCAATCGGAGCCGCTATCCATTACTACACCGTGCCTCCTCTATATTAAACATATATACATTTCCTTTACCATCACGTGATCTACGTATTCAAAATAGGATCGCCTGTGTTTGCTCTCTGGCGATCTAAGTTCAAACTACAATGTCGGTCCTATATAACAATAAATAATATTCTAGTCTCAAAAACAAAATCACATTACAACTCTAATCACAGTTAAGATGACCACAAAAATAGTACATACACTATTCTACAAATTAATTGAGACAAAACGAATAACCCCGTTATTTTTTCGTATTTTTCCAATGAAACATGACCCAGTACACATGTTACTACTTCGTATGTTCATTCCACTAAGTCGATCCTTGCAGATTGGCCACAGATTCCCGGTTGGATTTAAATCAAGAGAGTTTCCGTGCCAGTCTATAGTACATTTATTTGCTCACTGGTAAGGCTTGCCAATCTGTTTGTGCAGCGTTACAATGTTCATACGCTTCTTTGGAGTAACGTTCATCGCAGACAATTGCCGTAGGACAACTAATCGACAGTCGAGAAAATTGTGTCTGGACGTGATAAAAATCTTATGCAATTACGGATGACGCAATATTTTTCAAAGAAAACAAATTTCATCATCAACCCCGAAAATAAATTCATATTACTGCACACCACTGCAAATGATCTAATGTAAAGAAAAATTGAAATCGATTACACCCTGTCACCCCAGTGGGAGCAAAACTGACCGTATGGTGAAAGAAAGGAAACTAAAGCGGTTGCTTCATTTAATTTGCACAGTGGTGTATACCAATATTCATTCAATCCTTACAAATTCCGAAATTAAGAAAACAATTAGCCCTTTAGACACTGACCCCCTGATGGAGAAGGATCTCCCACTCCTGGTCCCCTACTCTCCATCTCTGCTGTCCATGATTCTAGATTCTATCTGGGCATATACACTTTGACACAACGGCCGGTATACAAGCCGATTGGTTTCAGAGGGTTAAAAAAAACTTAAGGAATAATAAAGCCTCATTTGACAGTGAGGCTGACCTTTTGAAAATTGCTAACTTTCTCTCTGAATTCGACAAGTTTCTCTATTTTATTAAAGAAGTGTGGAGTCAGAAATGCATGAGCAAAAGGTTACATTTATCCCACATTAATGTATTATGAAAAGAGAAAGGTGGCCCTTTAGACCATCAAGCATACAGAGTTATCTCATTTAGAGCCATCACGGTGAAAGTATTAATGGAAATTATATTAAATAGGCTCTCGTCATTTTATGAAAGTCATCTCTTCACGACTCAGTTTGGTTTTCGTTCTTCTAAGGGATGCAATGATAGCATATATGCCATCAAACAACTCTAGGAAATTGCTTACCTCCCTAATAGGATAACTGTATGCCTGCTTTATCGACATCACAGCGGTATATGACGACATCAATAGAATCCATCTTCTAATCCATTAGAAATCTTCCATTTTTCGAAGCCACTGAATATATCGATCTAATAGAGGAACTTTATCGATCTACAGAATCCTACATGTCTAGCGAGGACCATAATATTGAGAAAAATATCAAACCTCATCAAGATTACAAGAAGGAGGAAATGAGAGCCCCAGTGTATTCAGGCTTTCCCTAGATTATGCCCTGCGCATTTACACACGTGTGATGAGATATGCGCTATTTAAGCATCACATGCCAAAACCTGAACGAACCTAACAATAGATGACAAGGATCCTGCTTTCTCTCCCAAGGCCAATGTACTGATGAGAAGGTGGGGGGGTCGATGCTGATGAGATAGATATCCATAGTTGAGATGATAATGATCTTCAACAAAAAATCAACATTATATGTCAAGTTTGTCAAGAAATAGAAGTGAAGATAAACGTTTCCAAAACAGAAATTATGATATAGATTTGGAATGAAAGCAATGATATCAGATATCTTGAATTCACCATAAAAAATCAGAATTTGGAGTTAGTAAATACTAAACACTTCAGATACCTCGGTGTATGGATCAGAAAAAGAAATTGAACACAGAATAAGCCGTTGCAGAGGTTGTTTCTCCAACGACCCCAAATTCTTACGAAACCAGAACATCAGCTTAAAAAACTTTAAATGTTCTTAAATAGCCTTATCATATGAATGCCATGCATAGCACCAAAACCGTTCAAAACTATCTAAACTGTCAGTTAATACAGCCGCGTTCTAAGATCAACGGTGAAAAAGGTCTTTGAATGAGTTAAGCCTGGGGGTTTGCCAAAGATTAACCTTTGTTAAACATTATAGATTGGAGCTACAGATTCACAAGCAAAGAATAGTACCAAATAACATATAATAAACCACATCATTTGAAGACTACGAACAGCAGTAACAACTAAAATGGGCAGCGCATGTAACTCATATAGAAAATAATTTACATACTAAAGATGTTGACATTCCACACTACTTCAAACAAAAGGTTAAAAAGGAAACCCCCCATTAATACTGAAAGGAGCTATAACAGCTACTAGACTTGAGAAACCTATTATCATGAAAAATTATTTTAATAGAAAGATTTTATGAATTTCAACCGAAAGCAGTAGTGGCTGCTCGGTCAATGAATGCCAAATGTTTCCTTATAGGGAAACGGCTAATATTACCAGTCATAATAACGTTTATAGTAATAAAAATAATGTCGGATTAGAAAAAACGATTAATTGCTTAATTATCTGGTTATGTTTCTTTCGGATATGAAAATAAATTTAGCAGATATAAACTTCGAAATATCCTAACGAACCATAAGCATTTAGTTAATAGTGTAATTAAGGCTTAAATTGCTATGATCCGTTTTCATTAAATATCTAGGAACAGTTTTAAAAGCGGACAGAAACTGCGGTAGAAAACCGAAGGCGTATTAGAATAGTTTAAGGTTGCATTCCAAAAGCTAAGCAGAGTATTAAGAAACAGGAAAATTTCATTAGAAACAAAACAATCAAATGAGTGTTGAATTGTCATGTAATATCAGTCATCTTGTATGGCAGTGAATGCTGGACAATGTCTTCGAAGCGACTGGAAGCAACAGAAACGTAGTTCTACAGAAGGATGCAGAGAATACCATGGACTGAAAATGTGAGCAATTACGAAGTTTTATAAAAATTGGAAACAAAAAGGATACTTATACTTAATATCAGGAAGAGACAGTTGAGATATCTGGGGCACATAATGAGGAAAAGGGGCTTGGAAAATTTGATACTCACAGGATATATTGAAGACAAGAGGGATAGAGGAAAACGGCGTATAATTTACCTAGATAACTTGATTAAATGGATGAAGGAGCACAGTTTGAGAATGAAAACAAAAAAAATGACTAAATTAAGAGCTACAAAAGACAAGAAATTGTGGCGAGCCATCATCGTCTACGCACTCAAGAGACGATGTACATAGAGGGTGAGGGGTTAAATTGTCGCCATTTTATATTTTTAATTTCGCGCATGCGCGTCGTTTGTTTATGATTTTGTCGAGTTCACAGCATAATAGTTTAAGTTGGGCAGCGTCTATGGAGAAAAAGAGCACCATGACGCAATCCGATCCTCCGGAAAATTTGGAAACGACATGCCCCAATACAGATATTTTAGTGTGTTTGGGTGACAATCTGAGGGCAGTGCAGAGGATTCGGAAAGAGATGGATGAGTATAATGGCGATTACGATGGTATGACGTTTCGGAAAACTCCCTCTGGCCATTCTGATAAGAACAGAACTACTGTACACGTTGGTGTGGGCATCAGACTCAACATGCAGGCCTACAACATGTGCTAACTTGGGGGTGGGGGGTCAAAAGATTAGCAACAGAACTCTGCGCCATGCCACACAAACAGGAGAACCTAGTCATGGCTGTCAAACAATTTCTGCGATCACATCACGCCTTACATCTGGCCACCTAACTCCTCAGACTGGAACGCCTTTGATTATTATGTGTGGGGAGCAGTTGAGCAGCAAAACTTCTTATAACACCAAAGATGAAATGAAGGTAAAGATTATAGCAACATTCACCAACTTAAAGGAGACCGTCCAGAAGAGATGCAGGAGATTCCGAAGTCGTGTGAAGGACGGGATTGAAGCCAATGGCAATTTTATGGAATAAATTTACTCTTCAGTATTTCAAGATGGTTTTGTGTAATTTTGCTAAATATATCTGGTAAAATGAGATGCCAGCGTTATTTTCACTTTTGCGGCACTCAGACAACAATTTATCCATCGCACCCTTAATATCTGCTAAAATGAGATGTCAGTGTTATTTTGAGTTTTGCGTCAGTTAGACGACAATTTATCCATCGCACCCTGTATATCTGCTAAAACGAGATGTCAGCGTTATTTTGAGTTTTGTGTCATTTGGACGACAATTTATCCATCGCACGCTGCATATCTTAAAATGAGATGTCAGTGTTATTTTGATTTTTGCGTCATTTGGACGACAATTTATCCATCGCACGCTGCATATCTTAAAATGAGATGTCAGCGTTATTTTGAGTTTTGCGTCATTTGGACGACAATTTATCCATCGCACCCTGTATATCTGTTAAAATGAGATGTCAGTGTTATTTTTCATTTATGCCTCATTTAGACGACAATTTATCCATCGCACCCTGTATTTACATGAAATTCTGCACACAAGTCGTTGGTCTGCTGACTTGTGTTTTCCAACAATGATCGTAGTTCCCTGGATCAATTGTCATTGATATCAAAACTTGTTTATTCATTCTGTATGAAAATGCTTGACTGTTGCCCAGAGTTTAGGATCTTGTCTCGGATTTGGTGTACGTAGGCGGAATCTCGCCTGAGCCATAAATATGGACAGTGAGCGAATTGGATTTTAACTTTGTTGGTTTTAGTCAGCGATTTAGTTTAATGGGGGACAGTTTGTTATTACTTTAATCGTAAAACTGATAATAACACATCCAACAACGCGCGTGCGTGCACACAAATCACACGCACCGAGAAATAAATTCAACTACAACTTTGATCTAAAGATGGTGACACCTATTAAAAAGTAAAGTAACTTACTTGGAAGGAAAAATTCTCTTGAGT
This sequence comes from Acanthosepion pharaonis, assembly GCA_903632075.3. Lineage (NCBI taxonomy): Eukaryota > Metazoa > Mollusca > Cephalopoda > Sepiida > Sepiidae > Acanthosepion > Acanthosepion pharaonis. The sequence continues at coordinate 624,024 of CAHIKZ030003908.1, read as the reverse complement.
GCCGCTATAGAATCTTATAAAAATATAATTCTGCGGGTTTTCGAACATCTCCTTTCCTGAAAGAATTACCGTATTTTCCGGCTTACAAGACGCTGCGGCATGGAAGACGCACCCTAATATGGGAACGAAATTTCTAAGAAAAAAAAAAAGTAATTCTCATACAACAACACCTTCACCATGCGTCCCTGATATACTGGCACCGCATATTGCTGACATTAATCACTCGTCCGACTTTGTATGGCAGTAACATACAAGTCAAGAGCAGAAAGGCTCCCGCCGCTGCTAGTAAAAAGAGCATGTTTAAGCTTGTGGCTCGACTTCAGGAAGGTTTATAGTCTTGGGAATACTTGTAAAGATAAGTACTGAGGTTACATCATGTAAAAAGCTGAATTAGATAGCTAACATTATAGTGCAATGACTCAACATACAAATCCACGTCTCTATCAGTCAAGCCAATTAGTTGACCGTCCAATATTACTTGAGTCTGGGCGTTACCTTACATTCGTCTTGGAAGACGCATCTGTATTTTCAGGGTATTTTTAGGGAAAAAAAAGTGCGTCTTCTAAGCCGGAAAATACGGTACTACATACATGACTATAAAAATGTTAAAAAATGAAAAGAAACCGGTTAAATTCAAGACCTATAAATATAAATGCAATCTCAAAACTAAAATAATTTAAATACTGATTTATATAAAAAAAAAAATACATCATTTACACACTTACGGTTATTAGACATTTTAGACATTGAAGTATGTCATTTAACGTCCTCCATAGCTTGCCTGACTTTTCGGCTAACTTGATGAATATTTATGAGCGTTCTTAACTTAAAAAAAAATTGTAAAAACAATAACGTTTATGTTCTTGTATACAAATACTTGTTAGAAAATAAAATCCTTGCATTTGCCTTGATAAAGACTCTCAGAGGACGAAACATGTCAGCTAAGATAAGTTTTCCTTCTGTCTTTATTCATATTGTCCTTATAGGGATATACTCTACCTGAATTTTACAAACATACATTTATATAATTGCGCGTGTGTGTTTGTGTGTGTGTAAACATGTTTTGTTAATTTTAGCCGACAAGGTATGTTTGTTAAATTGTTATTGCATTTTCCAGATTTCGAATAGGTTGGCGCTTATCGAAGATAAAATTATGGATAAAATATCCAAACTTCACATTTTCTTTTATATTGTTCAACCCAGATGTGTGGTTATGCGACAGATGCTGATGATGAGATTTCGTTACTGCAGGGTTCAAATTCCATTCGAGAACTTTGCTTTCACTTTCATACAAATGTCGTTGGGAAAGGTACGAATCTCTGCCAGCCAGGGTTTAAATAGCCTAAACTGATTGGGCTGTGGGTTAGAAACCCAAATCAGTGAAAATCTACCGTTGTGTCATAGGAAAGGTTGACACACTCGTAGAAATTAAGAAGTAGTTTATTCCAGATAATATGGTACACGGTTGAGAACACAGGCTAATGTAATAAACAATTTATTGTTAACTCCTCTTACAGTTTACCCGAGACCTCCTCACAAGGCGAGATGTGACATAAGGCCAGATTTTTTACGTAGGGCATTCCGAGCCCGTAGGCTCGGGCTAAAATTGCCCGTAGACCCTGTATACACGGGGTCGGGTAGCTGTCTACCTCCCCAGACGCGACTCTGCTCTTCAGTATAGCCTCGTCTGAGTTCCTCGCGGTCGGAAGGAAAAGAGTCGACGAGCAGAGTTAAATGTAATCGTTAACTGTTCGGTATTCGCCCAAGACCTCCCCACGAGGAAGGATGTGGAACAAGGCCGTCTTTTTTATGCGCAGCGTTCCAAGCTCGTAGAATCGGATAAAAATTGCCCTTAGACCCCGTATACATGGGTCGGGTAGCTGTCTGCCTCCCCAGACGAGACTCTGCCCTTTGGCAGAGCCTCGTCTGGGTTCCTCCCCTCCCGGAGACAGAAAGCCGACAAGCAGAGAACAGTAATCATTAACTGCTCTCCCTCAGTAAGAGAGAGTGCTGTTTAAATAGTCTTAGACCAATCCATCTTGTGGTGGTGTTCAGCTACTCCACAACACTTACTTACAACGTGTTGAGGTTGTAGACACATATTTCGCACCGATTCTAAACAGTAATTGATTCATAGGTTTGGCTGCAAATAGGAAATTCTCTAAACTTAATTTTAACTGACTTTCTTCTCAGTGGTAACCCAAAGATTTTAGAAGCAGACAAAAATGTTTCAAACAGAGGCCAGTCTTCCGTTATTAATTTTTATTAGCCTGCATCTCGTCTTATTGTTTCTACTTTTGCCTTTCAGTGCCAAGATCTTTTCGGATTCTATATTTCTTAGGTAACTTGGATTAGAAGTAACGGTTATATAATGTTTCCGATGATTGATTTGCTCTCTTTGACTTATTAACCTTTTGCAGGTTATTTAAAGCCAGAAAAAAATTTAGATTGTAAGAGGTCTTTGTAGACAATAAAGTTTTACTGATACAAGACCATCAATTTAACCTAGCCCAAGGATATTTGCGATTAAGTTAATATAACGAACCCGACTGAAATTGGAACTCAGCTTTCAAATTAACAATTTCGAGGCACTAACCAAGCCACCACTCACACATCCAAGCTTACAGCACCTGGTACTTCCAAACTAGTATCTATTAACTTTGTTAACGTTGCTTAAATGCGGTGACCGTAAGAGAACCGGTGTTTCATCGTAATATGGCCGTAAGCCTGTAAAGTAACGAGTCACGCAATTACAAAATTTTAAGCGGATAAGAATGATATCCTGATAAAATCCTACAAATTAACTAATAATACGGGGGGGGGGCAAGTGGATTCATACCTTTCCCAAGGGCATTTGCCCATAAGTGAGTATAAGAAACATAACTGGAATTGGAACTAGGCTCTCCGTTTAGTCACCCAGCTAGATACTGACGAAGCTCGACATTGCTTAACCAGGGTTTCAAAGTGATAGGCCATAAGCCTCATATTTTTGATAATTAAGAATAAGTGAATATATTTTATTATATATCACCTACATTTTTTTTTGTTCAGTAAAATGTCTTTAGAGAAATTTAGAAAAAAAATGACTTGAATCACGTTTGACAGGTTTATATTTATTTGACAATTTTCAAAGTTCAAATCGACAATCAAAGGCTTCATGAATCCAAATTACAAAACCGTGTTTAGAGAAAAATGGTGTTCGCAATGAATAAAATCCTTGTGATAATCTCGAGTGAAAATTAAATATTCAGTTCGGTTTCAAAGGCAGCCGACACTATACAAGGGAATTTAATTCGATTTTATAAAAGATTTAATGAACAAGAATCTGATTGATAGTTTCTATCTAAAGATTAAAACATATAAATACGACCCTTTTGGTGAAGCTTGCTACACACACACACACACACACACACATATATATATATATATATATATATATATGTATATATATATATAGACACATGTGTGTACGTTTGTGTGAATAGTTAGTGGCGTATTTTTATATAAATATATGTAATTAAAACCAAGTGTTTTCACCTTGAGAAAGCATTTCGTTAAAACTAATTATATATATATATATATATATATATATATATATATATATATATATATATATATATATATGCAGATTTAATAGGCAGATTAATGAAATTTGTGCGATAAATATACAACAAAATGATAAAAATATTGGCAGTAAGATTAAGGATATTATATATTTCGTTTTAATTTATATATACATACATATATATATATATATATATATATAGCCAAATGTTTTTGCATGCAGAAAGTATTTCGTTAAATATATATATACATATACGTATATATATATATATATATATATATATATATATATATATATATATATATATAAATAAATACTTTCTGAGTGTGAAAACATTTGGTTATATCTATATATATATATATAAATATATATAGAGAGAGAGGGAGAGAGACCAAGAGATAGATAGATAGATAGATAGATAGATAGATAGATAGATAGATATAATGAAATCCATTAAATATATACGTATATAACCAGATGTTTTGACATTCAGAAAACATTTCGTTAAATAGATAGATAGATAGATAGATAGATAGATAGATAGATAGATAGATAGATAGATAAATTTAACAAAATGTTTTCTGAACATGAAAACATTTGGTTCCATCGATATATTGTACATTCATATGCAAATACGCATATAGATACTAAAAAGCACAGATATACTCTTAATCTATTGCCTGACCTGAAATGTTTATTTAGTTTTGTTTTTCTAATTGGATGGCGTTATTAATGTCCAGTTTTGAATAACCTCAGTCAAAAACATTACTTTCCAGTGTAGTATGTCAGAGGTTATTAAGGCCGCCCTAAAGAACTGAAGAAGAGTAATGTGGTTCGGCTTGAGGAATCTAAGTGCAGCGTTCCATTACATCCACTTATGAAGTATGAATCTTCTTCTTCTCCCTTCAGCTATGGGTAAATAGCAGGAAAGACTCGGTTCTATAGCCTTGGGTGGCAGTCGGTCTAAGAGAAAGCAACTATGAATTCAAAAACCCTAGTGTAGCACATACTATACTGCTAAAGAAAGGATCGTTCTCATTGGTTCGATGAACCTGACTACGATCAACCTGGAAATTGTATCTCATTGGAACTGTTGGGTATAATGATAAAAATATTGTTTTCCCTTAATTTGCTAGCATCAATATCAGGAAGTATTTTTTTTAAAGCTTTGGCCAAGATATTTCTCTTTCTGCTACAAATGGCATTAGAAGTGTTTAGTTTTTAATTGTGAAAGCTCATATTAACGTGTTTTTGCTTTTTATGTTATTTTTATTTTATTTTTGTTTACTGATTCTAACATTTTTCTTCTTCTTCTTCTTCTTCTTCTTCTTCTTCTTCTTCTTCTTCTTCTTCTTCTTCTCTCTGCTGTGTCCCTTCAGGACGTGGGCAATTATGGCTTTCCATAACTTCCTATAAGTTGTAGCTTTTAGTAATATTTGTCATTTTACTAACATACCACACCCTATTTTGACGTCAATTTACCCAAATTCATTGGATAGGTTAGTATTTCCCTCTGCTTATCTTACTTTCAGTATATCTTGTGAGTGTCAAATACTCCAAGCCTTCTTTCTTCATTATGTGTCTTAGAAATTTCAAATGCCTCCTGTTTCTCTGATTATCTAATGAAAATATTAATAAAAATATTCCTGAGACAGTTTTTCCTATTTATTTACGAGTGGATAAGGCTAAATAGTGATTAGATACCGTATTTGCTTTAAAATACGTTACATAAAAACGCTAATTTTTGACATCAACTTAATTTAAATTTCTTCTTATTACACGAACAGAATCTAATCTGAATTTTCGATGTTTGTAAGATCTTGTTTTCCGTCATAGAAAATAATTTGTCTATGTCTCTGAGATGAATTATTATGATTATTTACATTATTCGGACTGTTATCCTCAACCTAATTGTCATATTCACAACGTTTCGACCGTTGAACGCTCCGGCCTCCTTCAAGACCCAAAGAGTGATGAGTTCAATGCAGTAGTGGTGAATCAAAAAACTTGGAGAGTTGAGTTAAAGAGATATAACTGAGACACCCGGAAGAGGCATGACACGTGGAATTAGAACAATCTACTCTGGTGGACGAAATAAAAGGTTTTCGTTCGGAATTCCAATCACCTGATTGTGAATATGGTAATGAAGATGAGGATAACAGTCCTAATAATGTAAATAAAATAATTTATAATACACATTTTTTTTATATATCCAAGTCCAGTGGTTTGAACCGCTATGTCTCCGAGATGATGTTCGATGATAACTGAGCAACATTGATGCTTTAGTCGTTGTTTCTCCAGTATGATGCGTTGGTGGTATGCAGTGCGATTGCCAGCCAGATGTTTCCAGTTGTTTACGTCGATCTGTGCCTCTTTCGGGTCCCTCTTGATGCCGTCTTGTGAATGCTTTGAGTGCCTCGCCGTCACTTCTCGCACATACACATTTCTTCACCATACAAAGCGATTTTCGGCAATCGAGAGTCGTCCAAACGATAGACGTGCCCTGCACATCGTAATCTCCCTGCTGCTAGCGGGGTTTCTATTCGAATTAAGGAATTTTATGTAAATATTTATTTTATTCGTCGAGTTAGCTCGGACATTAATTTAGTCTACCACGCCAACCCTCACGATACTGCATCATGGGCGGAAGGTCAGGAGGATGGCATTCTATGTTGTATCATAGCTGGTCAATGTAGTTGTCCAGAGCAGGTTCATGTTTTGCTCGCCAGCAGTGTCCTGCAAAGCGCATTCTGCGTTCACGTAAGATTGTATTTCTGTGTTTCTGCAATCTTACCCTATTTTCTTCATCTCTGTTGTCGTTATTACAACGTTTCGGCTGTTGAGTTTTTCGGACTTCATCAGGTACACACACACACACAAACACGCAGAAACTCACAGCCCCCCATATATATATATATATATATATATATATATATATATATATATATATATATATATATAAATGAGAGATAGAACAGATGTGATAAAAATCCACAGTTTCTAGCATTAGTAAAAGGCCATTACAAAGTAGAGCAAAATATTATTATAATATTTTATTATAATAAATTACAATAAAAAAACATTTCACTGTGCTACACATAAACATTCATGTTTCGGTACTAAGATGGTACTTCTTCAGGCGATGGTAGATAATTAATGATAAAAATGTTCCCCTAGGAAAATTAAAAAAAAAATCTTTACCACTTTTCGTAAGTTAAAGGGGGGGGGGTATAAGGTCAGAATTAATTTTTTTCTTTAATCATCTCACCCCAATTTTTTTCTTTAATCATCTCACCGCATCGCAAGGCGATAATGACAATAAGACACAAAGGATTGCTGGGAGTGAAAGAGAAGACTTTAGTAGAAGGAACCGGAAACCCTTTCGTAAACAGGAGACAATGGATAAACCCTCTACTCCTGTACAATAGTCGGCGAAGAAATGTGAAAAAATTCGATATGTATTCACTTCAAGCGAGCGTTACGACACGAAACTCTTGAGTCGGTCGCCATATTTATTACAACGTTTCGGCCTTTCAGTATCTGTCTATATTTCTCAGATGAGGTATTATGTACACTATTTACATCATTCGGACTATTGTCCTCATCTTTGTCGACATATTTATTACAACGTTTAGGCCTTTCAGTATTTGTCTATATTTCTCAGATGAGATATTATGTACACTATTTACATTATTCGGACTATTGTCCTCATCTTTGTTGCCATATTTATTACAATGTTTCGGCCTTTCAGTATCTGTCTATATTTCTCAGATGAGGTATTATGTAAACTATTTACATTAGTCGGACTACTGTCCTCATCTTTGTTGCCATATTTATTACAATGTTTCGGCCTTTCAGTATCTGTCTATATTTCTGAGATGAGGTATTATGTACACTATTTACATTATTCAGACTATTGTCCTCATCTTTGTTGCCATATTTATAACAATGTTTCGGCCTTTCAGTATCTGTCTATATTTCTCAGATGAGGTATTATGTACACTATTTACATTATTCGGACTATTGTCCTCATCTTTGTCGCCATATTTATTACAATGTTTCGGCCTTTCAGTATCTGTTTATATTTCTCAGAGGAGGTATTATGTACACCATTTACATTAGTCGGACTATTGTCCTCATCTTTGTTGCCATATTTATTACAATGTTTCGGCCTTTCAGTATCTGTCTATATTTCTCAGATGAGGTATTATGTACACTATTTACATTATTCAGACTATTGTCCTCATCTTTGTTGCCATATTTATAACAATGTTTCGGCCTTTCAGTATCTGTCTATATTTCTCAGATGAGGTATTATGTACACCATTTACATTAGTCAGACTATTGTCCTCATCATTGTTGCCATATTTATTACAATGTTTCGGCCTTTCCGTATCTGTCTATATTTCTCAGATGAGGTATTATGTACACTATTTACATTAGTCAGACTATTGTCCTCATCTTTGTTGCCATATTTATCACAATGTTTCGGACGTTGTACGCGCCGGCCTTCTTCTCCCTTCTACTAAAGTCTTCTCTTTCACTCCCAGCACTCCCATTTGGCTGTGTCTGTGTTGAACATAGTTTGCATTGATTTCTAATCGTGATCTTATCGATCTTTTACTTTGACACTAATGGCGAAAATAGGGCAACAATCGATTTTGCTCTATTCTCACTTTTTTTTTATTCAGTAATAAAAAAAATGACTTAATATCGAATCACCCGCATGGTAACTGGTTATCTAATAAATAGTTTGATTCTGAAAACAAGTCGAATTATTACAATACATATAATATCAGGTATCTCCAGTTAGTTACTCGCTGAAAAAACAGCATATCATGATGAAAAAAAAGCTTAATAAAAACAAAGTTTTATCGTCAAAACGTTTATGTTATTATTAAGAAGAAAGACCAAAGTATTTTTTTATTTTTTTATTAATTTTTTAACCCTTTCTTGCACGTTCATAATTTTGGATAAAAATCTTTTTTTTACGTCACGGCCGATGTAATATTAACGATAAATGTTTATTACCCCTTTTTCAGATGAAAAAGAAATTGATTCTTGCAAAAATCAAAATAATTGTTGGATTTTAATTAAACTTTCAGGAATTTTTCATACATGAGTGAAATTATTTTTTTAAGGAAATCTTAGTAAAAATGTTTTTAATTTCATGAAATTTTGAGAAATTAAATTGCAATTTCAACATTTGTTTTATTACTTAATAGCAGGACTCCTTGGAGAATATAAATCATCAGTTCTTTTTGTAAAACAAGACCTCCCCCCGAGTTACCAAAAATCTACTCTGAGTCGTAAAATAAAAAATTCAATAAAACTATGATATTATTCAATTAGAAAAGCTTTTAATTGCTTTTAGAAATAAGATTTATTAAGGACACTGTTGTCTTAAGAAAAAATTGGGATGGATAATGAATTTTTATAATAATTGTTTTAATTTTTTAAAATTTTAATTATAATAATTTATAATATTATAAATCGTTTAAATTTATGCATTTCTTCGATCCGGTAAGGTGCTATTGTTATTAAGGGAAAAAATATATTTAGGAATCAAAAATGGAAAACTCAGTAAAGGTTTTTTTTTTCACACAATATTTAATTATTTTTTTTTTTTATGTACATAAAATATTACATAACTTGCCCCTGTTTGAAAGTATGGTCGACCATACACGACAATATCAGAAAATAAGAGCGAAGACTATAGTAAATTTAAATTCAACATTCCTAAAATTTGATTACGGAGAATATTTTCAAACATTTTTTAGATTACTGAGTGCTTAAAAATTATATCACTAAGGTGCTTACCCGTCATTTTATAAATTATGTGTTAACAGATAATGTATCCAAGGACAACAGTAAAGGTGCTGACAGATTTTATCATCAGTTGTTAATGATCTACAAATGACAAACGACTCTCATAAGCGCGTAATCACCACTATCGTTTGTTTTAAAAACCTATTTCTCTGTTATTTTAAACTTAAAGTAAATAACTTTTTTCAAATCAGATTAATTATACTTTAGTCCAGCTAATATCTCTCACAAAATGTTTAAGAAAGGTATATTTGATTTTTGGAAGTTTTTTAAAACTGAGGATTAACCTTTGTTTACAAACGTGTCAAAAATGACCGATTTTAATTGATTTTTCTTAAAAAAATTGAGATTCCATATAATTTCTATTTGAAATACACCAGAGTATTTTGCTTACTGTAAATAGTAGATTTAATCTTTTAGCTTTCATCTAAATCTTCAAGAATGTTTTTTTTTCATTTAGGTTTCGAAACTGAGTGAAGGTACCAATATAAATACCAATAAATCTTTAATTGTCCGAATTCTTTTGTTAAATTACTCTATTTCATTTTGTTGCCTGTTGCCATATTGTAGTCAGTCAGTTAAGTTCCATACGTGATAATCGCTTTGGCGATCATGTCTCTTTTACGCGTAAGTGAATATAAAGAAGCAAACTGGTTTTAGAAGTACATTCTCAGATTTACAGGTCATAGAATATAAAACATCTTGAGAGTTACAATAAGACGCAGCCAAAATTTGCAGTAATCTCTTTCCACAAAAATGATATGCCATTTCCAGAAGAAAGAGAAAATTCGTAGTAAGGCAGTTCTAATAAAAATCACATTAGTTATTTCAGCTATACTTAAAACTAGGTACATCAAAATTTATAACATTTTTTACAGATTATTTCTATCACAAATACAATAAAGTGCACACGAACTTTATGGACACCCTGTATATTAAATACTTTTAGAATCACTAATTTTTTCAATTCATATTTTTCAAATATTTTAAAATTCTTGAGGAAAGAGAAAGTGATCAAATACACAGTACGTCTTACGCTATTTTTGTTCGTAGTGTTTTATTTGGTATAATTTTTTGTCCATTCGCCCCAAGCATGGCGATAATGCCACTAAGATGCAACTGGCTACTGGTAGTGAAAGAGAATGAAGAAGATTCTAGAGGGAGCCGGAAACCCAGTTCAAAACAGGAAACAAGGGTTAAACTTCTACTCCTGTTAAAAAGACCGCAGAGGTGCGAGAACCGGACAGCAGGCGAACTTATCTACTATTAAATATTGAATATACGACTTATCTACAGGATTCCTGAATTATGACATCAAGAAAAATAATTTACTGACGCAGTTTGAACTCAACGGTATGAACCTTTTCTCATCTGTTAAATTTTGACTTGGATATTACGTTCGGAGAATTAATTGCAAACGCGAAGACCCGAAAAAAATTATCTGGAGAAATCTTTACAACAGCGGAGTTCGGTTTTGTTAATTAATTTTTACGGTTCCTCCATGAGAAGCTTCCGCTTTTCTGCTTTGAATAGAATTAAAACTTGCACAAGAAATTCTCAAGGTTAAGAAAGATTAAATAAATCCATTCTATCAATTGGAAAAGAGTTAATTACGTAATCTTCCTAGCAAGTCAAATATTTTTTCATCAAAGACACTGATCCTGTGGCTCGTAAACCAAGACGAATTAAACTGAACAATGGTTAACATGGTAGGTTAAGATATTTTATGAGATGTTTTCTTATTTATATGCTAAATTTAGGCATAAACAACGAGAATAACGTTACGCAAACACAAACCGTAAAAAAAAAACGAAAAAAAAAATCTCTTCTTGAAAGTGCAGTTGGTATGCTTCTTTTCGCTTTAATTATATAGGAAACTTTAAATAGTCATGTCAGACCGAGGCTTTAATATGGATTCCCATACGATCACAGAAGTTAAGCAACGTCAGTGCTTAGATAGGTCACCGTTTGCGAATACGAAGTGTTGTAAGTTTAAATGCGTGGGTGGGTTAAAAGATGATGACTCAGAATTTCTAATCGGAGAGCCGAGTTCCAATTTCATTTAGGTTCGTTATATTCACTTAAGAGCAAATATCCTTGGTAAAAGTCATGAATCCACCTCTTCTCTCCACAGCTATGGATTAATTAGTAAGATTTGTATCACTAAATTTCTATTATTATCTAAGAACAAAAAATAAAGAAAAATGCGTACAAAATAATTTATTATTAATTTGTAAAAAGGATTAGAAAGAAGTAAATCTATATTTTTTAAGGTTTTATTGAAATTTTATTTAAGTTTCCACATGTCCTCCATCATTAGCAATACAAAGGGTAATACCATTTTGCAGTTCACGGAAAACATTTGCCAACTGATTTACAGTAATGCCTGAAATCACATTAGTTATTTTAGCTATACTTAAAACTAGGTACATTAAGATTTATAACATTTTTTACAGATTATTTCTATCGCAAATACAAATAAAGTTATAATTTTTTAAAGTGCACACGTACTTTATGGACACCCTGTATATTAAATACTTTTTAGAATCACTAATTTTTTCAATTCATATTTTTCAAATATATTAAAATTTGAATATTTTTACTTCTCCTCCAGCTAGAAATCCCAATACTGGATGTTCAAACACCAGATAAAAGGCAGATTTTCAATCCCGGGATCATCCTGATTCCAAAAAGGTATAATGCCCTTGTAGTGCATGTATAACCCGAGTTAGAGGGATTTTAGAGACAAAGTCGCACAGACAGAATTTGCCGTTTATTTATTTAGATATATACTTACATATGTTCTTATACTTATGATTAATACGTATATAATGTTAATTTATACAATTTTTACGTTACATATTTCATACTTCTGTCAGAATTTCTGGGAAGATGAATTATCATTATTTACATTATTTATATTTGGACTTTTGCTGATCTTTGTTATGACAGCGTTTAGGCCATTGTGCACTCTGACAAAGTCTTTTAGATTTTTTTTTCCCGGTAGCCTTCATTAATGTAACACCTTTGTACTTCTTAATTTCTGGGAAGATGAATTATCATTATTTACATTATTTATATTTGGACTATTTTCCTCATCTTTGTTGTTATGACAGCGTTTAGGCCGTTGGGCACTCTGACAAAGTTTTCTGATATTTTTCTTTCCTGATAGCCTTCATTAGTGTAAAACCTCTGTACCTCTTCGATAATTTCTATCTTAATTTCTGGGAAGATGAATTATCATTATTTACACTATTTATATTTGAACTACTGAGGCACGTGCCTGAGTAGTTAGAACGTTCCATGAGACCCGGGTTCGAATCTCATCATGGTCGATTTGTCAGCAAAACGATTTCTTGACGCTATCGTGCGGCATGATTCCTTTGCCTCGAAACCATAACACGGTTTGACCCAATCCTAGTGAGTGAAAAACGGTAGACGAAGCGTGCTCACCTTGTTCACACTGATAATCTCGCCAGATAACGCGCACTCTCCTAGAAAGTTCAACTAAAGCCCTCTCAGCATATAAAACACTTGGGCTCTGTGGATGTTAAACAAACACAAATGCACCTGAGCAGGCGTCTGCCACGGGGATCAGCTATCGCCGTTTGCATTACATCTATGTCCTAATCTTTGTTATTGTTATCACAATGACGGAAACGCGATAAAAAAAAGAAATATGAAGACAACCGTGTAAATATTGATAACTAGCAGTAGACCCCGGCGTTGCCCGGGGATGTAACAATAAGAGATAGATCAAGTATCGACCATCATTAAGACTGAAAAATAAAATTGACAAAGATTATTGTTTAAGGTTGACGGACACGCATGTCTTAATTAGTTTTTTGTTTTGTTTTGTTTTGTTTTGTTTTTTTGCAAATTGGTCAAACTCAAACAAAAACATTGTTTTCAATCGTTATGAGTATACCGATTGAATAGAATTTTCTTATAAACAATTGTCTTGTAAATGGAATCTTTAAAGCATCCTGTATGTAAAAATAAAGAAAAAAGTGTGCAAGACAATAAGAAACACTACCTGCCAAAAAAAAGTGAAGTTTTGTTGAAATCGGTTGAAAAATGTAGGAAATCCGATCACATATATAAAGGAACACACACACACACACACAAACAACCTGGGTTTTATAAGTATAACTTGATATGAGTTGTCCCCCTTTCATTCTGGCGACAGAATCGTGTTTTATTGTGTTTTTAAATTGATTTTGTGTTTTTCCAATTTTTTGCACTGTCAGAACCACCGCAAGGTAATTTTACGCAGTCCTGTGATGTTTTGTTGAAATCAGTTGAAAAATGTAGGAAATCCGATCCAATATATAAACGTACAGACACACACACACACACACACACACACAATCTGAGTTTTATAATAAATAAGATTATACAATGTAGCCAACTTGTTCTGACCATGAGACCCAGGTTCGAATCTCACCATTGTCGATTTGTCAGGAAGGAGGCTTTCTGATGTTATAGGACTGGAGGGGTCGACCCCAGCGTGAGGCACCTTTGGAATGTGCCTGAAAACCATATCACGGGTTAACCCAAGCCTTGTGAGTGAAATTGGGTAGACAGAACCGTTGGGGGGCCGTCGATAGCTGTGCTAGCACGAAGTCACAAGTCATCGTGGCCAAGGGCTTGGGCGTGCTGGCCTTGTTCAAATTGTTGAACATGCTCTTTACCAGAAACTGTAACTAAGGTTTGCTTAGCATAGTTGCAGTATAATCCACAGGTGGGCTCTGTGGGTTTTGAACAGACATAAATGAGACAGACTGAGCAAACGTTGGCCACCCTAGTAAGCGGGTATTTTCGAATACGAGTGGCCAGCTATATAATATGAATTCAGAGCATTTTAGAATATTTAATTTGAATTTAAGAGGATTCCAACGATATAAATTTATCCAATTTTAATTTCAATCTTTAAAATCTCATTTTACATATATTTAGAATAACTTACACAGTAGACGTACACTTTTTACTGCATGAAAAATGCTTCACAAGTATATCGAATGATTCGGTGGGGGTGGGAATGATAAGTATTTTGTTATCTGAGAGTAACAGGATTAAAGTGTCAAAGCTTAATAAGATTACCATTGCCGTGATCAAAGCTAAAAAATGCATCAGAAATAATTGAACCCACTTCGAGGTTAATGGAGGTTTTCTTGCCAGAGCCCTATAGCAGGCGCACATAAATAACTGTGTTTGTTTTCGTTTGAGTCAAGTACAAAGAAGAGGCTTGCCAATTCTCTGTAATACGTTTTTCCCAGCGGAGACAGTCAGACTGCCTGCATTAGAAAACGGTTCTTTTTCTTGGTTTCGAAGAACGCATTCTGACACAGGTGGGAAGCGTGTTAGCAACGATGAAAAACATCAGAGGATATTTACTAATTCTAGCTTAGACTGGTTAGGCACTTGACCGAGTGGTTAGGCCCGGGTTCGAATCTCGCTTATGGTCGATTTGTCAGGAATATTTGTTCTTGGTATTCGCGATTATGCTGAACTGAGGTGTCGAATAAAGATGAAATAATTTTATTATTTCTAAATTTTCTAATTTATACGTATATACGGCGCTGAAGGTAAAAGGCCTAAAAACCTAAAAGAACTCCGCAGGAGCTAGTCTAAAGTCCGCCCGAAGGGTTGCTTCTAGGTTAGTTTTGAATAAGGTAAAAATAAATGCTCGGTCGGATACGTTCACTTATTTGCCAAGATACGTACAGTTGGCTTTTATTTAGGTTCTACATTTATCCGAATTTCTAAAGCCGAGGCGCCGAACTGATTCTACCTTGTGATAAATTATTTGACTTGTTCGGATAGTCAGCTATCAGATTCGAGAAGACTGGATTAGTAACCGTCGTCACGTTTATTTTATGGTTATTACTATGAAAGAAAAAAAAAAATGTCTAAATCGTTCTTTTTTTTTTTTTTGCGTTTCACTGAAGCTATCTCTTGCCTCACTTTCCACTTGATTTTTCTCCCAAATTCTCTGTGACATTTTTGCCCAAATTGAAAGCCTTCATGCTTTATTGCCAGATTTCTTTTTCCCCCCTCTCATTTTGACGCGTTTCAAAACAGAAATCAATGTGATCAATCCAGCGTCATTTGAAAGGTAAGATCAATTGGTGGTTTGCCTTTAACTCCAGTTAACACGAATATGAATGGGAACGCTATACTTTTTTTTATTTATGTATATTTATTTTGCTAAACTTTGTTTTCTCTCTCTCTTTTAAGGGTTATTACTTTGTCCGTTGAGTGTTTCATGATTATTCGCCAAGTTCAACGAGTGTTACCCGTGAATAGTGACGACATGTCACTACCGTTAGACGCTGTGTATATGTCTGACAGTTAAAATTGTATGCAAGCGAAATAAACGTCTGTACACCAATTAGTTAATGCAGATCAAGAGAGTTATAAAAAAGGCAAAAAAAGACAAGTAAATTCTAATCAGTCACTTGCATTTCGATTGGATTGATTTGTGTTTTTTTACGGTTTATCAACCTTTAACAGTTTATCTAAAGCCAGTATATATTTTCAGAATATGAAAGAAATTTTATGGTGGATAAAAATGATGAACTGATAAAAGTCTTATCAAGTAACCTATAGCTGAGGTGGGGAGAACGAGTAAATCCATACCTTTCCCAAGGATATTTTAGCGTAAGCAAACATAACGAACCCGACTGGAATTGGAACTCAGCACTCTGATTAATAATTCTGATCTACACATTCAAGTTTAGAGTACCTATTATTCCCAACCTGTCACCTATCTAGATACTGACCAGATTCGACGTTGCTTAACTGATGCCACCGTACGAGAGCACTTATTACATCGTAGCGTAATTATCTGCAAGTTAGACTACGTTCCTCACTAGGTGCCCCACATGAGATTCTGATATTAGTAAGTTTCTTTTTTTTAAATAAACATTGGTTGTCTCATCATGGTGTCACAGTCTGCAAGTTAGATCATCATCCGGTACCCCAAAGTTATGGCCTTCTGCCAAACTAGACTTTCTCAACTTTCTTCACGTTGCTTAACTGCGATGACTGTAAGAGAACAAAGCCTTTCAACGTGATATGGCCGTAAGCCTGTAACGTAATGAGTCTCGTAGCTACAAAATATGGTGGGGAGGGTGATAATAAAGATGTACTGATACTAGTCTTACTAATTAACCCCGTCCTGGATATGACGATAATCTACATCCAACAGCAAGGAGGTTTTAAGGAGCGTGATACTACCTCTTAATTTCTGGTGTTCCCAGGTTCACCCTGATCCGGGGTGGTAGCACCTGTTAGGGTCCCAGCTATGGACAAATAGTTAACCCCCAAAATGGAATCAAACCACTATGGAAGTGTAAAAAATAGATTTTAGCCTTGTTTTAGTGCCAGCAATACATTTTCGTAAAATATTATTACCAGTAATGAATTTCTGAAGAAAAACATTATTATAAGCAATAGTTTGTGGGGGGGAATTACCAGCAATACTTTTGGGGGGAAAAATATTACCAGCAGTAGATTTTTGAGAAAAAAAATACCAGCAAAAAAATCTTGTCGGCATCAAATAACCCATTGAGGTTGATATGCCGTAAAACAAAAACAAAACAAATTCACCTATAGCTGGGTAAAGAAGTGGTGGATTAATATCTTTCCCCAATCT
Organism: Acanthosepion pharaonis; assembly: GCA_903632075.3. Lineage (NCBI taxonomy): Eukaryota > Metazoa > Mollusca > Cephalopoda > Sepiida > Sepiidae > Acanthosepion > Acanthosepion pharaonis. The sequence goes on along the minus strand of CAHIKZ030003908.1, from coordinate 606,973 downwards.
ATTTGCGCATAACTGTTTATAACAGACCCTAGTGAAATTGAAACTCAGCTCTCCGATTAATAATTCCGATTTATTATCCATTACATCTAAGCTTACAGCGCCTGGTATTCCTAAACGGTCGCCCATCTCGGTATTGACCAGATTGGGCGTTGCTTAACTGTGGTGCCCGTACGAAAACTGTTGTTCCAACGTGAAATGGCCGTAAGCCACGTGGATCGGAAGCTTTGCATGACTCGTTATTTTTTTTCTTTAGATATTTAACATATTTACATTATTTAAATCGATGTACTGTACTCATGGTTGTTGTAGTAAGGAACACAAAGTTTTGACCCTTGTAGACGCCGGGCATATCTGCTGTCTGTCTAAGTAATTTTCAGGGAATTCGAAATGAAAGTTTTATTTAATCTTTGAATGGTAGACTGTAACTAGATGTCCGCATAGTGTAAGGTTTACATTTATATTGTATTATAAATAAAATCATTCTTATTGCCAATATTGTCATACACGTAGACCATCTTTCATTTTAATTATATATATATATATATATATATATATATATATATATATATATATATATATATATATATATATATATTGAACAATAAGAAAATAAAAAATTAAAATCTTTAGACACACTGGGTTGTAGATTAATATTCTTTCGTTTTTTTTTTTATTATTATTCCATTTAGATTCCTCGACTAGTTTCGACCGAAATGGCCATCATCGGGAGGAGAAATATTTCTGCTTGCTGGTAGCAGTGAACTACAGAAATGAATGTCTTTTGCTGGAGAAAATGAACTTTTGTCTGTAGTTTTCATTTGTTTTTTTTATTTTTAACATGAATCTTTTAACATTCCTTGTGTTGGTCAAACAGTCTATTTTAAGTTGTTATTTGAGATAAGAGCTGGATAGATACATGTTTCTCTGAATTCCTTTGGTCAGTTTGACAGTTTTATTGGACCTGGTGAGGGGATGTGTCTCTGTTTAGTGTTTGTGTGTGTGTTATTTGGTTCTTAGGGGTGAGTGAGTATGATATGTGTAAGCGTGTGTATTGCTGTGGGTGTGTGTTATCATTTGGCTCATTAGGGAGTCAGTGAGTATTATGTGTGTAAGTGTGTATATTCGTGTGGGTGTGTGTATAAGTGTGAGGCCTCAACACCTCCGTAAGCATGTCTGTCTTGTGTGGGTGAGAAATGTGGGTAGGTTTTGATTTGTTGAGTTATATATTATTACTATCTATATATTGTTAAATTTATGATTTAGCCCGGCTGGGTATTTTGTTTTTAGACGTTGTATCCACTTATTTTCATGGGACTCTAAAATCTTTCTAATGTTATCTGCTCTGAAATTTATATATATATATATATATATATATATATATATATATATATATATATATATATATATATATATATATATGTGTGTGTGTGTGTGTGTGTGTAGTGTGTGTGTGTATATATATATATATATATATATATATATATATATATATATATATATAAAATATATATATATATATATATATATATATATATATATTTATATATACATATATATAATATATATATATATATATATATATATATATATATATATATATATATATTTATATGTTGTGTGTTTTGTTGAACAATTAAGTTGATCTGGATAGTTTTCTTAATAGGACCATCTTGTTTAAATGTTTCTTACAACACTTATTAAAACGAAAGAAAATTAACATGTTCCTGTACATCGATTTTATTTCCGAGTACTTTCAACATTAGCGCAATGTTATCTTTAGGGTCGTGTTTTTGGTAAGACAAAATTGTTGTGCTCATCTGAAAAGTAAATTTTTTACTTGTGAACTGAAAAATACATAGATGCATTTTTTCGACATTTTATATGTTGATCTGGATAGTTTTGCTGTTGTAAATGTTGAAAAATCTTAGATGCATAATTCATATGAAAACTAAAACTTCTAGACAACGTAGTTCTGCTGTGAACGACATATATATTATTTTTTCTGTTGGTCCCAAGGGACATTTATATTTACATATGATGTTTTTTTTTGTTTTTTTGTTTTTGCAACACGTTATTTGGTGGGGAGGGGTCATTAGGAATGATTAAATTAGATATATATATATTTTTTTACTAGGATTTGTGCTGGATATATTAGTATTTATTATATTTTTAGGATATTTTCGTCCTGTTGACAATTCGAATATATTTGATTGCGATATAAAAGTTTAAAATGTTTAGGATTATTTGAGGAAATATTATATTCTATTTGCTTTATATCAAAATTTCTAATAGAAAGTCTGACTTGGTTATAATTGGGGAAGTTATTATTAATAAACGTGTGTTTTATAGTTTTTAGTTCACTGTAGAAAATCTGTTTTGTGGATGAGTTAATTTTTACACGGTTTTTTAGATTTTTTATAATTGCTATTTTATAGTAATTTGGACATTCGCTCTTATAGTTAAAAGTGCGCGAATTTATGCTAGTAGGCTTTTTATATGGAGAGGTAATTAATTTATTATTATTAGTGTTTATCAACATATCTAGAGACAAAATTTTATTACTATTGCTATGTTCGTATGTAAATTTAAGGACGAAATTATTTTGGAATTGTTTTTGGAATTGATATATTTCATTCAAATTCTTGAATAAGATAAGGATATCATCGATATATCTTAGGCAGATGGAGTTATTTTTAAAATTTATTTAATATAATATTTTCGAGACTAAATTTGTGATCATACAATGTATATAGTTAGTCTAATTTAGCATAAAATAATCTGTGTGGATCGAAGTAAATCAAGTTTCAAAGTGATTAGGCAGTCTATCCTCGCATATCATTGAGCCAATCTACCCTGGTATGAAGGATATGAGACGCGCACTAATACTAGGCACTAACGCAGGTGCTTTTGATTATACATATAATTGTCTTAGTGCGTGAATTCTTAATCCGTGACGTTTTCTTTCTATTTGATTTCCAGTGAGAAACGTACAAATTTGCTCACAAAAAAAGCTGCTGAAACAAATGTGAAATAGTCAAGTTTCTCTTTTAATGGTAATGTTAATATTAGCCGTTTCCCTACAAGGAAACATTTGGCATTGAATGACCGAGCAGCCAATACAGTTTTCACTTGAAATTTATAAAAAATATTTCTATTGAAACAATTTTTAAGGAATATAATTTTTTAAAAAAAAGTCTGCTATCATTCCTTTTTCCATTATTGATTGGAGTTTCCTTCCTAACCTTTTTTGTTTGAAATAGTGTAGGATGTCATTATTTTCTCTTCGGGTTACATGTGCTATCCATTGTAGGGCTTTCTGCTGTTGGTAGTCATCAAATGGCGTGGCTTCTGTAATTTGGTACATTTTTTTTATTTGTGATTCTGTAGCGCCAGTCCACAATATTCAAATCTATAATCTTTGCCCAAACCCTCATGCTTCACTCGCTCTCCGCCAAGACGTTACACGAGTGGCATCACATGTCATTCTGGACAAAGACAAATCGATTTTTACATGCCATCTAATAGAAATTAATGTTTACTTTTGTCAAAATTCAAAAAAAAAATGTGCTTCCTCTTATTTGGTACAGTTCCTTGTTTGTGAATATGTAGCGCCAGTCGACAATGTTCAAAAAAGGCTGACCTTTACCAAGACCTTCATTCGCACAAAGCCTTTTTGTCACCATTGATCTTAGGAAATGGTTGGATGCAGATAACAGCTAAGATATTTCTGAACAGATTTAACGTCATGCATACAATTTTTAAAGCATTTCACCCCAAGCAAAGCAGGAGTGCCACTATTGCACAAGGGATTACAAAGAGTGAAAGTAAGAGAAAATACTGGGTTTAGTGGGGATTGAGGATAGAATAAAAAGAAGAACGGCGGTCAAGACATCAGAAGATGACGATTGACGTTACATTTAAATTTTTGAAGATTATAGTTATCAGGGAAGCAAGTAAGATGGAGAGAATTTCACAGTCATGAAGTGCGAGAGAAGAAGCTCTTTGAATAGAAGTGGTGATTACATTTAACTGTGAAAGGGTTGGACCTAGATACCAACTTAGTAGCACGCTTAAATTCATGCAGTCGGTGCACCCGGGAAAATAGCTCGTCATAGCAGTTGCTGTGAAAATATTTGTAGAAAAGACAGAGGGAAGCCACATCACGTCTGTGGGAAAGTTACTGGAGTCGAGATGCGAAGTCAGGACCGATCACATTGCAGATCTATCTTTGGAGTTTATCGAGAAACTCGAGATGAACAGCGGGGGCGCCAGGCCATATATGGCGACACTATTCAATGCATGGATGAATGGTGGATTTGTAGATGTGTAGGAAAGTTTCTATCTGAGGAGGCTATTTAAGAACATGACTCGAGTTTTCATGCTGAACGTAAATATATAAACGTTAATAATGATTAAAATGGCTCTGAGCGAGTAAAGCCTGAGAATCTTGGCAAAGGCGATCCGTCTTTGAACATTGTGAGCTGGCGCTACAGCATCCCCAACAAAAGACTGCACCAAATAACAGAAACCACATTTTAAGCAATAGAAAAAAGCCAGTGGAACGTTTTTAGCAAATATTTTTAACGGTTTTTCTTTGGCGGTAAAAAAAAAACGTTTCTTCTCTCTTCAATTCACAGTCATAACAGCTGTTATTAAATAGGGCCACATTGAAGACATAGAGTAACATTTGCGAACATATTCAGGAAGAATTATTTTGGGGTGGTTTTTTTTTTTGTTTTTGCTTTTGAACGCACTTTTTTATCATTTCTTTTTCTGAATTTTATAACGCAAATTCATCTTTAACATTAAATGTTAGGATATTTCACCCTCGTAGAAAATTGAATATGTTAATCTCTTTAATAAAAATGATTAAAATGCCATTGATGCATTCAGGATAAAAAAATAATTAAATCCATATTTATTAAATTATTAGCTTAATTATAGTAATGTCTTAATTAGTTTACTATAGAAATTAACAGTTTATTATAGAAATTATTAGTTTATTAAGAAACTTATTAGTTTATTATAGAAATAGCGATAGTGAGTTTAACCTTTTCCACACAGGAAACATTCGACATTCATAGAACAGGTAGCATTGCGTTACGCTGAAATTTATGAAATGTTTCTCTTAAAAAAGACTTTTCGGGAAAATATATTTCTTAACTCCACTCACTGTCATCGCTCTTTTATAGTATTTGCTTATTTGAGTAGAAGCAGCGGTCACATTTAACTAATTCAGCATTAAAAGGGTGAGACCTAAATGCCAATTTAGTAGCACGTGTAAACTCACCAGGGTTAAAAGCTCGTCAGAGATGTTGCCATGAAACTATTTTTAGAAAACCGAGGGAAGCCACGTCTCGTCGGTGAGAAAGTGACTGATGTCGAGATGCCAAGTCAGGTCGATGATATTGCAGATCTTTCTTTGGATTTTGTCAAGAACCTCGAGATGAATAGCAGGAGTACCAGACTAGATATGACAATAGTATTCAATGCACGGACGAATTGTAGATTTGTAAATGAACAAGATGAACTCTGACGAGTAAAAACCCTGACACGACACAGTGACCCTACTTTCCTAGCAGTAGATGCAGCGATTGATTCGATGTAGTCGTCCCACTTCAAGTCAGTTGAAAACGGGAGTCCAAGAAGGCGCAGTCTGTTGCTCTTCATGAGTCTAGCATCAACCATTCTGATGGCGGGCAGGAAAGAATCTCTCTTGATTTATATCATTTATCACCCTTCCAGTTGCATGTGATATCCAATTTTAACTGTTGTTGCTGTTAGAAGTCTTCAATTCGTGTCGTTTTTTTTTTATTTTGTAAAGTTCTTTCTTTAAGATTCTGTATTGAAAGTCTAAGATCCGATGAACGGTTGTCATCTACAAAACGTACAGCGTTTGAAGCCATTTTTAATCATTGATCTGCGTTCAAAAAAAAGTATCCCCCGTTTCTCTGTATTAGTTGAAAACATTTTTATCATCAATTCGCTCCTCTGATTGTGCAAAGAAAATACAAATAATCGGAGTAACAATGAAACAAATCCCAAATTTACTTATAGGCAGTGGCGTAGCTAAGTGGGGAGGCGAGGGGGCGGACCGCCCCGGGTGCCAGCACAGGATGGGGTGACACAATGTCACCCCCAACAAAATTTTTCAACCAGGCTAAGGTGCCAAAAATAGTCTGAAAACAGTGGTGGAGACACAGGGTTTCGCAGGCTAGCATATGACCCACCAGAGATAATTTATGACCCCCCAGTTTTGTCCCCCCGTCAGAAATGTTCTAATAAATTGTCGGGAAATTTGTGAGTAGGAAAAATAGCAATGTTTTCAGCTTTTGATTTGAACTGATTATTTTGTGGTATTGGATTTTGTCTTGGATCATACATGTAAACATTAACGTACCGGTCAGTAGAGTAAAGTAGAGGTAGAGCATGTATGAAAATTTAGCTACAGCTAACCATTCAGCATAGGGTGAATCGGGGTCATTGGGGTGACATTTAAGCGGACCGCCCCGGGTGACGTTTACTCTAGCTACGCCACTACCTATACGTTTAGTAGCCTGAAGACTAGCGCATCAAAATCTAGGGTGGGGGGTGGCTACAGCCAAGGTGTATATTTTTGACACTGTCAGAGGCCTTTCTTACGAAAGCTGTTATAATTTATTGTAAACTCTTAATAACCCTTCGTTAATTTTAAACGCCTGTTAGTATCCTCAGTTTTACTCGAATTGTTTAATTTAACACTCTTTCATTTAACTTTACTCGTGATAAAGGGCAATTTGGTGGGTCCTAGGGAGTCTCTGTATCTAAATCGGGCTTTACGAATACCTAGGATTAAGTGAAAGGATCTCATTAGCATAGGCACAAATATTGTTACAATTCTTGCAATCATGTGGAAGACATGCCAGAATTCTAGTGAGGCGATTCTGCGAGAATTATAATTCCTACTAGGATTCATTATTCGTGCTGTGGATTCCGAGATGAAATTCGGTCTCCAATGAATGACAAACGCAGGAATGAAATATAACAAATAAATGTATTTACACAATAATACAATTGGTAATACGGTTAGTAGATCCAGAAACGTGGTTAGTAGCAATAATAATATATATACACAGTCTGATAAATCCAGTCTCGAAGTAGGACTTCCTTAGAGTCTACGTGCTTGTAACTGTGACTTCTACAAGCGTTTACCTCACACTATTACTCTACCTCCAACTCAATCACAATCTCTGTTCTCTCACTACTCTGACTGACTCTGGGTATTTAACGGCAGCAGTCCAAGTACACACTGGTCGAGTCCACTTGTATGAAAAAGGGGTGGACCCCATAACAATTCGGAAACCAGAATCTTAAGAACATATGACATACAGATGACCCAGTAGTGATAGCAGACATTGAAAGGCAACTACACAAATTCCTACAGAAAGTAGCAAAGGAAAGTGAAAATAAAGGATTAAGCATCAATTCCAAGAGGACGGATTGTATGATTGTTAGCAAAAGGAACAACCAAACACGCTAATTATAAATTGTAGATACCAAAATCAAACAAATGCAACAATTTAAATATCTGGGAAATCTTTAAGATCGGACTGAAATCCGGAGGCGAATTCAGATAGCCAAAGACGCCGTCCAAAACATAAATAAAATATCAACCGACAGAAAGAGTTCGTTAGAAACAAAGAAAAGAGTGCTGAACTGTTACGTGATAACAGTCCTGCTATATAACAATAAATTCTGGACCATCTCCGCACAGATAAAAGGGCGGTAAAAATGTGTCTTTTTATAGTAGGATGCTGAGAATACCATGAACCAAACATGTGAGCAACGACGAGCTTTTAAAGAAAATGGAAAGAAAACGTACACTTATACTTAACATTTGAAAGATTTAGTTAGAATTTCTAGGACACAGAATGAGGAAAGACGCCTTTGAAAATTTGACATTCACAGGACATATTAAAATCAAGCAGGACAGAGGAAAACAACTTCCCTAGCGAGCTTGACAAAATGGACGACAGAGCAAGATTTAGTAGAGATAACAAAAATACAAAATTTATTAAGAGCGACAAAGAGCAGGACATTGTGGAGAACTATGATTGCCTCAGTCCTGAAGTGATATGTCGCATAGAAGAAGAAGAAGAAGAAAAAGAAGCAGTCAGATGTTTGAACTAAAGGAAAAACACACTCTCTTTACAGTGACACGTAAACCTTTTAATGACTAAATTCACTTGCAGAGGCAGTCAGTACTGAATGTTTTCTCAAAGTTCAATAACACATTGATTTTGTATAGTTTTTAGAATACGGAAGCCTCCGGTGATCAATTACTATTTCTGTTGATTTTACCGAGTTATATTTTGTAACAAGTAAAAAAGAAATTCCGTCGTAAATATCAAACGTCAAATTATCTATTTTTTTTTTTTTTTGCTGATTTTCCTTAGGTAAAATTTTTAACAGTTCAAAAAAACTGAAGTCCGGATAAGCATGTTTCTGTAGGACTAAAATGATTTTGAGATCGGAATATTTTACTATTTTATTTTAATATTTATTAATTGCATGAGAAAAAAAGGGATATACATGTAGAGTCGTGGTTATAAGCGTAGAAAGTCAGATAGCAGCGCCGAGTTCAAATTCCAGTTAAGGCTACTGTGTTTGCTTTCGAAAAAAACAATCCTGGAAGAGTAAGAGTCAACCACTTCGTCTCCAAGCTAGAAGTTAATTGTAGAGCAAATTGGACTTTCTAGCCTTGGTTGGTAACCAGTCTAGGAGAAGGGTAACTCTGAAATAAAAACTGGTTATAAGTAGAGCCAAAAACTCTGCCCCTTAATTATTTGATAAGGAAACCATATCAACAACAGCTGTGCCCTAGAGCGGAGTATACAAAATTTGCATGCATAACGGGTTTCAACAAAGGTAAATAGTGAGTTTGAAAAAAGCAATTTCCTGTCACATGTGACTGAAAATTAATACATATTCTGAAAGGTCATATTTGAATATTTGCTTTACGTTAAAAGTGAAAATGGAGGATTTAGTTGGTTGACTAGTTAGCGGCATATCAGCGTCTATCGTTTATTTAATGCCGAAATCTAAATATTTTAAACGCAATTATATGCCTTCAACTACAGATAAAATGTATTATACGTGATTTGGCTATAAAATGTATTGGTAATTTTACTATAAATAGGTATTTCTGGGAATTTTTTATATAAAATATCGCTGGTATTTTTATTATGCAAATGGATTTTTATTAAAAAGGTATTGCTGGTATTTTTATATAAAATGTATTGCTGGTATTTTTATATAAAATGTATTGCTGTTATTTTTATTATAAACATTATTTCTGATGTTTTTACTACAAAAATGTATTTCTGGCATTTTTACTATAAAATGTGTTGTTGGTATTTTTCTATATAAATGCATTTCTGGTAGTTTTACTATAAAAACATATTGCTAGTATTTTTATTATAAAAATGTATTATTAGTATTTTCATAAAATGTATTGCTGGTATTTTTACGATATAAGTATATTGCTGGTATTTTTATTATATAAGTATATTACTGGAATTTTTACATTAATATGTATTGCTGGTATTTTTACTATAAAAATATATTGCCTGAATTTTTATTAGAAAAATGTATTGCTTGTAATTTTACTATATAAATGTAATGTTAGTACGTCTTGTTATGTTTATGTATTGTTTTTACTATAAAAATATTTTGCTTGTATTTTTACTATGAAAATGTATTACTGGTATTTTTATTATATAAATTTGTTGCTGGTAATTTTACCATAAAATTTATTGTTGGTATTTTTACTATGAAGATGTATTTCTGGTATTTTTACGATATAATGTATTGCTGGTATTTTACTATAAAAATATATTGTTGGTATTTTTCTATATAGTTGTATTGCTGGTATTTTTATTATAAAATGTAATGTTACTACTTTTTGTTATATAAAAATGTATTGTTGGTATTTTTTTTATATAAAAACATATTTCTGTAATTTTTGCAATGAAAAATATATTGCTAGTAATTTTTACTTTAAAAGGTATTTTTATGCTTTCATAGATTTTGTTTGTGGATTCACTATTTGCCCAGAGCTGGGACATTAACAGGTATTACCCCCCCCCCCACTATGTGGTTGGACCTGGGAATAACAACAATTAAGAAGTGGTTCCACGCCCCTGAAAATCTCCAATCTGCAGACCAGAGGACTTGCTCCCGGATGTAGTTTATCGTCATACCCAGGACTATGGTGTAATGGATACTGGCTCGTAAAATGGAGGAAAACGTCATTAGACGCTCTTTTATTCTTTAAAAGAAAGAAGGGGAGAAACACGCTTTACTAAAAGCAACCGAAAGATGTGTACCATTTATAGAGTGCAATGCTTGAAAGTGATTCGGTAAGTTCAGAATGTCGATCTGGAAAACTGAGAACGTTCAATCAGGGATGCAGTCATTGATGATGAGCAAATCGAAACTCTAATTAAAAATTATCCAGGTCACACGTCGCGGACATTGCAGAGATTATCTCATATGTGTGTTAAAAGACATTTCAACACACTTGCATACATCAATCGGTACAGTTGCCTCTGTATTTAACCGGGAAAAAATTAATCGACCGTACTTCCATTTACGATTCTCTCTGCTCGAAGGCAACGAGCCATTTCGGAAAAGAATGACTCCGGACGACGAAAAAGAGTGTTCATAAAATGTGGCTAAAGGTTCTCGGTGAAGAAAAAAATGGCCACGTTTAACCACTCCAAAACCTGGTTTATACGCTAAGAAACTTCTCATCTCATAAGGCATTAGAAAATACTTGGAAACGTGAATGTTTGGTTGTCTCACGGTTTAACGGGGAAAAAAATGAAAGGATTAATTTTCCATCTGCGATTCTATTCTCAAGCACCAAAAATCAAACGATTTTCTTTGAACGAATAATCGCAAGCGATGAAAAGTGAATTGTTTACAACAAGGTGGAGCGAAATATATCCTGGGGAACTACTCCATAATCTGAAGAAGATGGTGCTCTTTATCATGTGGGGGTCGAAAGACATTGTGTATTACGAGCACTTTCTACAAAATCAGTTTTTATATTCAGATAAGTTTCTCAATTGGACCGATTATAAGCACTAATCGATGAAAAACTTGGTGCAACTAGATTGTAGCTTCCTACTACAACTACCGTAATCATCTGACATCTCACTTCCGGATTACCTCTGATTCCGATCCCTACAAATGTCTATTATCTAGAAGCATATCGTAACCAACATTGCCAATTCTAAATCCAGAATAATGCTTAATTCTGGGTATAAATATCATAATATTGTATTTGGAATTTCTTTAAAATTCATCATTATCATCATTATGAAGATCATGAGCAGGTGTGGTCTTAGGGCTGCAGCACAGATGAGCATATGATCTTCATTTAAGTGGGCTGAAAGCCGGTGATTTTTAATTCATCCAGAGCTTGTCTTGGGCAAGGAGACATGGCAAATCTCATCCCTCTCCCGGCGAGACAAATGCCGATGCCCTTGTATGTGCAACTTGATTTGGTCGTAGACACATGGCCGTTAGTTCCACTGAGAGTATTCTCCAACGTAGTCGTTGACATCGATCAAAGAAGCCCTTCGGCCAGAGATGTCATGTCATCCCAGCAACGTAAATAGTTAGTGGGTCCAGTCTACCCCATTTGGCTAGGTGGCAGTAAACTCTACAAGATGGTTTTATCCACCCATTGAATAGCTTTGTTTTTATATCCTGTTTGATGTCTAGCCTCTCTCCCCGTCAGAAAAATAATCCCTGATGATAGAACCGGTTTAGTCAGCGATGACCTCCACCTTGTGACAGGTAACAGTGATCATACATTGCCCACAGCATGGATCTGAAATAATCAGAACAATACAAGCATTTGTTTCGACATAATACAATAGTTGTATATTAAAATGTTCTTTAACTGTTAAATGAAATTTTGCTCTACCTGTAAAATCTCGACCTGACCAGAGCATCCTCATCCTAGGGCCACACCCTGCCCACGCTATGGCCACAGATTCCCCACGCTAGTTTCAAATCTGCCAAATTTCGATGAATTGTCTTTTGGTGAATTGGAGAGCAATTTATACAATTTATATAATCTAATCTTCAAAAATTTAAATGCCACGTCAATCACCCGTCTGTCTTCCTGAAGATGACACGTCTATGAAAAAAAATCTTTCACTAACATTTTAAACCCATGGAGCTGATGTTAACGGTCCCAGACAGGGGATTCTGATGTGGAAGATCCATTTCATTCGACTTATGTGGACAGGACACACGAGAGGTGAGGTGGTGATAGAATTCATTGTGATATACAGTAGGTGGACGGCACAAGAGGTAAGGGGAAGTCCCGGTATAATTTAGACCGCATACTATAATAGCAAATGAGGTAGACCGTATACTATAGTAGCAAATGAGGTAGACCGCATACTATAGTAGCAAATGAGGTAGACCGCATACTATAATAGAACCGGAGTTTCTATCCCCAAGCTGTTTTGGATTGGTTACATGTCGTTCCCCTCGATTGATGGCCAACCAAAGCTAGTGAACCCAGTTTAATCTGCTATGACATGGAATTAGCGTGGGAAGGGTTAGGGTTATTACGCCCTGACATGGGAAGATATAAGATGGATACGTACCTTTACAAGACTGTACGAAAGCAGATGCAACCGTTAAATTTGCTCGGTCAATACCAATTTTCCGTTTCGAAAACGGTAACGTTACGCACACTTCCTTATATATAAGAATGAAAATTGTTAATTGTCATTATGGCAATTATTAATTCCAAGTTTCACATATTGTATGAAATTATTAAATTAAGTTAGATTTCAGCGATAAAAAAATCGAATTAATTCTCAAATACCCCTGCAGGTATTATGTTAAGAATATTGACTTCCACGATTGCATTTTAAAGAAACAGATGAAAACATTGAATAATCTACCAAACGAGATTGTGTAACTGGCTGCCAACTCATGGATTAAGAGAGAGAGAGAGGGGGGGGAGTTTAAAGATATAGCTTAATAAGCGTTACAAAGAACAAAATGTTTGAAGGGCCATGATCGCCCATTTCCTGAAGAGACTGGACATAGCACAGCGAAGAAAATATGTTTGACCAGTGAATTTGTTTGACCAGTAGAACAAGAAATGCGATATTTATGCTCAAAATATCAAGAAAAATAATACAAATGCAAAAGGATGTATATCTATGTTTTATAAATTATGCAAACGCGTTTGATAAAGTACATTGGAACTGCTAGGTAACCTGAGTGTATGTGGGAAGCGTATTAGAATAATCCAGGCCCTATACTGGCAGAAAACCATCTGCATGCAGATAATAAATGATTTCAATAAATACACAAAAATAAAAGTGGGGTGTACGACAAGGATGCGTCTTATCATCGGACCTTTTCATCCTAAACAGCGAAGCAATTCTGAGAGACATAGAAAGCCCTACCAGGATTCGTTATTGGCGGCCATGATGTTAACATCATAATATATGCAGATGATACCGTGTTGATAGAAGAACTGGAAAAGGTGTTACGGTTTTTTGGGTACATATGAGTATAACTAGTGAGCGAGTCAGAATGACTTATTTCCCTTTATAGTCGACCAGTAGAAGGTTGACCAATCAGAAGCCGCCCAACACTGTATTCGTAGTGTATAAAGGCGGCCATCTTGTTTCCTCCTACCAGAAGGACAAAAGGCGACCAGGAGAAGGATGAACTACACTCTGCTGTGATATCTACTGCGAACCTTCACTACGTTTTCCTACTGTCTCCGAAATATTCACTGCCAACCTCTGGAGGCGATACTCGAGGATCGACCGTCATGAAAATGTCTAACAAAAGGAACCACAATAATGACTACAGAAAGTAGAGAAGGAAAATGAGGAGAAAAGAATAAACATCAATTTCACGAAGACACGATGAATGGTTGTTAGTAAAAGGGACAGCCCAACATGTATATTACAAATTGGAGATAACAAAATCAAACAGGTACAACAATTTAGATAGAGAAGCATATTAAAAGAGGTTGGAAAGTGCGACACTGAAATACGAAGGCGCATGGCGATAGCGAAATATGTCTTCTAAAAGCTAAGCAAAGTATTAGGTTGGTGCAAAAATAATGACGTAATAATGTCGTTTTTGACGTATTTTTAACGTCAAAAAAACGACATTATTACGTCATTATTTTTGCACCAACCTAATATTAAGAAACGGGAAAATATGGTTAGAAACAAAAAATAAGGTACTTAACTGTTACGTATTATCAGTCTTCGTATATTGTAGTGAATACTGGACTATCTCGCCACAGATAAGATGAAGAAGATACTTGAAATAAAGGAAATGTTGTTCTACAGAAGGAAGCTAAGAATACCCTGGACCAAACATGCGAGAAACGGTAAAATTTTAGAGAAAATGGAAACTTAAAATGACACTCAGAAAGAGAGAGTTGAAATTTCTGGGACACATAATGAGGAAAGAGTGCTTGGAAAATCTGATACTGACAGGGCAGATTGAGGGGATGAAAGATAGAGGAAAGTAAGCCATAATATACCGGGCAACCTTGAGGGAATGGATGTCGGAGCAAGGTTTGGAAGAGATGGAGAAAAAGTCAAAATTATTAAAAGCTACAAGCTACAGGAAGTTATGGAGAGCCATGATTGCAAACTTCCTGAAGTGGAATGGCACATAGAAAAAGAAGAAATAGTTCTGACTGCAACAGTTACCATATATGGTCTGGTGCCCCCGCTTTTCATTTCGAGGTTCTCGACAAAATCCAAAGATGTATATACAATGTGATTGGTCCTGGCTTGGGATCTTGACTCCAGTCACTTTGTCACTGACGTAATGTGCCTTCCGTCTGTCATTTCGATAAATATTTTCATATCATCTGCACTGACCAGCTATTTTCACTGGTGCCCCGACTTCATGACTTTAATGTCGTGCTACTTGCTTGACATCTTGGTCCCACCCTTTTACTGTCGAAAGTTAAATGTAACCGAATCTTCTACTCCAACAGCTTCTTCTCCCGCGCTTCCTGACTGTGCAACTCCCTTCCTCTTATTTGCATCCCTGGTGACTATAATCTTCAAAAGTTTAAATGTAATGTCAATCGGCATCTTCTATTGCTTTAATCCCCGTTCATTTTTTTTTTTGTCCTTTCCTCAATTCCCCTTATACCCAGTCTTTTTCCTTACTTACATTCTCTGTAGACCCTTGCGTACTAATGGGACTCCCGCCTTGCTTGAGTTGAATTGCTTTAAAAAAAATTCGGACAAGGAATCATGTTCAAACAGTTCTAGCATTTACTACTGTATTAGCTAGGTGAATCTGAAAGTTCTATTGTAATAACATTTTTCTCGCATTTCTCGCCTGTGGAACACTCTTCAGATTCCATGCTTCCCTGTCACCTGAAATCTTCAGAAAGCTAAATGCAACGTCAGTATTCCTGAAACCTGTTTATTTATTGGCCATTTTCTCACTTCTTCTCACTAAATCCTCTTTCAATTCCTGTAGCCCCTCCTCCCAGCGTCGTAGGGGCATTATCACCTTGCTTGGTGTGAATTGGTAAATATATATATATATATATATATATATATATATATATATATATATAGCTGGCGTAACAGCAAAATTTTCCAAATCGTGTAACAGCATAATTGTCTATCAAAAAAAAATGTTTAATATCTAAAAAAAAAATACTAAACTAATTAAGTTTCTTTTTTCTAGGTTTTCAGATAAGCCGTTTAGCCATCTTGACACTGTTTATCTTAAAAATCATAGAAAAACCCTTTCCGCTAGAAAGAAAACAAGTTAAAATCGTTTTGGGTCAGCCCCACTATGACTTCCCAACTGAGCAATGGTGTAAGGAAAAAGATCATTCAGGCCTTCAGTAATGGTACCAACATTCATACTGTGGCATCCATCTTCAAAGTCCATTCAAGAAGCATCAAGAGAACGTTGAATAAATTTAAAAAAGAGGGAACACTAGAGAGGAAAACAGGACCAGGAGATCAAAACAGCGAGATTTCAACATAGAACTAAATAGATTTTTATTGTTCAAAATATAGTCTGATAGTGTTATGAAAACCTCTAAGAATTCCAGTAAGATATAATCAAAAATTTCTAATATACAACAGTACAAATCTTAATCTAACAATTGGACCATTTTGATGTTACATGATTAGGGCAATTTTGCTTTTACACCAGGTATGTCTTGTTATTTATTTATTTATAAATCACTGGCTTTCATGTTAGTTAGTATATACTCACAGGTCCCATGCTTGGGTTTCGTGCCACCAATCTCTGATAAAGCCGCCACAATCTTTAATATCTAAAGAAACACTAAACTTTTTTTTCATCGGGTTTTCAGATAAGCCTTTTAGCCATCTTGACACCCGTTTGTCGTAAGAATCACTGAAAAATTCTGTGTTATTTAGGTAGAAAGAGAACAGGTTAAAATCATTTTGGGTCAGCCCCCACTATGACTTCCCGACTGAGCAATGGTGTAAGGAAAAAGATCATTCAGGCCTTCAGTAATGGTACCAACATTCATACTATGGCTTCCATCTTCAATGTTCATTCAAGAACCATCAAGAGAACGTTGAATAAATTTATAAATGAGGGAACAGTTGAAAGGAAAACTGGATGAGGAGGTCACAACAGGATGAGATATCATCATTTTAAGTTAGAACTATTAATTAGAAAAGACCCAACTCATTCCATAAGACGTTTGGTAAGTGAGAGAGTAGTCTCACCTATGACAGTCTAAAAAGCAGTAAAAAAAAAGACTTGAAAATGAAATCGTACGTGAAATCTGTGAGGCAATGTGTTACTCCAGGACAAAACGTTAGAAGGTTAGAGAGGGCGAAGATCATCTTGAATAACTTGGAAAATGATCCTGGAGTAATGTATATATATATTTGAACTTAAGTTCAGTTCTTCATGAGCTTCGGATCCCTAGCTATGATTAATTAATGATGAATATGTCATTTTCGTTTATGGTCAATTTTATCACTATTCTTCTGTTAAACTTGAAGACTATTCTTATTACTCAAAGTGGAGTCCAATGGTGTTATAAAAGTCTCGGAGAATTCCAGTAAGAAGTCTTTAACCATTTCTAAGTGTTATAGTGGAACACACTTATTCTATAGGTAATAGACTCTCCCACCTATAATAAGTAGAAGTAGTAAGAGTAACGAGTCAGTCGCTCTGGGAGTTGGTCAGTCAGTCGATGCCGGACGACCGTTAGTCGGATACTAAAAGTATCAGCGACCACCACTAGATTTCTCTGCGTCATTACCTATTATATCAAGTTCCTTACGTTTTGTACGTCGAACCTATTTTAAGACCGACTTAGTACAAATACAAGCCTCCACTGTGAAACACTCCATAACACTAGGATACAATAGTTCAAAGCTTAATCTAAGAAATGAACAATTTTGATTGTACAGGACTTGGACAATTCTGCTGTTACACACGGTATATATATATATATATATATATATATATATATATTACCAATTTTTGGCTGGTACGGATAATTCCAAGGAGAATATTAGTCCAGAAGGAGCTAAATGTAAAATACAGAGCATTATAATAATAAATAAAGATGAAAACCTTAAAATGCATTATTGATATATATATGAACATTGAATGTGTATATATATATATATATATATATATATATATATATATATATATAGGATTGGTGCAGGCGGAATAAATTCCAATAAGCAAAATACTATTCTTAAAAGAGTGCTCAATACAGAGTCGACAATATATATATATATATATATATATATATATATATATACTGACCACCTGCCTAATAAGATCTTGGTTTTCTATATGCTCGCAAAATAACTTTTAGAAAACCAGCTGTGAACTCAATATGACCTTTATATTTTCCCTCTGGGATCTAGTGTCAAGATATTAACAGCAGGATTTTTTCCAACTCACTCATGACACGTCGTAGGGTTTCTAATTGAATTTGCTTTGTCGACTCATCCCTTAACTAAACAAGTCTGAAAATTGTATTAAATTTGAACTGCGATTAGAATGGAATCTATCATTGTCCGGGATATTAATCCAATACTTTTTTGATAATCTCATTGACAACATGACGTTTTCGTTAATCTCTTCTGGAGCCTTCTTCAGGTCTGTAATCTGTATACAAAACAACTGAAGGTCCTTTTTTTCGAGCTAATACCAAAGAATGCATGAAAAATAATGATGGTCATAGAAGCAGCGCGGGAAATATACATATGGTGGATTATGATGTGCAAACTCTATATATCAGTGGGTTAGTCAATGACAAAATGGAAAAGAAAGATATTTCCTTCGAAAGAACTTATTCAGACTAAATAATATTTTTATTAATGTTAGTGCGGCTAACAGATAATCTACCAAAATACCTAAAACGTTAGACAAGAAAAAATATCTTTTTATTTATTTTTTAATGCGTTTCACCCCAAGCAAGGCGGAAAGCCACTAGCATGCAAGGGGTTACAGAGAGTTGGAGCAAGAACAAATAGGAGTGATAGAGGAAAGGGTGAAGAGAAGGATAGGAGATAGATCAGGGCATCTGGAGACGTCGATTGACGTTACATTTGAATAGTTGGAGATTATAGCTATCAGGGAAACAGAAAAAGGAAGGGAGTTCCACAGGCGAGGAGTGCGAGACATGAAGATATTCCAGTAGAAGAGACGGCTACATTTAAAAGTTTCTACAGTGAAAGGGTGAGAGCAATATGACAGCCTAGTTGAACGCTTAAATTCATGAAGTCTGGGAACCAGCGAAAGCAGTTCATCGGGGCAGTTACCATGAAAGTATTTGTAAAAAAGACTGAGGGAGGTGACGGCACGTCTGTGAGAGAGCGATTGCGGAGGAAATGCCAGATCAGTGCCAATTACATTGCATATCCGTCTCTGGATTTTATCAAGAAACTTGAGACAAACAGAAGGGGCTCCAGACCATATATGGCAGCAATACTCCATGCAAGGGCGAATGGTTGATTTGTAGATTTGAAGGATCGATTCCGACGAGAAAAATTTCCTGGCTCGGCACAGGGAACTTTCCTTGCGGTGGACGAAGTTAAAACTAATAAAGAACAAAGACCAAATATCAATCACCTACCTAAGCAGTAAACTAAAGTTCTCAACACGCAAGCTTTCCAGAGGGAGCAAAAGACGCTTCACAGCGTTAGCCTTAACCGAGGCACGGTTCGAATCCCTAATCACGTATCTCCCGATATTCAGGCGACTAGGTATGTGCGTACATAGTAGGGTAGACTGTGTTCTATAGCCTTAGTTGGCAACCCCACGGGGTGAAGCAAAATTCTGAATTCAAACCAGCCTGGAGTGTTGGTTGAGCTTTTTGTAGGAGACAACCGTCAACATGTAACTAGGAGATTATTTTAAAAAGTCCGTCATTGTAGCATCATCTGATATCTGGCACTCAGCTCACCAGTGCAGGAAATGGTACCGTGATAGAGAGTTGTGTATTTAGGGGTACAGGAAATTGACCACCTTTGCAGGCTGTTTAGTAAAAACATAGAATGTAATGAAATTTCATTCCAGGCTCAAACGGAAGAAAGATTCTGTTACATTCAAACATGATGCTGTTTTTGCTCAATTCTAATTGAACGCTTTTTTCTGATCGACCAGCAGGGTATGGCTGCTAGTAGATAATAAAGGAAAATATGTGGAGAGCCATTACCGTAGTTTATATAAATTTCAGTAGGAAAGCGAGTAGACAGATGTTAATTCATTCCCATTGTTTAAAGAATATTTATGCGAAGGTGATAAAATATAGCCGTACCTGAAATTTGACCTCGTTTCATCAGTATCCTTTTTAGTGATTTATGACTCTTGCGCCACGACCTCTTGTGGCTTTGATAGATCTTTTATGAAATATGACATAGCACGTTATCTTAATGATAGCAAATGCCCTTTTAATAGCTTCCCGGACCACTTCAAAGGCATGGCTGAAGATATTAAAGCAGTCTCAACAGCTCTTGTCACGATTAAGATGTCATAAATTCTCAGTAGAACATTTGAAATGTCAAGTGGTGTATTCCGTTTCGGATACCAGAAAGTTACTCTAATATTTTAAAAGAGTGTTCTGCGAAAAATATAATCTTACCATTAATGTTTTGTAGATTAAGACACAGTGAACATCCTTCTCTTTCCTACTACTGTGAAAATGGACTGTCCCTACTTATAAATATGGTAAGTAGCTACATTAGAGTGGGATTTGAGGAGGAGATGATTTATTCAAGTTTTTTTTTTCTGTTCTATGTATGAGCATTTAATAAACTTCGTTTTCCCTACATAGTCTTCTGTTCTTTCGATACTCTCTCTAACTACAGCCTTCCTAATTCTCGGATATTTTGAACTCCTATGTATGAGTATTTAATAAACCACTTATTTGTTTTTCCTACATAATCTTCTGTTCCTTCGATACTCTCTCTAACTACAGCCTTCCTAATTCTCGGTTATTTTGAACTCCTATGTATGAGTATTTAATAAACCATTTATTTGTTTTTCCTACATAATCTTCTGTTCCTTCGATACTCTCTCTAACTACAGCCTTCCTAATTCTCGGATATTTTGAACTCCTATGTATGAGTATATAATAAACCACTTATTTGTTTTTCCTAATCTTCTGTTCCTTCGATACTCTCTCTAATTACGTCCTTCCTAATTCTCGTCCATTTTGAAGACATAATTACAATAGTTACGACGAGGATGAGATTTGAACTCACGCGACAACCCCACTTATTTAATTCCCTAGAAAATCCAGTGAAAAGGATGTAATGTATTTAATTTGACGAAAGACTGTGATGGTTGGTGTGATCAACACCATTTTATTTTGATATAATTTGTAATTCTTCACCTTTGTCTGAATTTCTCGATTCTGGAGTTATCATTATTTACATTATTTCCTTGTGGTCTATCGTCCTCATCTTTGTTGTTGTAATCAAAACGGCCATCATCAGGTATATGTCGGTCCTGGTAGGCTATCGGGGTTTCCAACTGAACCATTTATCTAATCTACAGGTGGAGATTTTTCTTGTCAAGTAGCCATGTCTAGGGATATCTTGTCTAGTTCTTGTTTAGTACACCTCAGTATCTGCTTCCCTGTTTCCAAGTTAAAGTACACTGTCCGATCCGGGGACGGAACTCACAATAATATGTAACTACATTCACGAAGCAATAATAGATGGTGGATTACAGCGTTGGTTACGAACAGATTTTTCTTCCCTCGGTCTCTCTCTCTCTTTAAATATATATATATATATATATATATATATATATATATATATATATATATATATATATATAATGAAAGCGGAGTCCTTAGAAAACCATTTAGGTTATAATTTATTTCATGGGATCAGGTGCCCTTCTCTTCAGACCAAAATTTTACCTAACATATATATATATATATATATATATATATATACACTCAAATAAATAAATATGAATAAATGTACGTGTAAGTGTTCAAATACATATACATACATACATACATACATACATACTTATATGCTCATATATATACCCATGGGATAAAGATATATATATATATATATATATATATACACGCAGACACAGACACACACATACACACACACACACATATATATATATATATATATATATGTATATATCCCGAGGGTATATATATGAGTATATAAGTATGTATATGTATTTGAACACTTACACGTACATTTATTCATATATACACACACATAGACTCGCACACAAACACACACACACACACACATATATATATATATATATGTGAGTATATAAGTATGTATGTATATATGTATATGTATTTGAACACTTACACATACATTTATTCATATATATTTATATATATATATATATATATGTGTGTGTGTGTGTGTGTGTGTATGTGTGTGTGTGTGTGTGTGTGTTATATCAGGAACAATTTTCCAATTTGTCATACGTCTTGTACGACAAATTGGAAAATGTTTTCGTGGGACGCGTTTCGTCCTTTCGGAATTCATCTGAATAATTTTGTTTGCGTTGATGCGAGTACACATGCGCACGAATGACAAACGCTGGGAATTTTGAATTTAATTTTGGTTTTATATGTGTTTTCGGTCTATAATCTAACCAGTTTCATTTAAATTCTTTTTGTCTCCATCACTTTTGTTATTAAATATCATCCCACATTGTGATAATAGAAAATCAGCCAGGAATGGAGAAACGTCGTAAGAACCTGGACGCCAATTCATTGTGGATGAACTATCGATTAAAGCACATTTTCGTCTTAGTAAATTGTTTTCTCTTTTAATTAGAATAGCATTTTTTTATATCAAAATTGTCGCCAGTCTCGTTACGGTGAGCAACTAATGCGTTTAATGTGTTGTTTTGTAAAATAACCATTTTTATGTTCAAATAATCTTTTAAATGCTTTCTTGATATTTCTCCAATGTATTCTTTGTGAAAATCATTACAGGTAAAAGAATAAATTCCTCCTTCGGGTTTTAGCCTATTGTTTTGTTTTGTATCGATTAAGTCCTTTATTGTTGTAGCGGTGTTTGTGAAAAATGTTGAGTTTAGATAATTTCTTTTCAATTGTAGTTGTGATAGTGTTAGTCGACAGAACAATATATATTTTTTTATTCTTTGAATTTGCCAGAAGGGTCCGCTTTACTATTTTGTAATATTTTATGAGCCTTTGGTTTCACATCTCTCTCTCTCTCTCTCTCTCTATATATATATATATATATATATATATATATATGAAGAAAAATATGGAAAACAAAAATCCGAATATGCAAGTATGCTGTTTTAATGTTGTTGCAATGTCGACGTCAGACGTTTCGGTCTAGTAGACCTTCTTCAGGACTTAGTTATTAAAACATAATTAAAATTAGACGATATTCAAATTAAAATTAAAATTAGACGGATTTATGAGGCAGGCATAATATCTATCTCACGCACGGTGAATACTAGACGCAGCTTCTTTAATATTTCCCCTTTTCTAGCAAGATTAATGCTGGACAAACTTACTTATAAATTTTAGATTAAGATATATATTATTTTTCATTTAAAATATACTCTATTTTAGGAATACGTTTTCACGACATCGCCCACGTGACGCCGACGTGACGCCGACGTGACGCCGAGGTGATCGTATTGCGAAACGGAACACTGATCTTGAAAATTTCAGTTATTCTGTTTTGATAAGTCTTATGTCTATCGTCTTGGTTAGGTTAGACAAGCTTCAGTGTACCTAGTTAATGTGAGTAAGTGTTGTTCCTGGCCTGCATCCCGGCCGTTCTTTGGTTATGATCCAAGTCAAGATTCCCAACCTCCCCAGTTTGTTTTGAACCCCACACACTTTCATCTCGACTGGGTCAGTTTTATATTCTCCCATTCCAGCCTAATATTTTATACTTTTTCCCACTCCCTTAGCGAGAGCGTCTCTTGATTTTGTCCCCTGGGCAGAATACAGCGGTCTCTCTGTTTTATGGGTTGGACGGTCCCTACTAACATCAATTATGTTTAGTTTGTATTTGTGTTTATTTTAAGTTTATTATTGGGTTCATTTCCCTCCCCTCTCATTTTATCATTATTAGAATTGTATATATATATATCATCATTAAAATTTTTATGGCATGGGGCACGATTTTGGTAGGTCTCCCTTGAGAGCACGTGGTATTATGGTGGTTGAAGAATTGTTTGGTGATGGACGAGTTCTTTTGGTGAATGAGTAAAATGTAATGTACGAATGGGTCGCGAATCTGATTAGCTAGGTATAAGATAGTTAGTGTTGACCAGCCTCTACCCCTCCCCTTTATTGGCCTCGTGCCACAATTTGTACTTTTTGTACGAATAAATATCAGTCTTATGTCTATCGTCTTTTCATGTTGACTTGAATATCGTCTAATTTTAATTATGTTTTAATAACTAAGTCCTGAAGAAGGTCTACTAGACCGAAACGTCTGATGTCGACATTGAAACAACATTAAAACAGCGTACTTGCATATTTGGATTTTTGTTTTTCATATTTTTCTTCATACTGTCGGATCTATATACACATATTAGCTTACATATATATATATATACACACACACACACATATATATATATATATATATATATATATATATATATATATATATATATATATATATATATATATATATATTGACAGGACTCTCACGTCGTTTTCGACGCATGAGGATCAAGCAACTCAGTTCCTAGAAACCCAGAGCCAGACTACTTGCACATATTTGATTATAGTAGTCAAGGCTTGTGCAGAACCAATCAAACTTTTGGTAACTACAGAGAACTGGTAGACAATGTACCACAACTTCCCCAAACAACCTTCTGCAGGTCTTGAAATTTTTTTATGTTTATACGTTCTTTTTATAGATAAGAAAATTTAAGTAAATGCTCTGTTTATAATAAACAATATTAACGACATTTACCGGCCTGAATGTCCGAGAAATTTTCATAGAAAATATGCGTCCTCCGGCAGGAATCAAAACTGTATCCTATGCGGAACCGTCATATAGCCTGACGTGCTTTACCGATTGAGCCACAGAGGAGCGTTTCGGTTAGCAAGGTCGATTTTACTGTTTTAAAACTAAAATTCTCCATGATTTTCTCTCCTCTGTGGCTCAATCGGTAAAGCACGTCAGGCTATTAACGGTTCCGTATAGGATACATGTTCGATTACTGTTGGAGGACGCATATTTTCTTTGACAATTTCTAGGACATTCAGGCTGGTAAATGTTGTTAATACTGTTTATTATAAACAGAGCATTTACTTCAATAATCGTGTCTATAAAAAGAAACTATAAACATAAAAAATGCCTTAAAATATTTGTCGGACTTTGTCCATTTCATAATATGCATATATATAAAGTGTATGTGTGTGTATGTGTGTGTGTGTGTGTGTGTGTGTGTGTGTGTGTGTGTGTGTGTGTGTGTGTGTGTGTAAATATACACTGAATCCCTCCGTCAGGTTTACACCTAACGGACAAATAAATGTTGTGTCTCTATTCCCTTTCGCATCGGCGTGTATAAAGACTGAGAAATGTTCCTTGTAGGAACAAAATTAGAAAACAAAGGCGGTAATTAACGTCACACTTAGAAAGGAAGACTTAAATTCTGTTTCCAGTATATTTCCTGGTTTATTCAGCGTGTCACTTGCACGGCCTGGCTGGACAGGTACGTAGGTGACACTTGCGACAACTTGTGTCAGTTCTGTCTTGTGTGACTAAAAGGTCAGGTTTTCTGTTCATGCAGCGAGAAAACTCTGACCCTATTCGTTCACCTCCCTTTCCTTATCTACATTACGCTGTGCATACCCACCCCTCCAATGAAAGAACCAAAACTCTATCTGATTGGTAGCCTTTTTAGTTGCATCGGAAATACCTTCAATCTAAAATATGACTGTTTATATAGGCCTGCGAACGGAAATGTCCAACGTCCGATCAAGTGCTATTATTTGATTCCCTTTTGGTCAAGTGGGTGGCTGCTTTGAAGATCATATTCCGCAGACTTTACTAACGGTTATAAAAACATTTTAAAACACCCAAGAATACGATAAAATAATTTTACCATCCTCTTCTAAGTGGGTGTCACGATCACAATCCTTGAGTCGCCAAGATGCACACACACACACACACGCATAGACACGCACACGCACACGCATATATATAATAATAATAATAATGGACTCTCTCGTCGGTTTCGACGTATGACGATCTGACAGCTTAATTGATTCAGTAATGAAATTTTGTGCGATAATCTTAAGTGGCAATTTACAAAGGAGGCCACATATGGAGCAAATGTGGGGATTGTGGGATGAGATCACTGTTAGATTGGCTGACCTTTTAGATCTTGCTCTCGCTTCTTGAATACAATTCAAACAGGCAGACTGAAAACTGCCGCGTCCTCTAAAACAATCTACCCGCTCCAAGGCTAAGCGCTCAAGGGTGTTGTGTGGTATATTGACAGCATATTGACAAGTTGCTCTTCAGCTTGTCTTTGTATCTTAGCCATGGTCGTCTTACATTCCTGTACCACTGATCTAACTGGCTGTACATTAGGATCTTTTTCATTAGCTTTTATGGAAAACATCCAGCTGGCGTATACGTTACGTGTATGGAGTCAACGACTCTGAGCCCTACAAGAGAATGGCAAGGACAACAGCTATGTAAACCCGAATTTTCGTATCCAGTCGAATACCACGCTCATTCAACAAACGATAGCGAAGTTTGCCGAAAGCACTGGTAGCCTTAGCAATCCGATTCATTATTTCATCATCTAAAGTTCCACTGTAGTTTATATATATATATATATATATATATATATATATATATACACAGACATGACAGAATTGAATAGACACCAAGATAAATTTTATTTCTGATTTCGTTTAATAACCAACATAAATTATCTTAGATTATTTGATTAAAATTGCAGATAACAATACTGGAACATGCCACGAACCAAAGAAGCATCAGACCTATCCAAATTTTAGCGAGGACGTATCGTGGGCCAACATGAAGGTGGTCTTAGTCAAAGAAAAATATCTGAAAATCTTTCAATACCCCTTTCTACTGTTAATAGAGTGATCGTACAATTCACCAGAGAGGGCAAGAAGTGCACAAAACCTCATCCAGGCCGCCCTGGGCCCTCTCAAAGAACCATGCGTCTTGCTGAAAGAAATGTTGAACAGGATCCACGTTGCAAGGCCTCTGACATAGCAACTCAAGATGATGCCAGTCCCAGAACAGCTGTCAGGTATCTTCACAAGCTGGGCTACTATGGCAGAGCTGCGAGAAGGAAACCACTTCTCCGTCCAGCCAATATCAAACGCAGAAAGGATTGGGCTCATGAAATGGTGGAGAGACCTGTGACTTTTTGGACCACTGTCATTTTCTCTGATGAGTCAAGATTTGCATTATTTTCCGAGTGGAAGAGTATGGGTATGGAGACTCTGTAGTCAAGAGTTTGATTTAAAAAGACTGCAGCCAACAATGAAACATGGGGGCCTTTCAGTAATGGTATGTGGTGCAATTTGGAGTGATGGTCGCTCAGAGCTTGTGGGGTGTGAAGGAAACATTAATTCAACCAAATATGTTTCTATATTAAAGAAAGGGCTCCTTCCAATATTCTCAAGTAGTAGAATGAGCAAAGTTGACTCCTTATTTATGGAAGATGGAGCTCCATGTCACACTGCTCAAGCAACGCAACATTGGTTGAGACAAAATGGGATCAATAAACTTCGATGGCCAAGTCAGTCCCTGGATATTAACCCTATTGAACACCTTTGGGGCATATTAGATTGAAAACTTCGCAAAAAGAACAGAAAGCAATTTTCTAAGCCCAAACTTTTAGGATCATTGCGTCAAACATGGCAAGAAATCTCTTCAAGATGATATTCGTGAACTCATCGCTAGCATGCCTAGAAGGGTACTTGCATTAAAAAAAGCAAAAGGGATGTCAACCAAGTATTAGTTATTAAATTTATGACCATTTATAATTACTTCATTTGTATAAATTACTTGTTTAATAAAATAAACGGTTTCTGTGAGCGTCTATTCAATTCTGCCATGTCTGTGTATATATATATATATATATATATATATATATATATATATATATATATATATATATATATATATATATACGGTTGCATGGTTTCAAGCTTTCGCGATCTTCAGTCAAACTAGTTTATTTTTTCAAAGTGGATCTATTTATGCTTTATTTGTATTTGGTTATTCGTGTGTGATGGAGGGGGAAATTTTCTTCTGCATTTCTATTTGTAGATATATTGTTTGCTGCTATTAAGAGTGTTTAATTTGTCATTATTATTTCAATTTGCTTTTTCACAAAACTACATTTAAAATTCCAGATGTTGATATTCTGGTAAGCTGCTAGATCATATAATTTAATTTTCGTATATTTTTGCAGCATGTTTTCATTAAAACATACCTCATTGAATAATTTAGACAAGTTGAATTAACAAAGGGAATTTAAATAATTGAATAGATAATTAAAATAATAATTTAAATGAATAAATAATTACAGTAGTAATTTAAACAATTAAATGAATAATTTAGACAAGTTGAAATAATTAATAAGAATAGTGGTAAACGTGACATTTACAACAATTTTCGCGTTAGAAAAAAATAACACGTCGATGATAACATTGTGCTAATGCCGAAAGTATTCGAATATCCTAAGAAGCTTGTTGTGAGTGTAGAATTGAAAATAAGTAGAAAAAAACTTGTCTACACTATTCAAGGAGACATGTCTTAATGAAAATATACTGCCAAAATATACGATATATATATATATATATATATATATATATATATATATATATATATTTCACCCAAAGACAGAATGTTTTGCTGTTTCACAGCTCATCAGTGTGGCTAGACATCGGATTGCCTCAAGATGAATATATGTACAAGAATCCCTCGATTAGTATGGCTAATGTGTACATCGGTAACTATAATAAATCAAATTTTTATTACTATGGCTAAACTGAAGAATGTTTTAGCGTACTAATCGAGTATCATGTATGCACTAATCGTATATTGGTATTTAAAAATTATGGCGTACTAATCGAAAATGCATCAATCGACGGTTGCCTCTACATGTAAATATGTATTTTAACACAGACATGCACACACAAACGCACGCAGATATACGCACACACAAATATATGTATATTACGAGAAAGAAGTATGACACAGTGGAAAAAGTCTGATAAATTCTTAAAGGTCGAAACACATCACATGAATACTATTTCAACATTGCCATACTACTTTCTCATATATATATATATAACTTTAAAAATTAGGACGTTAGTTGAATACGCGACCTTGGTTTCGACCTCATCAGTTGATTTTTATCAACTGACCACCAAACGCTTTATTTTTTCGCCTGATGAGGCCATGAGGTCGAAACTTAGGTCGTGTATTCAACTAACCTCCTAACTTTTAAAGTTAAAAGCTCTACATATATTTTCATGGAAGTTTCTCTGTCGAGTTTTTTATTTGGTGTCTCGGCTGCATGAATTTAAGCCTGCTACCAGATTGACATCTGGGCCCCACCCTTTTAGTGTTGAAATAGTTAAATGTTACCGCTAATTTTACGCCAACAGTTTCCTTTCTCGCACTTCCCGACAGTGGAACTCCCTTCCGCTTACGTGCTTCCCTATTAACTTTGATCTTCAAAAATTTAAATGCCAAGTCAATTTTCCTGTAGTAAAATGTGCTTTTTCTTAAAATACTTATTATCTTACGGTAATATTTGAAGTAAAATATAATATATACAGAATAGATTTTTTTAAAAGCCTGTCAAAATAAAAACGAAAAATTATAATAAATAAATATAACTACGTTTTCGGTTAATTATCCGTCGTCCAAATGTCCGTTCGGCTAAATATCCGTCGGCCAAATGTCCGAGTACCGATATTGTGCATTTGCTATAAGTAATATGAGGAGGTACGGTGGAGCAATGGATAGCGATTCGGACTGAGAAATCGGAGAGCCAAGTTCGAATTCCAGTCAGATCCATTGCATAATACTCTTGGGAAATGTATGAATCCTCTCCTTTTCTCCCCAGCTATGGGTAAATAGCAGAACAGACCGAGTTGCCTTGGATGACAAATGGTCCACCACAGAAAGAAATGACAACCTACTGCGGGGAAAAATCCGCCTCGTCATTAATGTATCGAAAGATACATGATCGCCTAAGCACATAACTGAATGAATATGTCTTTATCATGTATGATATGGCGTATTTTTTCAGGGATGTTAGAGACTCTTCAACTGCTCCATTCCAAAAAATTAGTGTGATCGGTGTGTAGAAAAATCACGTGGTAGAGATAAACACTTAGTTGTGGAGCAAGCTAAGTGAACAATAATCCAACCTATTTATGTTGCCATAGAGCATCTCATTGTGCTAAAGTGGGATAGTCCATTGCTTGGGCTGTGATTGGCTGCTGGTACCTGAGTGGAGGTATTTCTATATAAATACCAGCTTGATTCATCTGTTAGTTTGCAGGGTTTGTATTAAGTTACAACCTGCTTTATTTTTGTCTGCCAGCTGGACGCTAGCTGGGACCTTTACACCGGTAAGTACTGTTTATTATTGTTATTCTACATGGTGTCGATATTTTAGCATAATACCGTTGGGAAAGGTATGAATCCTCTTCTTCTCTCCCCAGCTATGAGTAAATAGCAGAACAGACCGAGTTGCCTTGGATGGCAACTGGTCTACCGCAGGAAGAAATGGCAACCTACTGCGGGAAAAAATCTGCCTCGTCAGTAATGTATCGAAAGATACATGATCGCCTAAGCGTGTATCACGCATGGCACATAGCTGACCTAATATGTCTTTATCATGTACGATATCGCGTATTTTTCAGGGATGTTAGAGACATGAAGATGTTAGAGACTCTTCGACTGTTCCGTTCCAAAAACGTAATCTATGTCGACATTTTAGCAGTAATTCTGTGCACAAGAAGCTGAAGATTTTGTGCACAAAAAGCTAGTAATTGGAAACCCTTTCGTCGTTTCTGTTTATAAGTCGTAACATAAGTAAAACTGACAGCGTTAAAACAAAAGAGACTGATCAGGTCGATGTCCTTTCAAACTGACAACACGGTAGAAAATCGATTTCATATTTAAATGTATTAAACATAAAAACACTTGGATCATAGATCGTTTAATAACGACAAGAATAGAAAGAATCAGATTTTTCTACACGAGGAGGAAGTGAGATAATAAAAATGTATTTAAATCTGACGAATGACATTTTGACCTACATTGGAAAATTATGATTAAAACTGAATGTAAACGATAAAGCAGTAGTTTGGTCAACCTCTGCATAATTGTATAGATTTATGTAAAAATGGGATTTTGAGTTCGATGATAAAAGCATCTTATGGCCATAGATGGCCATCTAGCACTATTGCAAAACGAATTCACACATTGTGTATTTAATCGATAAAATACATATCTCCCCTTCTCATTAATTTTTTTTTATTAATTATTGTTCCGATTTCTAATTGTAATTATATCAGTAAAAAATATGTAAAAACATTGGAGAATTCAATATCTGTCTATATCTCTGAGATGAGGTATTATAATTACTTAAATTATTTACATTATTCGGAATGTTATCCTCAGCTTCATTGTCATATTCACAACGTTTCAGCCGTTGTACGCTCGAACCTTCTTCAGGTGATTGGAATTTCGAACTGAATCCTTTATTTCGTCTACTAGGGAAGATTGTTTTAGTTCTACGTGCCATGCCTCTTCGGGATGTCTCACCATCTCTACTACAGTAACTCTACTCTACAAGTTTTGATTTACCACTGTTGTGGGCTGGTATTGAACTTACAACTCTTTTAGTCTAGTCACTGGATCTAACCAACGCCTTTATCCACTGGGCCATGAATTCAGTATAATGACTTTATTTCATCATGTCTTGAAGACTATCGATATATCAGCAAGAATGGTAGAAATATTCAGAAAATAAAATCTTCTGATAAATCTTCTGCGAAAAAATGTCGTAAATTTTTAGGAAAAGGGTGATATTCTGCTAAAATATTACAGAAAGTAGAATGGTAAATCTTTAGAGAGGGGAGAGTGTTGAATGCTTAAAGAAAGATTGTGGTAAATGTTCAGAGAAAAAATGTAACTGTTTAGAATAAAATTCGTGGTTATTTACGCTATTGACATTGTTCAGACTGTTGTCTGCATCTCTATTGTGCTATTCATGACGTTTCGGGCTTTTGAACACTCCGGCATTCTTCAGGATCTCTCTATATTTCTGACATGAAGTATTGTAATTATTTAAGCTATAGACATTGTTCGGACTGTTGTCCTCATTTTTATTGTCCTATTCACGACGTTTCTCCGGCCTTCTTTAGATGATATACGTTGGAATATCGGACCAAACCCTTTATTAGTCCAAGGGGCTAGATTGTTCTAGTTCCACGTGCCATGCCTTTTCTAGATATCTCAGTTTCTGTTAATTCCATTTAGGATCTCAACTCTCCAAGTTTTTGTTCACCTCTGCCTTGGCCAGGTATTGAACTCACAACAGTTTGGATCAAATCACTTTTTGGATTACTTCAATAAACACTTTTATCCACAGTGCCATGTTTTAAATATTTAATGAAAATAGTGTGGTAAATCTTTAAAGAAAAAAGCTATGGTACTTTTCCTTAACCGCTTCACCCCAAGGAAGGCGACAATGCCACTAAGTAGTATCGAGTGAAAAAGGATGAGAAGACTTTACTGGGGAGAACTGGGAGGGAAAGAACAATAAAAGGACAGAATTCAGTAATACAGAAGATAACGATTGACTTTGCATTTAAATCTTTGAAAATTCGGCACGGCAGAGAAGTAAGAAATCGGAAGTGAGTTCCTCAGGCGAGAAGTGCGTGAAAAGAAACCATTATAATACAACTGACGGTTACATCGAACTAGTTCAACAGTAAAACGGTGAGATCTACTTGCCAATCTAGTAGCATGTTTAAATTCATATAGAAGAAACGCTTAGAAACTACGTCCAGCAGCAAAGCCTTTGATCAGGAGGTTTTGAGGAGCGTGGAACCCCCTCTTAATTGCTGTTGTTCCCAGGTCCGCCCTGATTCATGGTGGTAGCAAATAGTTAACTATTACCAGCAATACTTTCTGGAAAAAAATTATTACCAGCAATACAATTTTGAAGGAAATATATTACCAGAAACAGATTTTTGAGAAAACAAAATATTACCTCTAAATAAAAGATTTTTCGGCATTAAATAACCCATTGAGGTTGATAGACCGTAAAACAAAATAAACCAAACCAATCTAAACCAAAGAATACATATTCTATTCATACGAATCTATCCTAAAAATGTTGTCGGCATTAAATAACCCATTGAAGTTGATATGTCGTAAAACAAAATAAACCAAACTAATCTAAACCAAAGAATATATATTCTATTCATACAAATCTATCCTAAAAATGTTGTCGGCATTAAATAACCTATTGAGGTTGATATGCCGTAAAACAAAATAAACCAAATCAATCTAAACCAAAGAATACATATTCTATTCATACGAATCTATCCTAAAAATGTTGTCGGCATTAAATAACCCATTGAAGTTGATATGTCGTAAAACAAAATAAACCAAACTAATCTAAACCAAAGAATATATATTCTATTCATACAAATCTATCCTAAAAATGTTGTCGGCATTAAATAACCCATTGAGGTTGATATGCCGTAAAACAAAATAAACCAAATCAATCTAAACCAAAGAATACATATTCTATTCATACGAATCTATCCTAAAAATGTTGTCGGCATTAAATAACCCATTGAGGTTGATATGCCGTAAAACAAAATAAACCAAACCAATCTAAACCAAACAATACATATGCTATTCATATGAATCTACCCTAAAAACCAAACCTCTGACTGGAGGTGCTTTTCGGGAGCAGCTGTCAGTTTTACTTTGTTTGATCTGTCGAACTTGATGCTAAGACAGGAGTAAATAGTTGTGTAAGCTGTATAGATACCGAGTTTGAAACTGGTGACATCTGA
Source organism: Acanthosepion pharaonis (assembly GCA_903632075.3). Lineage (NCBI taxonomy): Eukaryota > Metazoa > Mollusca > Cephalopoda > Sepiida > Sepiidae > Acanthosepion > Acanthosepion pharaonis. The sequence goes on along the minus strand of CAHIKZ030003908.1, from coordinate 573,312 downwards.
AAGGTCATTGATGAAGATCAGAATCAGCTTAGGTCCGACGATAGAGCGCTGTGGGACTCCTTCATTAATATGGAATGAACTAGAAAGGTGTTTATTTAACACGACTTTTATTGGACGATTTATTAGGAACGACCGGATTAGCCAAATATAACCCCTGAGCATATTAGTTTATTTCCTCAAAATTGAATACGACAGATCTTTTTGTAGTGGTCTGGGTAAGTAGCGACAGGGTTACAAATGTTCACTACATGGAATAAAAAGTGTTTTAAATCTTCAGAAGATTTTTTATAATATGTCTCAGAATCTACAGCTGTCTCGTCCTGATTGTAATTATTATTTTTCGTGTAGTCCTTACTTTCTTTAAAGGTTCGTCTTTGTATTATGTGCTGTTATTTCTATCTCTGTAAATTATATCAAAAGGAGAAAACAAACATATGGATCAAATCCCTGGAAGCCCCAAAATATGTGTTGAAAAAATTTCCACTCATTGTTGCTTTTTACATCTTCCGTAGATTTCGCTTATATAGAATGACCAAAATTGCCTTTTTATTTTCTCCCTGGTTGTATGGCACCTCATCTGTTTGCGTCTTTTGTTAAAAAAGATAACTTGCTGTATCTTGAAGTCTTTGAAGTGGTTGAGACTTGCGAGTGACGTGTACTTCCAAAGTCAAAACATAACCACATGATAGAGTGGTCTAATATCTGCACCGGAAAATATACAACATTTACGGGAAGGAAACTGCAAGAAACTGGTATGAACCTCACCCAGACCCTGTTACATAGATAGGATCTGTAGCAATTTTATGGGACTTTACAATACACGAAGTCAGAACGATCAAATCTAATCGCACAGACATCGTGATCAAAACCACAAAAACAGAATGGGCTTTCCAACTAACATGCCAGTCCCTGCATAATATAATGTACCTTTGAAGATATTAAAAAAAATAAATATCAAAATACAAGGGTCACGAATTTAAAATCTCAAAATGTGGCAGCACATGAGGACTTCAATAATTTAAAAAAATTTAAATAGTTAACCCGAAATGCATATTCTGTGGAAAAATATTCAGAAACGAGTGGCCATCTTGTATCACGTTGCACAGTTTTAGCACACACTAAATATAAAACTCGCCATGATAGAGTGGGCCAATATCTTCATTGGAAAATATACCACTTTTATGGGAAGGAGACTGGTTACAGAGATAGGACCTCTAACAATTTTATGGGACTTTACAATACACACAGACAGAACAATCAAAGGTAATTGCCCCAGACATCGTAACCAAATACTGAAAAAACAGAATTTGTTTTCTTATTGACATGGCAGTCCCTGCAAACTGTAAGGTATCTTTGAAAATCTTCAAAAGCAACTATCAAAATATAAGGGCATTAAAATGAAAATCTCAAAAATAGGGCACATAAGGCCATCAAAAATTCCAATTGGATCCCTCGGTTTGATTGGAAAAGGTTCCCATAGCCTCATTGAATGAATCCTTGATAGCCTAAGTCTTAAAGTAATTAAAAAAATGTTCTCACAAGTAGTTTACATTATACGAAGGGCTTTATCTATGTAAAATGTTTCTTAAAGTCTCTGGTTGAGACTTGGGGACAATTAATACTACGCAAAGTACAAGCAAAATACAATAATAATAATAATAATAATAATAATAAATTTTATGGGACTTTACAATACACACAGACAGAACAATCAAAGGTAATTTCCCAGACATCGTGATCAAAGACTACAAGAACAGAGTGTGTTTTCTTATTGACATAAAAATCCCTGCAGATTGTATCTTAGTATAACTTCAAAAACCTATCAAAATACAAGGATTTTGAAATGGAAATCTCAAAAATATGGCACTGGAGGATATCAATAACTCGTATTGTTGGAATCATTGGACTAATTGGAAAAGGTCCCAAATAGACTCAATGAACGGATTCCTGGTAGCCCGTGCCTTAAAGAAATACAAAAAATTGTACTTAAAAGTACAGCTCAGATATTATGATGAGCTTTATCTATATAAAATGTATGTGATCTAAAATGTATGTGATCACAAAAATTGATCAGCGGAAGTTGTCATGAAGCCTTTTCTGGCCTTAGGTCTTTTCTTGGGACCCGAAAGGAAATATGTATACAACAGAAGCCCAAAGAAACAACAACAACAACAACAATAATAATAATAATAATAATAATAATAATGATAAAAAAACACCACCCAGATCCGGTTACGGAGATAGGGCATGTAGCAATTTTATGGGACTACATAATACACACAGAGAGAACAAATCAAAGCTAACCACCCAGACATTGTTATTAGAAAATGCAAACAAAAAAAAACACCTCCTTATTGATATGGCTGCAGATTGTAATGTATCTTTGAAGATCTTCAAAAAGCTATCAAAATACAAGGACCTTGAAATCGAAATCTCAAAAATGTGGCACATGGGAACATCAACAATCCCTGTTGTAGTTGGGGCTCTCGAATTGGATGGAAAAGATTCCTGTAGAGTCATTGAAAAGATTTCTGGAAGCCCATGCCTTAAAGAAGTACAAAACATGTTCTCATATGTACAGCCCACACCTTACGAAGGGTTTTATCTATGGAAAATACGTGTTTGTTTTTTGTTTTTGTTTTTTCTAATTGATCAGTGGAAAATGTCATGATGTCATTTCTGACCTTAGGTTTTTGAGCGGGAACCGGAAAGAAATGTGTACACACCAGAAATCAAAAGAAATAATAATAATAGTAGTAGTAGTACTGAGGTAAAGGAGGCACGGTATATTAATGGATAGTGGCTCGGATTGAGGAATCGGAGAGCCGTGTTCGAATTCCAGTCGGATCCATTACATCCATTTACGTACCAATACTAATGGGAAAAGTATGAATCCTCTTCTTCTCCCCACTCCCAGCTATGGGTAAATAGCAGTACGGATTCTATAGCCTTGGATGTCAACTGGTCTAGGAGAAGGACAACTCTGAATTCAAAAGCTGATCATCTAGGTTAGGGGTTGTGCAGTAAGCTTGTTACAGAACCCACAACGATATCTTGCTGCCCGACGTTCCTCAAGGGAGTTAAAGGCATAATATAGATTAATATATATAAGTAAAATTATCAAAATACAAGGATTTTGAATTTCAAATTTCAGGAATGTGGCAATGAATACGTCCCAGTTGTAGTTGAAACCATAGTTTTGATTGAGACAAGTTCTCATAGGCTTATTGAAGGGATCCTCGGCAGCCATGTTTTAGGGTACACGAACGATCGTCCTTCCAAGCATAGCCCCAAAATTACGAAGAGTTTCATTTTTATGTTTGTATCTATTTTTTTTTTTATTTTTTTTTACAGAAATGTGAAAGGAAAATGTCTCTCAGGTCTCTGGTTGGAACTCGGGAGGAAATGAGTATAAAAAAAAAGAAATGATGATGATGATGATGATGATGATGATGATGAAAAAGGTAAATACTAGGACCTCTCGATATAAATAATCAAAATGTTACATCCCAAGGCAACAACCATACGTGTTGACTTTTTGTCTTTGGGAACAAGTATACAGATCAAATCTCTGGAAGACCTAAAATATGTGAATTCAAAAAAATAAAAAATAAAAATAAAAAATCCCACTCATAGGAGCATTTTACATCTTGCGTAGATTATGCTTATATGGAATGACCAAAATTGCATTTTTTGTTGTTGTTGTTTTTTTTTTCTCTCTGGTTGCATGATACCTCATCTGTCTGCATCTTCTGATAAAAAAGATAACTTGTCTCTTGAAGTCTCTGGTTGAGACTTGTGAGTAAAACGTACTTTCAAAACAAAGGCAAAACGGAACGAATATAACAACAACAATAACAATGATAATACTACTAATAATAATAATGAGTTCTAATAGATTCATAGAAGTGATTCCTGTTACCCAGGCCTTAATGGAATACAAAAATGTTCTCACGAATACAGCTCACACCTTACGAAAAATGTGTGTGATATTAGGTTGTTTTATTTTTATTTTTCCTTTTTTTTTTTTTTTACGAAGTGGAAAATGTTATGATACCATTTCTGACCTTAGGTCTCATGTTGGCACCCGGAATGAAATGAGTATAAAACAAAAATCAAAGTAAAAACTACTAATAATAATAACAGCAACAGCAGCTTAAAGCCGGGATCGAAACTCGGCCGATTTGGCATCAGTCAGAGACTCTATCTCTAAATCGAGATCTCAGAAATGTGGCAGATGAAAACATCAACAATCCCTATTGTAGTTTGAGCCTTCTGGTAAATTGGAAAAGATTCCAATAGACACGTTGAAGTGATTCCTGGAAGCCCATGCCTTAAAGAAATACAAAAAATTGTTCTCGGAGTACAGCCCACACCTTATAATGGGATTTATCTATGTAAAATATATGTGTTTTTGGGGGTTTTTTTGTTTGTTTGTTTGTTTTTTTCAATTGCTCACTGACGCCATTTCTGACCTTAGACCTCTGGTCGGAACCTGGAAAGAAATGAGTACAACCCAGAAATCAAAGAAAATACAGTGTAACCCGGATATAAGAGACCCGGATATAAGAGAAACCCGGATATAAGAGACCCGGATATAAGAGAAACCCGGATATAAGAGAGATTTTCTCTGGTCCATACCAATTAGAGCCCATACTTACCTAAATAAAATAGACCAAACCCAGATATAAGAGACTCCTTCTCCGGTCCCGACAACTCTCTTATATCCGGGTTACACTGCAAAACAATAAAAAATAACTTGTAACATCAAGATAGAAGAAATCCAGAAGATTTTGCTCCGCGGCACAATTCACATATTGCGTATTTTTTTTATCCCTCAAATAAATCCATCAGCCCTCATGAAAACCCATGTTTCGGACTCGGCTCCATTAGCGAAAGAATCATAATAATAATAATAATATAAATGGATCAACTCCGAAGTGTCTTTCAAATATTGGATAAAATGTTGGTTACATTCGAAACCATCGCGGTGGTACTTGAAGTACAGAGAGGACTCGCATTTACATCATCACCAAGGAAATTTACCCGCTACTATTCTGTGTGTGAAGTCTCCATGTATACAAATAATAACAGTGAAACATTTATGGGTATAAAATAATGAAAGTGAAGTGATAGAAATCGTTTTAAAAGAAGCGTTAAAAAGGATTACCTGTATTTATAAACATAGATCAGTGCTAGAGCATTATACATACATACATACACACATACATCTATATGTATCTATCTATCTATCTATCTCTCTCTCTCTATATATATATATATATATATATATATATATATATATATATATATGAATGGTAATACTCGTTTTGATAAACATCGGTTGGCTAAACTTGTAATATAACAAATTGATGTCCGAGGAAAAAATTGGAAATAAAAAAATAAAGAATTAAAAACATAACACTACGAATTCTGTCGTCAATTGCTCGAGCTTCAAGTCCAAAGAAAATAACCCCAAAAGACTATATATATATATGTGTGTGTGTGTGTGTGTGTGTGTGTGTGTGTGTGTGTGTGTGTATAAAGACTACATATATATAAATACATATATATATATATATATATATATATATAAAGACTATATATATATAAAAAAATATATATATATATATAAAGAATACATATACATATATATATGTATAAAGACTACATATATATATAAAGGCTACATATATATATATATATATATATATATATATATATATATATATAAAGACTATATATATATATAGATAGATAAAGACTACATATATATATATATATATATATATATATAAAGACTATATATATAAAGACTCCATATATATAACGACTATATATAAAGACTACATATACATATATGTATATAAAGACTCCATATATATATATATAAAGACTACATATATTGTATATATATATAAAGACTACATATATTATATATATATAAACTACATATATATATGTATATATATATATAAAGACTACATATATTGTATATATATAGAAAGACTACATATATATATATATATATATATATATATATATATATATATATATATATATATATATATATGCACGCATGCATGCACATGGAAAAAATCTGTTTTGGAAGACGATCGAAATTGTCTGTAAAAGAAGTACATTTGAAACAAGTCGCTAAAAATGTATTGAAATGAAATCAAATAGATCAATTACTTACCATGATTTGAGACGGATTTTGTTGTCGGTGAATTTTCCAATGATATCTTCCTCGGGACATGCATATTTCACGTTTGCAAATATTTTCTCACTTAGATTTAACTTATTCTTTTTTAAAATCGCTTTTTTGTTGTTGTTGCTGTTGTTGCTTTATTTTTATCCAGTTGATCTGTTTTGATGCAACAGAAATTCTTTCTTTCTATGCCTGTACTGATAGTGTTAAAATTCGTCTTTACATTTAAAAAAAAAAAAAAAAAAAGTTTTCCTTTATCGATAAAAATAAAATTCTGATTCTCCTGATATATATATATATATATATAAAAAAAATTTTCTTAAACCAAAACTTGATTTTCACTTTACAACAATATATATAAACATGTGTGCATATATACTTTTGAACGTAAGTATCACTGAAAATTTACGTTTGTAAAAAGAAAATAGTCAAATAACGCCTATATTTTTTTTTTTCCCAACAAATTTAGGACTACTAGATTAACATCAACTCATGGATATTGGTAATTTGGTTGAAATATTAAGTTTCCAAAGCAATTTTACTTACCCAGGATACTGTTGAGTATGTAATTAATAATTGAACTATTAGTTAAATGAATATTATATTACATACTAATTTTTAACTTTCTAAAATAAAAAAAAAAGATAGACTCTCATTGATTTTTTACACACTGATTTATCTGTACAGAGAAAAAAAAACTAAACGTATTTAGGTAAATATGTTTTAGGTTTATAGAACCAAGTCTATATTGATATATAAGTGTCAAGACAATAGATAATATATGTTTATATGTATGTATCTATGTATGTAGGTATGTACATCGCGACTATATATGTACTCTGCTAATATTTTTATAATTCTTTGTAGAGATATGTAATACTATTATTAATTCTGTTTGTTTTTATATAAACACTATATCTTCTATAGAGAATGTTGCTTCCTAGAGACGAATGCTTTTAAAGTTTGTTATTCGTATTAAAGATCTCAGCGATAAATATGACTGTTTATATGTAAATATATATATGTGTGTTTATATTTTGTAGCACGTTTTATGTCTATTTTTGTTCACGTTACCTTTCTTGTAAAAAAAAAAAGACGAAAAATTACCTAGAAGAATTGTAATCAGTAAAATAAGTCGGAATTTAAACGAAAAATGAAACCAACTTGATCCGGTAATAGTTGATTCTTTCTTTTCTTTTCTTTTTTTTTCCTCGGTGTCAGGTATAGAAACAAATGCGTCCTCTACGCAAAGTTCTCAAGCAAACGCAGTAGCGAAGCCAAACTCCGTGACAGCGAAACTGCTTTGCCTGTCGAAGAGCGGGAAGAATTTGTTGAGTGTGCGCATGCGTGAGTCTTTTCGCTTTTCACTCTCTCGATCTCTTTATCGATGGCTTTCTATACCTCTTTCTATCTTTTCTACTCGCTAAAGATCGCTCTCGCTATCACGCACTCGTTTCTCTCTCTCTCTCTCTTCCCCTCTTTACCTCTCTACTAGTATGTCATGTTTCTCGTTTTATTGTTTATTAAAGGCGCATATATATATATATATATATATATATATATATATATATATATATATATATATATATACGGTTCGTGTGATTGAACTTTTCGTCCCGCTGATTGCAGACGTTTTTTAGCGAGACTGGCTTATCGCTAGAGAAATACGGGCATCGTATTTTCTGAGAACATAAGTGCGCTCGACGCTCATAGGTGGCGCGCGTGTGCATGATGTCATCATTAAATGCGCGCGCATAATTCAGGTACGATGTGTAAAACTACACGCTTGTATTATATATATATGCATGTGTGTGTGTATGTGCTGTGTGTGTGTGTGCATGTATGTACTGAAGCCTCGTATCGAGTATTACAGGTGAACAGTTCAGTTTAGAACTGAGCTGCTATGATATCATACAGATAATATAATAATCAAGAAGTCTTTTGTAAAATCAGCCACATTTTTTTTTTTTTTTTTTGGAAGAACTCTTAGCAGAGAAATGGTGCGTTTTGTGATTCTAAATCTCCAAACAGCACTTGTCATATTTTATTAATCCATATCTTCAGGGGTGTAAAAGTACTCAACGCTTGGAGTTGTCTTGCA
>CAHIKZ030003908.1:540000-560000 GCA_903632075.3 Acanthosepion pharaonis | reverse complement strand
TATATATATATATATTTTTTGTGTGTTTGTATCGTCAATGATTCGCTAAAAAATGCATGTACGATGAAAATACCACAAACTTACTGAAAACAAAATTTTATGGTCAAAATCTTTATATTATTATTAAGAGGAGAGTTCAAAGAATTTTTTATTATTAAATATTTTTTTTCCTGATTAAAACCGAAATTTAAAAAAATAAGTCTGCAAAATTTGAGCGTCTTTTTGCGTTACAAAAGACACTGATTTGGAAATTCTTGCAAAAATCAGATGTTAGATTTTAATTATAATGTAACCGAGTGGTTCGGTGTATTGGCTTAGTTTAACTATCGATCGTTATTGTGAATATTCTCCAATACAATTTAACTAAGTACCAACTCCACCCAACACATAATATCATAGAAATATGAAAAATAAAACTAATCGTATTCTGTTAGTATGTCTTCATGTAGTATACTAATGGAAAGATTGTTGACTGATGGTGTATCCATACCAAACACTTAGCCCAGGTTCACCCCCGAATGCGCTGCTATAGCTTACCGGAACCACAACTTCAAAATCTATCACAGGAAGTGGTTAGTCTGGCCCTTTCAGAAACGCCCGCAATCGCTTTAAGTGAGTCCTAGAAAACGCCAAATGCAGCAACGCGCGATCTGGCAAGGTTTTTAAAAATAAACAAATTGGATTTCGTGAATTCTGACAGATCACCAACTAAATTATGAACAGAGGCAAAGCGGCTGTGCCTATTCTTATAAATGACCTCGAGGTCATATCAACCTCGACAGACAAGGTGAAGGTCTTCGGCTCTATCTTTAGCTCAAACTCAATGTTAGATGACAAAGGCCATCCCTCCATAAAATTACTACGTATCACTGAGCACAATCTCAGTAATATACTCTTTCAGCAAGAGAAATCTCTAGACTTATTAAAAGCCTCAAAAAAAAAAGCCACCGACCCAGACCCAAACCCAGACAAAATTCCAGTGGTCGTCTTTAACAAAATTAATCCAGATTCATCTCCGTTTCTATCAAGGTTATTTAACCGCTGCTTGAAGGAGAAATCCTTTCCAAGCCTGTGGAAGTTGGCAAGCGTATTCCCGGCCTTCAAGAACGCGAGCAACAGATCCTCCCCCATTTAGCATAGACCTATTAGTCTCCACAGCATCATCAGTAAGTTTTTGAGGCCTTAATCAACAAGGTAGTCGAGCATCTATATAAGGACAACCTCTTGTGCAACGGGCAGTATGAGTTTCGATCAGCCAGATCCATTGCTGACATCCTAACAATCATTCCACACAGAATTAGTGAGGTACTTGACGACACATATACCACAATAACCATAGCATTAGATATCTTGAGAGCCTTCAAGAAGATGTGGTAGAAAGGTTTACTGCACAAGCTCTCCAGTTCTTTCTCTATTATAAAATTCTTCCTGACAGGTAATTATTATCAGCCAGTTCTCCGGGGCCATGACTATCAATTCAGGCGTCCCCCAGGAGTCACTTCTCCGACCAACCCTCATTCTGATTTACATAAATGACCTACCTAAGAAAATAATCTGATCATTTTAAACGTCTATGCCGATGATATGAAGATATCACCCTTAAAAATCTTGACGATCAGAAATTGGCAGCTGGCCTATTGAGAAAAAAACGGCTGGTTACATTCAGTGCCTCTAAAATGAAATTGTCTACATCACCGCCGATCAGACCCCGAACGATCGCCAGTCATGATGAACGGATGTCCCCTCGAGTAGGCCCCGTAACTCGAGAGGTTATTGGGCCTCAAACTCACACCCAACCTCAAGTGGAATTCCTATATACAATACATCGCTAAAGATTCAGGTAAAATGATTGCCTCCTTGTACCTGACTCCTCATGCTGAGGATATAGGGGTGCACCTCTAAACGTCTTGACGATCAGAGATTGGCAGCTGACCTATCTTCCGACCTAACACTAACTTCTCAGTGGGAAAAAAAAACTGGTTTATAGCATTCAAAGCCTCTAAAAGCAAACTGGTTAGATTCCATCACCGACGATCAAACCCGAAACTACCGCCAGCCACGATGAACGGATGTCCCCTCGAGTAGGCCCCGTACCTCGAGAGGTTATTGGGCCTCAAACTCACACCTGATCTCAAGTGGAATTCCTATATACGATACATCGCTAAAGATCCAGGTAAAATGATCGCCCCTTTGTACTTGACTCATCATGCTATCCTCTACCTTTGTCCCATAGATGTCTGCTAATGGTAAAGTACCTGGCAGGCATTTCATTGTAAATTAATCGAGTTAAGTGCCAAGAAATACAAATGTCATATTTGTGGTTTAGTTTGATATTAAGGAAAGAGTTCAAAACCGTCTCTGAGTCGATATGAGAGAAGAATTATTTTCCATACTCTAACATCACTCTCACGGGCAGGGTGTGGCGAGACTCTCACTGCTCTGTCAGTACTACCATGGAAAGTGCTCGGACGTACTGCATCACCTGGTTCCACCAGATCTAAGCTTCACGGCTAGGACCCACCATGCCACTTACATAGTAGGAAACCACCAACATTCTCTCCGTATTACGTCGGCGTGAAGTAAGTTTCATTCAAACAGCTTATACCCACTGCCCTATGTTGAAAAAAAAAACTGGTTTATTGCATTCAATGCCTCTAAAACCAAACTGGTTACATTCCATCACCGCTGATCAGACCCGGAACTACCGCCAGTCTCGATGAACGGATGTCCACTCGAGGAGGCCCTTTGCGTCGAGAGTATATTAGGCTTCAAACGCACACCAGACATCAAATGAAACTTTTATATACGATCCACCGTTAAAGATGCTGGTAAAAAGTTTGGTTCCCTGTACGTAAACGTCTATGCCGATGATACGAAGATATCCGAGCGGATCCCTAAAAATTTTGAGGATCAGAAATTGGCAGCTGACCTATCTTCCGATATAACGTTAACATCCTAGCAGGAAAAAAACTGGTTGATTGCATTCAGTGCCTCTAAAATGAAATTAGTTACATTCCATCACCGCCAATCAGACCCCGAACTACCGCCAGTCACGATGAACGGATGTCCGCTCAAGGAGGCCCCTTGCCTCCAGAGGATATTGGGCTTCAAACTCACACTCGACTTCATGTGGAATTCTTATATACGATACAACCGCTAAATATGTAGGTAAAATGATCGGCTCTATTTACCGCTGTAGTAAGTACCTGAATCCTCATACTATTCTCTATCTATCTCTATCTAACTATATAAGAGTCAGATCAAACCAAAAATGGTTCATTATTGCCATATTTGGACAGGAGCTGACCAGATCTATCTTTCTGGTCTTGATAGAGTTCAAAAGCGTCTCCGAGTCCTTGTGGTAGAATAATTATTTTCCACACTCCAAACTCTCTCTCACAGGCTGGGTGTGGCGAGTCTCTCTCACTGATCTATCGCTGCTACATTGGAAAGTGTTCGGATGAACTACATCTCCTGGTTCCATCAAGTTTGACCTTCACGGCTAGGACCCACCATGCTACTTACATAGTAGCAAACCACACACATTCTCTTCCCTCTAGACTCAAACGTTATCTTCCGCTCCTATCCATATAAACTACCCCTTATGGTTACCCTCTACCTCGAGTGGCGCCTGGGCCTTGTACATGGTGGATCTTACTGTAAGAATCTATATCTGCCCCCCCCCAAATCTACTACTTATCCATATTTATAAGGTCGTCTAAAATACAAATTCTATTGTAACCTAATTATGTACAATGATGGATTATATGCAATATAGGTGAAAAATTCAACTAGAAAATTTGAAAATAATTACAATGGATCTAAATACAAATTAGTGACATGTTTTAACAAATAGATCTTTCTATCTTAAATAAATCAACAATGTTTTTCGGCAATTTTTAACATCAATTTGAGATCTTTGTTAAAATGTTCAATGATTTTAACACGTTCAACATATCTATCTATAAAAGGCAGGATGTGTGTGTGTGTGTGTGTGTGTGTGTGTGTGTGTGTGTGTGTGTGTGTGTGTGTGTGTGTGTGTGTGTGGAACGAATGCACGGCCGCAATTTTCAACGGATTTGCACCAAAATTTACATGCACATGCTCCAAGTTAGCGGAAAGGCCAAGACCGACTTTGCATTTACCAACTCCCATCGATAGTAGAAATAATCGATTTTTTCATGCTTCTACGGCAGTTTTCATGTAGTTTGCGGCCATTTTCTAATGGCCAGAGTGAGAACTATAGCTGGCTGCCACAAATAGGCAGGTAGATTCTATTGGCCAGCGTGAGAGCCAACAGCTGACTGACACGAATGTTAACTAGCATGCTAGCATGCAAAAAAATCGATAGCTGCGTTCGTCACAAGTGGGAAAGATTTAAATCTGCATGGCACTTTACTCCAATTGGCTCATTCGCTTGCTTAAACTCAACGTTGATTCTAATTCCACAGAACTGGGTTGGGTATGAAAATGTATTTGTTGTTAACATTATTTTTTCATTCGGTCTTTCCAGTTACGAGTCCTTTTTTAAAGCTGATCGTTTTGTGTTCATTTTGTTTAGTTCTTTTTTCGTAACAGATTTAGTGTTTAGTATAGAGCTTAGAAAAAATTCGCAATGTGAGATAGGAAAGAATTAAGGCATGTAGCAACATCAGCACGGAAAAGGGCACTTCTTTAAAGTCAAGGAAGGGCAAAAATATTTTAAGTCAAGTGATAGCGATTGCTGTATGAGTCGTACGATTTTTTAATCAAGCACGGGCAACGCCGGGCCATGCTGCTAGTTATGGATAAAAACTAATGAATTTTATATAGTGTTTTGTTGAGACTTAACATCAGCAAAATAAAGTCACGGATTTGGACGAAAAAAGACCCCAGAATAATGTCAAAATCTGCGAAAAATTTTCATCTATTAACAGTCAGTTGTACTCAGTTTAATTTGTAACGTATATAAATATAAGTAGGAAAAATTAAATGTAAATAAGATAATGAGAGTCACAAAACACTGCCCGGAAGTATCAATCAGATCCTCTAGACCCACGATCGTGGGGGTCTTTGGTAGTACGCAACGGCCCAGGTCTTCCAATGGTCGTATTTCCTGTTTGATGGTGACTCGAACTGAGTCGTTTGTAACGCGATTTACAATGGAGATTCCGAGGATGGTTCTGTAACATCTCATTACTTGTGCTTGGATTCTTTTTTTAAGTAATAATAATAATAAAAATAAATCCGAATGAAACAAGGACAACGTAAATTATAGATACAATAATATAAAAATCAACTCGGTGTGTGATAACAACAATAAGACGCAGTTTTTAAGACCTTACCTTAAAGGAGAAGAAATTGCGAGGTTTTAAAAAATGCAAAGTGTATCCATCATCATTAGATCGATCAAGCCCACCAGGATGAAATAAAAACAGAAAAAATTATCCAATAAAGAAATAATATAAACTACAAGGGTTTGGGGCAGTTTTGGTGTGGATGGAAGACGAAAGTAGAAATTGAAGTGAAGTAATGGTTTTGCTTCTGGAAACTGGTAATATAGTAATATGTAGAAAGAAAGAAAGAAAGAAAGAAAGAAAGAAAGAAAGAAAGAAAGAAAGAAAGAAAGAAAGAAAACTGGAAAAAGAAAGAAAAAAAAGAAAGAAAGAAAGAAAGAAAGAAAGAAAAAAGAAAAGAAAGAAAAGAAAAAGAAAGAAAAAATGGATCTGGAAAAAAGAAGCAAGGAAGAAAAAAATCTGAAAAAGAAGAAAGAAAGAAAAGAAAGAAAGAAAGAAAGAAAAGAAAGAAAGAAAGAAAGAAAGATGGAGAAGGAAAGAAGAAAGAAAGAAAAATAATCTGGAAAAAGAAGCAAGAAAGAAAGAAAGAAAGAAAGAAAGAAAGAAAGAAAGAAAGAAAGATGGAGAAGGAAAGAAGAAAGAAAGAAAAATAATCTGGAAAAAGAAGCAAGGAAGAAAGAAAGAAAGAAAGAAAGAAAGAAAGAAAGAAAGAAAGAAAGAAAGAAAGAAAGATGGAGAAGGAAAGAAGAAAGAAAGAAAAATAATCTGGAAAAAGAAGCAAGGAAGAAAGAAAGAAAGAAAGAAAGAAAGAAAGAAAGAAAGAAAGATGGAGAAGGAAAGAAGAAAGAAAGAAAAATAATCTGGAAAAAGAAGCAAGGAAGAAAGAAAGAAGCAAGCATGTACTCAAGTAATCAACACAAATAGAAAGAGAAAGAAAGAAAATTGTTGAAAAGGATTTAGAATGAACAATAAAGTTTTAAAAAAAAAAATTAACAATTTAATACGAAAGCAAGAACATGGAGAAACAAAGATGGAACATTTCGAAGAAGCTTAAGAGGAATAGACATTTTTTTAAATTAAGAAAAGTAAAATAAGGATAAATATATAACAAAATTATGATGGCGTTTAAGTGCGAAAAAAAGACTTTAATATTGGCAGTTAATGACAAAAGAGATAAAAAGAAACAGGAAACGCTCAAAAAGGAAAAGAGAAAAGAAAGAAAATAGAATGAAGGACCAAAAGAGGCAAAAAAAAAGAAAGAAAGAAAGAAATGATGATGTAAGAGAAGGAACGCAAAAATAAAATAAAATTGTCTCTTTTTTTTTTTTAAATAAAATCTTCATTCACCCTGCGTCCAGCCGCTCTAATTATATAATATCATGTAATTTTCTATAAATTATTTACTACTGTTGTAACGAGACGCTTTCAAAGCATACAATTTTCTTTCTATTTTTTTTTTTTTTTTTCAGGAGCATAAAATTTTATGTCAAACAAGTGTGGAATATGAATGCAATATTTTCTTTATCATTCTCCTTTCTCAGACAAGGCCGGCTTTTTGTGTGTGCGTCTGTTTTTTTTGTTTTTTTTAAATTTCCATGAATTTTCTTTCTATTCAGATAAATTTCTAAGACGTAATTTAAAGCACAAATGGGGTTTTGTGTCTGATTCCCCGTTGCGTATAAATGGGTGATGGATCAAAGACAAGAACGTTTCATTTTTATCCATCCGTGATTTTCTCTCATTATATTTTATCTGTTAGGTCGTAATTTTACAAGCACGTCAAGACCGATTCTGCCTTAATTCCAACAGATAGTGAAGACTTAATACAATAAAAAATACATACTATTTATATTATTCGGTCTATTGTCCTCATCTTTGTCGCAAATTCTCCTCAAAATCTACGCTTGATTCATCTGCAGTATGCCTGCCTAATTCCCAATTAGAACTAATTCTCTGCTGTCTCTGTCTATATTTCTCAGATGACGTATTATGTACACTATTTACATTATTCGGACTATTGTCCTCATCTTTGTCACCATATTTATTACAACGTTTCGGCCCTTCAGTATCTGTCTATATTTCTGAGATGACGTATTATGTACACTATTTACATTAGTCGTACTATTGTCCTCATCTTTGTCGCCATATTTATTACAACGTTTCGGCCCTTCAGTATCTGTCTATATTTCTGAGATGACGTATTATGTACACTATTTACATTATTCGGACTATTGTCCTCATCTTTGTCGCCATATTTATTACAACGTTTCGGCCCTTCAGTATCTGTCTATATTTCTGAGATGACGTATTATGTACACTATTTACATTAGTCGTACTATTGTCCTCATCTTTGTCGCCATATTTATTACAACGTTTCGGCCCTTCAGTATCTGTCTATATTTCTGAGATGACGTATTATGTACACTATTTACATTATTCGGACTATTGTCCTCATCTTGTCGCCATATTTATTACAACGTTTCGGCCTTTCAGTATCTGTCTATATTTCTGAGATGAGTTATTATGTACACTATTTACATTATTCGGACTATTGTCCTCATCTTTGTCACCATATTTGATACAACGTTTCGGCCTTTCAGTATCTGTCTATATTTCTGAGATGAGGTATTATGTACACTATTTACATTATTCGGACTATTGTCCTCATCTTTGTCACCATATTTATTACAACGTTTCGGCCTTTCTGTATCTGTCTATATTTCTGAGATGAGGTATTATGTACACTATTTACATCATTCGGTCTATTGTCCTCATCTTTGTCGCCATATTTATTACAACGTTTCGGCCTTTCAGTATCTGTCTATATTTCTGAGATGAGGTATTATGTACACTATTTACATTATTCGACTATTGTCCTCATCTTTGTCACCATATTTATTACAACGTTTCGGCCTTTCAGTATCTGTCTATATTTCTGAGATGAGGTATTATGTACACTATTTACATCATTCGGACTATTGTCCTCATCTTTGTCGCCATATTTATTACAACGTTTCGGCCTTTCAGTATCTGTCTATATTTCTGAGATGAGGTATTATGTACACTATTTACATTATTCGGACTATTGTCCTCATCTTTGTCACCATATTTGTTACAACATTTCGGCCTTTTAGTATCTGTCTATATTTCTGAGATGAGGTATTATGTACACTATTTACATTATTCGGACTATTGTCCTCATTTTTGTCGCCATATTTATCACAAGATTCGTTGTACGCTCCGGCCTTCTTCAGGTGGTTGCAATGTCGAACTGAACACTTTATTTCGTGCCATGTCTAATGGATGTCAGTTATCAGTTATCTCCTGTTAATTTCTCTCTGAAAGTTCTTGACTGTGTATTGAACTCACACTCTTTGGGTCCTGTCACTGAATCTAAGCAACTCCTTTATCCACTGTGCCATGTGTCCTTGAGGACATCTGTGAATAAATTTCTGGGTATTATAGACCTAATGTCTCAGTAACTATTTTTACCAGTGCTCATATTGCAATTTTTGCTGTTATCATTGCATTTTTTACCAGAGCTCATATTGCAACGTTTGTTGTTGTTATCGCTTTTCTCTGGCACTCCTTATTATTGGTTCCCATATTGTATTCATTTCGATGCTTGGTCGGCTCAGGAGATTTTTGTGGCCTAGCATATGTAATGATTCCTTAAGTTTACGAATTTTCTAATGGTTTCCTAGTCTATGATCTCAACCTTATCCCACAGAGGGCGGGTGATCTTCCTTCTCCGTGCATATGTGGTCAGCCACGCCTGAGTTTTCCACTTCCCCTCGTGTTACAGCTTTCTGGTGTTCTTGAAGCCTTACCTTAAGGGGCCGGCCTGTCTCCCCTTTATATTTCTTTACAACCACTTGATGAAGGCCGGAGCGTACAACGGCCGAAACGTTGTAATAAATATAGCGACAAAGATGAGGACAATAGTCCGAATAATGTAAATAATGTTAACAACGATAGTATAACTTCCGCTTTAGATGTGGGCTGATAATTAATTGCATGCGAACTCATTATCGTATGGAGGACTGATATAAAAATAGTATTTACTTCTGTTTAATTTATTTGAGTGTTATTTTTTTCCTGTACGTCATCGCCCTGCTCGGACCAGCCTAACACGAAGATACCTGCGATGATGATTCGATCTTGGCTGTATCGACCTTAAATCACAATGTGGGATAAGATTAGCTCGGGATTGAAGCGGTCACTTCAGCGACCAGTCGCGATGTTGGAAGTCTTGGACAATCGGGGAGGGTGTTGTACGATTAGAAAATTTAAAGAAGAACCAATAGAATGATAGAAATAATTCGTCCTTGGTTTGGTCTTGCGACTGAACTGAAGTTTTTACCGTTTCACACAGTTTCCTCACAATAGAATCTTTTTTCTTACAGTAAGGTTCGCGCTGTAGAAGGCCCGGTGGCTGCTTGAGGATTACGATAAGGGGTAGTTTATAGGAGAGAAAGATAACTGTTGACTCTAGACTTGAACAGATTAAAATTGTAGTGATTGGGGAAACATCCACTTGGCAGTCTGTTCTATAGAGCAGCGGCTCGTGGGAAGAAGCTGTTTGGATGGAACTTACTTCTTGCCGATGGGTTACGGTAGTTATTTGCGTGGTTTGCCACTATTTAAGTGGCATGGCGGGTCCTAGCCGTGAAGGTCAGACTTGATGGAACCAGGAGATGCAATTCATCCGAGCACGTTCCATGGCAGCAGCGACAGAGCATTGAGAGACTCGCCACATTCAGCCTGTGAGAAAGAGAGGTTGGAGTGTGGAAAATAATTATTCTACCACCAGGATTCGGAGACGCTTTTGAACTCTATCAAGACCAGAAAGTTAGGTCTGGTCAGCTCCTGTCCAAATATGGCAATAATGAACCATTTTTGGTTTGATCTGACTCTTATATAGTTAGATAGAGATAGATAGAGAATAGCATGAGGATTCAGGTACTTACTATATCGGTAAATAGAGCCGATCATTTTACCTACATATTTAGCGGTTGCATCGTATATAGGCATCCCACTTGAAGTCGAGTGTGAGTTTGAAGCCCAATATCCTCTAGAGGCAAGGGGCCTCCTCGAGTGGACATCCGTTCATCGTGATTGGCGGTAGTTCGGGGTCTGATCGGTGCTGATGGAATGTAACTAATTTCATTTTAGAGGCACTGAATGTAACCAGCCAGTTTTTTTTTTTTCCGCTAGGATGTTAACGTTATATCGGAAGATAGGTCAGCTGCCAATTTCTGATCGTCAAGATTTTTAGAGGTGCGCCCGTAAATCTTCATATTATCGGCATAGACGTTTACGTACAGGGAACCGAACGTTTTACCGAACATCTTTAAAGATAGATCGTATATAAAAGTTTCACTTGATGTGTGGTGTGAGTTTGAGGCCCAATTTTTTCTCATGGCACGGAGCCTTCTCGAGTGGACATCCGTTCATCGAGACTGGCGGTAGTTCCGGGTCTGATCGGTGGTGATGGAATGTAACCAGTTTGGTTTTAGAGGCATTGAATGCAATAAGCCAGTTTTTTTTCCTCACTTGGAATTGAGTGTTAGATCGGAAGATAGGTCACCTGATAAACTCTGATCGTCAAGACTTTTAGAGGTGCACCCCTATATCGTCAGCATGAGGAGTCAGGTACAAGGAGGCAATCATTTTACCTGAATCTTTAGCGATGTATCGTATATAGGAATTCCACTTGAGATCAGGTGTGAGTTTGAGGCCCAATAACCTCTCATGACACGCAGCCTTCTCGAGTGGACATTCGTTCATCGTGACTGGCGGTAGTTCAAGGTCTGATTGGCGGTGATGGAATCTAACCAGTTTTCTTTTAGATGTATTGAATGCAATAAACCAGTTCTTTTTTCAACATAGGGCAGTGGGTATAAGCTGTTTGAATGAAACTTACTTCACGCCGATGTAATACGGAGGGGATGTTGGTGGTTTCCTACTATGTAAGTGGCAAGGCGGGTCCTAGCCGTGAAGCTTAGATCTAGTAGAACCAGGAGATGCAGTACGTCCGAGCACTTTCCATGGTAGTATCGATAGAGCAGTGAGAGTCTCGCCACACCCTGCCTGTGAGAGTGATGTTAGACTATGGAAAATAATTCTTCTCCCACAACGACTCAGAGACGCTTTTGAACTCTATCAAGATTATAAAGTGAGGTCTGGTCAACTCTTGCCCAAATATGTCAACAGTGCTCCATTTTAGGCCTGATCTGGTTTGCTTTGGTCTTGTGATAGAACGGATATTTTTTTTTTTTTATTTTTTTTTACCGTTTCAGAATATTCCTCACCATGGCCTAGCACAATAGAGTCTAACAGACATTTGGGCTTATTGATCCTCCTGAAGGATTTGCAGACGATTATAGAATTGTATTCATGATAAATTATAGAGGATAATTAAAACAAAACTTTTATTTTTCTAATTAAAAAAAATAGGGATTACATTTACGAAACATTGTCTACCATTTAGATTTCTTTTAGGCGTTTTTTTTTTTAGTTTAAGAATTGAATGCTGCAACTCAGAAATATAAAATTGGCATCTAGATCATTTTCTGATAAATACATGGAACGTTATGTCGCAAACTGATATTTACTACCTGGCAAAAGAGTCTAATCATCAACGTGTGAATATTGGTAAATAATTTACCTTCAAAATGAATGAACGTTGGACGAGTGTTGTTTTGGAAGGTTTATTTTCATTTTGCTGAATGTAAATTGTAGCCATCTGCGACAGAGTTCGTAGTTCATTGTGCAGAGAGATAGAGAGAGCGGGAAGCGAGAAAATGTGATGTCCTGATTAGAAAGAAAGAAAGAAAGAAAAAGAAAGAAAGAAAGAAAGAAAGAAAGAAAGAAAGAAAGAAAAAGTAATCTGAAAGAAAGAAAGAAAGAAAGAAAGAAAGAAAGAAAGAAAGAAAGAAAGAAAGAAAGAAAGAAAAATTAATCTGAAAGAAAGAAAGAAAGAAAGAAAGAAAGAAAAATTAATCTGAAAGAAAGAAAGAAAGAAAGAAAGAAAGAAAGAAAGAAAGAAAAAGTAATCTGGAAAGAAAGAAAGAAAGAAAGAAAGAAAGAAAGAAAGAAATCTAAAAAAAGATACAAGAAAGAAAGAAGAAAATTTTGGTTTTTCGGTTTTCCTCCGCCATTTTGATAATTTTCTTTCTTTCTATTTTTCTTTCTTTCTTTCTTTCTTTCTTTTTTTCTTTCTTTCTTTACGATTTGAACTTTTTTTTGGTTCTTCTTCCTTTCTGTCTTCTTTTTTATCCTTTCCTTTTCATTCTTCATACTAACATTTCTTCATCCGTTCTTAATTTTCTTTCTTTATAACTTTCTTTCATTCTTTATTTCTTTCTTGCTTTCTTCTTCAGCTTATTTCCTTTCTTTATTATTTCCCCATCTTGCCTCTTTTCTTTCCTTCCCCGGCTACTTTGTTCTTTCTTTCTTACTTCATTCTCTGTTTTTGGTTTTCTTTCTTCTCCAGCATTCTTCCTTTGTTTCCTTCTTTCTTCTATAGATTCCTTTCTTTGTGTTTCTGTCTCCGGATTCCTTCCTACCCTCCTTCCTTCCATTCATTCATTCACTCTTTCTTTCTTTCTTTCTTTCTTTCTTTCTTTTTTACTTTTCCAGCAACCTCTCTTTCCTTCTCCAGCTTTCTTTCTTTCTCTTTAGTTTTCTTCTCTTGCCTTTTACTTTTCTCTGCTTTTCCTAATTCTTTTCTTTTTTCTTTCTTTCTTGCCTCTTTCTCCAGTATACATTTTTCTTTCTTTCTTCTCAACTTTCTTTCTTTATTTCTTCATCGCCTTTCTTCTTTCTTTCTTTCTTTCTTTCTTTCTTCTACATGCAAGGGATTTAATATCTAAATCTTAGATAATATGTTGAACTCTTGTATATTGGTTATGTAATAAATATATTTGGAACTCTATGTCATTTTAATGTGTGTGCCCAACGAATCTGCCTGAATCAAGAGCAATGACTCTACCCCCACCGCTGTCTCAGCATGGGAGGCACTCATTTACTAATCAGTGATCACTTCTTCCCACATAAAAAACAGTAAGGACTTTTTTGGTTACCTTATACTTGACAGATGAAACGTTCCAATTCCGTTATCATTCATGAGCATATATATCTTTATATATATATATATTCGAATCTCACCATGGTCGATTTGTCAGGAAGGAGGCTCCCTGATGTTAGTGAACTGGATCGGGGTCGATCCCAGCGAGTGACACCTTTGGAAAGTATCTGAAAGCTATACCACGGGTTGACCCAAGCCTTGTTAGTGAAATTGGGTAGACGAAACGCATGCGGCCGTCGATAGCTATGCTAGCACGAAGCCACAGGTCATCGTGGCCGAGGGCGTGAGCGTGCTGGCCTTATCAAATTGTTCATAGCGCTAGATAACACGCTGTCTGTAACTAAGGTCTTTTCAGCATAGTTGCAGTATAAACCACAGGTTGGCTCTGTGGGTGTTGAGCAAACACAAATGTGCCAGAGTGAGCGTCTGCAATAGGGATTGGCTGGCCGCCCTAGTAGACGAGTATCCTCGAATACGAGTGGCCAGCTATTATATATATATATATATATATATATATATATATATATTGCCTTTTTTACAGTACTCACACTAAATTATCAACTGATCTAAACAATTTATTTTTTGTTTCTGTTGTCATTTTCTAAAATTGACAAATGTTTCTATATTTGTTTGCTTTTATACACCATTTCGTAATTTGTCTTTCTGACTCATAATTTTGTTTACCTAACGGTTTATATACGTTAATTTTTGTTTAACTTCTAAAACACGTGATGTATATAATGTACATTATACATGTCCTAGCGATTGTAATAGCCGGAGGTGATAATAGGGACAAGATCCCACTCTATATAAAATGTGGCATACATCTCAACTAGCATCTAATAACTAAATCCATCTCCAAGCCAGAGAATAGACGAAGGTCGAAATATGACCGCCTCATAACCAGTGGCTTTGGGTTGATGTAGCTTTAACCATATATATATATATATATATATATATATATAAAGAAAGAACAGCAAGATATATAATCCGGTGTTCTTATAGATATTTTTTTTATTTTTACAAAATAGTGCTCAATGTAAATTTACAGAGCATTAATATTATAAATTAATTGATTTAAAATATGTTTTTTTTTCGCTACACAGTTCTAACCATGTTTCAAAAATGGAAGCTAAAAGCCACGAATTTAATTTTGTGATTAAATTAAAGACATTAGTTCCATTTCATCCTCAAGCGAATTTTGGATAACTTTTTAAAATTACTGGGTTTTTAAATAAACAGCTAAAACAAAATTAATGTTTCCAAGGTTACAGATAGATTTATCTGTAACCATATTTTAAATCAATTAATTTATTATATATATATATATATATATATATATATATATATATATATATATATATATATATATATGTGTGTGTGTGTGTGTGTGTGTGTGTATGTATGTAAAGTGAACATGAAGTCAACATAGAGGCGACAGTCTGTTTCATGCATCTAGTCTGAAACAGACTGTCGCTCTAAGTGTTGACTTCTAAGTTCACTTTTATATATTTACACGCTCTATCTCTGATATTGAGCACTTTATCCCATAAATATAGCACACCTTTAAGACTATATTTCTTCATATATATATATATATATATATATATATATATATATTTGTGAGATGTTTCGTTGAATAATTTAGACATGTTCTGTCTACTTATTTTCAATTGGATCATTTCATTATTATATATATATATATATATATATATATATATATATATGAGATGTTTCGTTGAATAATTTAGACATGTTCTGTCTACTTATTTTCAATTGGATCATTTGATTATTATATATATATATATATATATATATATATATATATATATATCAACAGAAATACCGGTTCTCGTACGATCGTCGAATTTAAGCAACGTGGTGCCTTGTAAGTACGTAGAACGGTGACTGCTTGAGAATATCAGATGCTGTAGGCTTGGATGTGCGGGTTGCATGAATGAATATGAATGGATAACGACACGGAATTGGAAATCGATGAGCAGGGTTTCAGTTCCAGTCAGGTCCCTTACTTTCACTTACGCGGAAATAACCTTGGTAAAAGTAGGAATACACCTCTTATATCAATATTATCTCGCCTCAAATCTTAGAATCTGCAAAAAGTTGATAATCCGTAAAAAACAAAACAATCAATCAATCAATCAATCAATCAATATATATATATATATATATATATATATATATATATATATATATATATATATATAATATGTGAAAATATATAGAAAATAGGAAGGAACTGGTTAGGTAAATAATCCAAAGTTCTTTAGTTTTTTTAGTTATTATTTTTTATAAAATAGTGCTCGATACAAAAGTAGAGCATAAATATAATTATTTATTTAAAAATATGATTCCAACTCGCGACATAAGACGTCTCATGTTTCAAAACAAAAGCCGAAAACTTCAATATAATTATTTGAATTGAATTAAAGTACTAAGCTCTGTTCCATCTTCAAGCGAAATTCTTTTTGGTTCCCAAAAAATTTTCCTTGAAGATGGAACAGAGCTTACTTTAACTCAATTTAATTCAAATAATTATACTGAAGTTTTCGGCTCTTGTTTTGAAACATGAGACCTCTTATGTCGCGAGTTAGAATCATATTTTTAAACAAATAATTATATATATATATATATTTATTAAAGACATTTTTATGTTTAACGTTGTTATTTATAGATACAAGTATTTAAGCAAATGCTCTGTTTATGATAAACAGTATTAAATAACATTTACCGGCCTGAATGTCCGAGAAATTTTCATAGAAAATATTCGTTCTTTGACAGGATTCGAACCTGCATCCTATACGGAACCGTCATATACGCTGACGTGCCTTGACCGCTCGGCCACAAAGAACCTTACGGCAGATAAGGTCGAATTTACTTTGTAAGATTTTTTTAGATTTTTGTTTTCGTTATTTCTTACATAACAAAATAAATTGCATTACATTTTGACTCAAAATTATAGTTTTAATCATGAACAGCAAAAAAACAGATTGCATGGTTGCCAGCAAAAAGAATAACACAACATGTAACTTACAATTTGGAGATATCAAAATCAAGCAAGTACAACAATTTATATATCTGGGAAGTGTTTTAATAGATGACAAAATACAATAGCGAAATCCGTAGGAGTAATGGAATAGCGAAAGATGCCTTCCAAAAGTGGTAAAAAAAAAGAGTACTGAACTCTTATGTAATATCAGTCCGTCTATATAGTAGTGAATACACTTTTATTCATCTCCTCACAGATGAATAAAGAACCTGAGTGTTTCATGTTATATGATGAGCGTGTGGCTTAGAGTCAATTTCGACGAAACAATTCTCTTAGTTTTACAACAGTTTTTTACAGATGGGTGAGAATTATGGAAATTCGATTGATTAATTGGAATTTTACATGAATATTTTCATAGATCACTGATCAATATCTGAAATTATAGAAATGTTCAAGAGATTTTAGTTTTACGTTTTCAAAGTGGCAATAGCCTGTCCACTTATATATGAGTTTCTTTCATATATAATTGACTGTAATAAAAAGAAAATCGCGAAGAAAGGACTAAATATCAACTGCAAGAAGGCAATGCATGGTTGTCAGCAAAAGAAACAAACCAACATGCAAATTACACACTGGCGATAACAAAATGAAACAAGTCCAACAACTTAAATATCTGAGAAGTGTTTTAATAGAGGACGGAAAGTAATCACGATTCAATTCATCAGACCTACAATTTTTTTGAATTTGTAGGTCTGATGTATTGGATCGTAATTACGATTCCAGTGTAATAAATTGTAACTATGGAATATTAGTGTTTAAGCCTTTTTTTATTATATTCTTACTCTGTCCTGGACATTGACTTATACCTAGATTCTATCCTCTTGAAAATTTATATATATATATATATATATATATATATATATATATATGTGTGTGTGTGTGTGTGTGTATTTTAGATATATATATATACATACACATATATATATATTAACAACTAATATTATCAATATATATATATATATATATATATATATATATATATATATATATATATATATATAAGAACATATTTAATTATGCAGTTCAGTTTTCAATCATCATTGTGTTGTGTATGAAACTCAGAGTTGTGCTACAGAATGGTGTTTTCTCCCCCCACCCCCAAGCTATGGGTAAATAGCAGGACAGACCGGCTTCTATAGCCTTGGATGTCAACTGATCGACTGCAGAAAGTAATGTCAACGTGCTGCCTCGTCAGTCATGTATCGAAAGATACATAATAGCCTAAGCGTGAATCACGCATGGCACATAACTGAATGATATGGACGTAAGCCATTTGTACTGCTGATGATTATACATTTTCCTCGCCGTTTTACTGTTATGCACGTGGCAATCGTAAGGCACAACTTGAAAACTGACTTTTGTAGAGTTTTAATATTATCATTTGTAAAAATGGATTTAATATAAAAAAACAGATAGATTATCTAAAAACAATTGAATTATATACAACCAATTACAAATAGTCGCACACACATATATATAGTAATCCACATAAAAGCCTGTTTCGCTGTATTACAGCCCATCAGTGTGGATGGCTTCAAGCCGAGATTGAAACTCGACCGATTTGGCATCAGTCAGAGATTCTACTCCTAAGCTATCAGCGCAGTCCAGAGAAAAGGAAATTTTTAGCGTATTATATACGAGATGTATACAAACGCCAGTAGCCAAGAGCGCTCAATTCGTAATTGAAGAGTGACGCGTTAATAGCAGCAACAGCCATTATTTTTTTTTATATATTTAAAATTACCCTTTCTGTATAGTGTGCTCACTCTGCTAACGAGAGGATATTTTACTATATATATATATATATATATATATATATATATATATATATATATATATATATATATATATATATATATATATGGTAAAATATAGTTTTATAGTATGCTATATTTATTGGTAAAAAGTGCTCAATATCAGAGATAGAGCATATATAAATATTGTAGCGGATACTTAGGTGAACACCAAGTATTTTATTTTATTTTACAAAGTTAAAAATTAGTATGTAATATATTCATTTAACTAACAGTTTAATTATTAATTACATACCCAACAGTATCATGGGTAAGTAAAATTGCTTTGGAAACTTAATATTTCAACCAAATTACCAATATCCATGAGTTGATGTTAATCTAGTAGTCCTAAATTTGTTGGGAAAAAAATATAGGCGTTATTTGACTATTTTCTTTTTACAAACGTAAATTTTTCAGTGATACTTACGTTCAAAAGTATATATGCACACATGTTTATATATATTGTTGTAAAGTGAAAATCAAGTTTTGGTTTAAGAAAAAAAAATACATGCATACATACATATATACATATATATATATATATATATATATATATATATATATATGGTAAAATATAGTTT
The DNA here is from genome assembly GCA_903632075.3 of Acanthosepion pharaonis. NCBI lineage: Eukaryota > Metazoa > Mollusca > Cephalopoda > Sepiida > Sepiidae > Acanthosepion > Acanthosepion pharaonis. The sequence goes on along the minus strand of CAHIKZ030003908.1, from coordinate 541,191 downwards.
TATAGTATGCTATATTTATGGGTAAAAGTGCTCAATATCAGAGATAGAGCATATATAAATATAGAAGTGGATACTTAGGTGAACACCAAGTCGCGATAGACTGTTTCATACTTGAACGCATTTTTATGCCATGTATGTTGTGTTTAGACTCGACCATTTATATATGCTGCTGAGTGGTGCATTATGGGTAGTATTGTGTTATCTTGATGTTTATTGTATCGTAATAGTTATGTTTTAAATAATTCTAGAGACTATTATGTAGAAATAATCATGGCTATTTATTATTTATTATTTAATTAATTGTTGTTGATTATTATTACATTTATTTGTGTTTATGTATTCAATTATTTGAGGGCATTTATCAAGGGATTCACCTAAATAAAGTCTCTCGGTGTATGAAACGCATCGCTAAAGAAAATATTTTCTTTTTGTTTTATATATATATATATATATATATATATATATATATATATATATATATATATATATATATATGAATGATAGAAATAGACATTTCATGTTAGGTACATTTATGGGTAAATGTGTGTGTATATATATATATATCCAGGTTGATTGAAAAGTCACTCGCTATTTTATGTATGATGGACTCTCCTGTCTAATTATAATTTTTACAAGACGGGATAGTCCATCACAGGTAAAATAGGGAGTTATTTTTCAATCCCCCTACGTATATAATATAAATTGTTTTAATCGGCATCACCCCAATCAAGGCAGTACAAGCGGTTACAGGGTGCAGACGAATTAAGACTAGAAACATTAGTAATGAGGAGAAAGCGGAAAGAGCAATCATGGGGACTGTAGGTAGCGATTGACATTGCATTTAAATTTTTGCAGATTAAAGTCGGTTAGAAAGTATTTAGCTGGGAAGGAGTTCTTACAAGCGAAAAGTGAAAAAATAAACTGCTACCATAGAAGTTCCGGGTACCTCTAGCTAGCTCAACTATAAATTGATAAGATCTCACTGCCAGTTTAGTATTGCGTTTAAATTCATACAATCTATGTATGATAGCGAAGAGGTTCTCTGAACACTTAACATGAAAGTATTTATAAAATAATGCATAGAGAGGTAACCATACGGCGATAGAAAAGTGACTGAAGCCGAGCCGTCAGACCAGGACCAATAATATTGCTGATTCTTGTTTGGATCATATCAAGGAACTCCACGTAAAT
>CAHIKZ030003908.1:447500-532500 GCA_903632075.3 Acanthosepion pharaonis | reverse complement strand
AACGGCAATGTTGATTACGCGCTTATCACCGTCGCTTGTCAGTCGTAGATCCCTTAAAAGCGAAGATATATTCTGTCAAGACCTTTATTGTTGTTCTTCTGAAACTTTATCTGTTAAGACATAATTTAAGAAAATGACGCATGAGTGCCTTTTTTATATAAATTATAAGTATTCAGTATTCTTAAAAATGTTGGAAAATATTCTCCGTAATTTAATTTTAGCAATTTTGAATTAAAATCTACTTGAGTCATCACTCTTATTTCCTGATTATGTTGTGCATGGTCGACCATACTTTCAAACTAGTAATATTTTATTTACATTAAAAAACTAATTTTTTAAACATTGGGTATAAACGACTTTTATTGAGCTTTTCAATTTTTGATTCGTAAATATAGTTTTCACTTAATAACAATATCCCTAAACCGAACTGAAGTAATTGAAAAATTAAAACAATTATTGTAAAAGTATTTTATCCATCGAAAAAGCTTTTTTCTTAAGACAAGATTGTCCTTAATAAATCTTATTCAGAAAATCAATTAAAAGCTTTTCTAATTAAATAATGCCATAGTTTTATTACATTTTTCTTTTACGATTCAGAGCAGATTTTCGGGAAATGAGAAGTAATTTATAAAAAAATATGATTTACATTCTCTAATAAGTCCTGCTTATAACTAATAAGACAAATTTTGAGATTGTAATCTAATTTTTCGAAATTTTATGAAATTAAGTTAGTGGGAGGTGAGATAAAATATATAAAAAAAATGATATCTTTACGAAAATTTTCTAAAAAATAATGTCATTTATTTGTGAATAAATCCTGAAAGCTTCATTAAAATCCGACAATTATTTTCATAGAAAATATTCGTCCTTTGACAGGATTCGAACCTGCATCCTATGCGGAACCGTCATATGAAAAAATTCTCGGACATTCAGGCCGGTAAATGTTATTTAATACTGTTTATTATAAACAGAGCATTTACTTAAATATCTGTATCTATAAAAAGAATGTTAAACATGAAAATGTCTTAAAATAATTGTCGGACTTTGTCAATTTCATAATATATATATATATAATTATAAAATATATAATTATAATATTATGCACTACTCTCTCTCTCTCTCTATCTATCTATCTATCTATATATATATATATATATATATATATATATATATATATATATATATATATATATATATATATAATTATGATATTATGCTCTACTGTGTATCAAGCACTGTTTTTTTAAAAATAAACGCTAAAGAAATCTGGATTATAAATCTAACTGTTCTTTCTTTATATATATATATATATATATATATATATATATATAAAAAAATATAGTCTTAAGATGTGCTATATTTATGGGATAAAGTGCTCAATGCAAGAGACAGAGCGTGTGTAAATGTAAAAGTGAACATAGAATTCAACATTTAGAGGCGACAGTCTGTTTTATGCCAGATGCAATCGTCAAGCCTGACAATTGCATCTAGCATGAAATAGACTGTCACACACACACGTTACTGCTCTGAATCGCCGGAAGATTGGTTTTGTATCTCTGTTTTGGATTGAATTTTATCTCTAATCGAGGTCAGTTTTCTATTTGGAATTTCTCGACCGTTTAGCATTTTGTATCGTATCAAGTCAGAGCAGGTTTTTTTTTTTTTGGAGGGGGGGTGGGCTTTTGTGTTCTTTCTCTCTGTCCGATTAGGCTTGATTTCTTTCCTATTAATGAGTCTTTTGAAAGTTAAAAGGAGTGGGATTTATTATCCCTCTATAATTAATGATTCGCTATGTGGTACTTGTATGAAAGAAAGAAATAGGTTGTGAACCCTCACCCAGAAAAAAAAAAAAACACATTAAGGCCAGAGATTGTAGTAACATTAAATAACAGACTAAGCAGACTGTGTTCTTTTTTTCCTCCACCACTTTCTTTATCCTCGTCCGACATGTACGACGCGTGGATCGATCAAAAGAAAAATCAATAACAAATAATGAAAAAGCAAACCAGAAAAAAGAAAAAGGCAAAAATTATAAAATCCTCGAGAAAATAAAAAAAAAAAATAACGTATTATATAGGATTCAAAGCTGTAACAAGAAAGATATACAAATATTGAATTCAATATTTTGCAGGTGTTTTCTTATCATTTCTCTTAGATGCTTAATCTGATTAAAACATGCGCGTTATACAATGTGAAATATAATATATATTCTGTATTAGCCATCACGGCTTGTACTTCCCTTCTGACTCATCGCTTTTTGACATTTTTCATATGAAAGGTTGAATAAAACATGACTACGTCTTCTCTCCCACTCTCTTTGGGATCATTTTTCTATTTTTTTGGATAAAACGCGCCTTCGGATCACAGAGGACAGCTACCTTCGCGCTAAGTTTATTAGAAGATTAATTAAGCTTTCCAGATTAAGAAAATCCATAGTTCATATGAAATACCTGAAGAATTTCTTCTTTGCAGACAAGGCATCATTTACCACCCACTCAGCCGAGGATATTCAGCAGCTCATAAACTGTTAGGGTAAGGATTGCCCTGGCTACGGACTTATCGTCAGTTTCAAGATCATGGAGCAAGACGTGGATTGCCCATTGAGCATCAGAATTTTTGATCATGATCTCTAAATTGTTCATGACTTTGTACGCTTGGGTTCAACGGTCTCCATCTCTACACTAAACTAAACAGTTATATATTTAAGGCGGCTAGCACCATTTTCAGACAGATAAAGTGAATATATAGCATTTTGTGTCGTTAGCTCCCTCTTAAATGATACTGAAAATTCAGATATTACGTTTCTGGAACGGAAGCTCAACGCCGTAGACATGCGCTAACTCCAACACATCTTGATGAGAAAAAGTCTCCATTAACATGTTCCTCGGAAAAGCAGTGATTTCCTATTGAATACCCTCTTAAAGCAAGGACATGCGAATAGACAACGGTAGAATATCCAAGGAGCCCTACAAGAAGAATTACGGTATAAATATGTCTGTTAAAGGGTCCCGAAGAAATTAGGCATTAATCTACACATGTAGGAAGATGTAACCTCTTGACGAGACAAAGTCTCCAACAACACGATGTTGGGAAAGTCGTGATTTCCAATTAGACACCCTCTTAAAGCAAGAACGTGCGAATAGACAACGGTAGAATGTCCAGTGACCCCCAGCAAGGAGAGCTAACAAGGCACCTCTTAGCAGACCCCAATTACCGTATAGATATATGTTAAAAGGACCCGAGGACTTTAGGTATTAATTCACACATTTAGGATACTGTAACTTGCGGACGATCATCCTAGAGGTAGTCAATGCTAAATGGCTACTTATTTGACCAACAGTGAGAGGTGAAAAAACAAAGGAGAATAGTCTGATAGGCAGACCAGCATCAAACTTTGTTTGTTAAAAGTATGGGAGAGACTGCTATTCTCGAATAGGTCTATCAAAACATATCAGATGTTGGGCTTGAAATATCATCCAGGGTACAATTCCATGGTGTTTCAAGGCTGACGGTTGCTCAATAATAATAATAATGATAATATGATCCTCATCACACTATTTACAAAGGCATGGGGGAGCTACGTTATAGAGAAAAGACACAGGAAATCTACGTTATAGGAAAAACATGAAGGAGCTACGTAAGCAAGACTCACCAGCATAAAACATTGACTGCACAAAGTGTGGAAAGAACTATCGCCTTAGAATAAGCTGATCAAGACACGATGGACACTAACCCTGTACCATCAACCGACATGTTTTTCCTGGAGGCTGGTGGCGTAGAAAGTTATAGTTGCCCGTGAATGTCAAAGAAGGAAAGACCAGAGTCTGCCAGGCAGATCAGCATGAAACTTTTACGCGTCCTGAATATCTCTTGGCAAGATGGAATCCCTAAAATAGGTCTTGCATTCCAAGCATGTACACACTCTTTAAACAAAGATACATGCCTTGTATTTAATACATTATACGACGGTCAAATACATAAGGATCGCCCGTATAGAGATCTAGCTCAGAGAAAGGAGTATTATATACGCTATAATGATGTATACAAAAAAGACTTCAGAGACCTAGACATCAAGCCAAACATGTGGGAAGCTGTGGCGTTCGAATGATTATCCTGAAGGTAAGCAGTGTAGAAAGGCCTCTTTACGTTTCGAAGTGACAGTTTGCAAACAGTCAAAGGGTGGAATACAAAAAAAAGAAGCCCAAAATCTGACAGAGCAACACTAAACTTTGTCTGCACAAATATGGAAGAGACTGTTATTCTAGAATATGACTATCAAGACGCATTGGAGGCTGTACCTGGGACATCACCCAGCAAATAATTCCATCATCTCCTTGATGTGAGTTACGAAGAGTGTTCCTCAATCAAGAAATGTGACAGAAAAAAACTAACTCACGGTTACTTCTGGCTATTTCAACAGAAAGACGATGAGACCTAATTGCTAATCTAGTAGTAGGCTTAAATTCGTGAAATCCAAATACCAAAGAGTAAGACTCATAATAAAAAGTACGTTGAAAATATCGACAGAAAATAAATCACGTGAAGCTACGTTATAGCGAAGACACGGTGAAGCTAAATTATATTAAAGTCACGGGGTGGGAGCTACGTTATAGAGAAAAGACACAGGAAATCTACGTTATAGAAAAGACACAAACACGTGGGAAGCTGTGGCATTCGAACGATTATCCTGAAGGTAAGCAGTGTAGAAAGACTTTACGTTTCGAAGTGACATTTGCCAAACAGTCAAAGGGGGAAATACAAAAGAGGAAAGGCCAAAGTCCGACTGATAGACAAGCATCAAACTTTATACAAAGTGAGGGATAAAGTAAAGATTCCAGACGATGCCTATCAAGACAGATCGGATGTCGGGCTTAAAACATCACCCAGAGAACAATTTTATACAGACAAAAAGATTCTTGATAATAATAATTATAATAATGATATGATACTCGCATCACATTATTTACATTTAATATTACACTATAATGCAATTAGGCGCTTGGTAAAAGTGCTGAAGTCTTCGATGACTGTGTAAACACTATTTGCATTTAATATTAAATTAAGAAATTAGTGGTTTGGTATAAAGTACTGCTGTAGTTTTCTATGTTTGTGCAAGGATCAGTCTACCAAACAGCTCAACATTATAATACAATATTTCCATTTTATGTTTTGTGTTTTATGTTTCGTTTTGTGTTTTATGTTTTGTGCTTTATGTTTTATGCTTTGTGCTTCATGTTTTATGTTTTGTGTTTTGTGATTTATGTTTTATGTTTTTGTGCTTCATGCTTTGTGTTTTATGTTTTATGTTTTGTGATTTATGTTTAATGTTTTATGTTTTATATTTTGTGATTTATAATTTGTGCTTTATGTTTTATGTTTTGTGCTTTATATTTTAGGTTTTATGTTTTGTGATTTATGTTTTATGTTTTTGTGCTTTATGTTTTCTGTTTTCTGTTTTAAGTTTTGTGCTTTATGTTTCATGTTTTATGTTTTATATTTTGTGGTTTATGTTTTGTGCTTTATGTTTTATGTTTTTTGTTTTGTGTTTTATGTTTTATGTTTTGCAAGTAGTCAGTGACAGGAAAATAACAGTAACAAGTTTATGTTATTTTTTTTAAGTACTTCTCTTGTAAAAATTCTTCTTTCGAACATTTTTCTGTATAAATTGTTTGAGGAACTGCCATTCTTGAATATGCCTTACAAGACATCGGATTCTGAACCTGAAACATATAACATACTCTTTTCTAGGTTACCTTTTCTCAACAGGCAGAGTTGACAAAACAAAGGACGTCAAAGTCTAACAAGCAGAGTGGCATTGCTTTGAAGCCCAAACCAGGTCATTAGGTTCGTTAACAGGTGCAGTTTCTTCCAGTCAAACGCTTGTGATTTAAAAATTACCCTTCGGCAAGATCGTTACCCACGAGTAAAAAAGAGTACAATTTCTAGCAGTAAAACAGATTCTATTCTTGAAACCTACTGCTATAAGCGAGCGAAGTGGTGATAAAGCTTCGGTGAGAGGAAGGTGAACAATCCAGCGGCTGTTTTTCCTGTCCGTTATCCGCGGCCTGTCTCGTCAGTTTTAGAGATAACAATTTTCTTTGTCTTGTCATCTTCGTCAAAAAAAGTAATAAATCTTCATTCCGTGACTTTCTCTCTGTCTGAGCCTCTTGCTCTTTACTATGAAGTTGATTTCACTTACTGATAACCATCTGTCGAAATTAACATTCCGTATCCATTTTTTGTCACAGGTCCAGCTGTTTTCAATTTAACAAGAACTCAACTGACTCATATTGCTACAACAAGAGAGACTGCCATTCTTCTATCAAAACAACTCGGATGTTAGGCCTGAAACATCACCCGCAGTCCAACTTCATTGTCTCTCGAAACTTTGTTTACTTAGTTCATTTATTTATTTGTTTGGCCTGATTATTACATTTATCATGAAACAGACTGTCACTTCTGAGTGTCCACTTTATATATATATATATATATATATATATATATATATATATATATATATATATATATAGGATATTACACCGAAAACATATCAAAATTGCTACACAATTACAGTCGTGTTTCGATGCGTATCAATGCATTTCAGGCTAGACAAGTGAATAATAGGGATATCTAGATATGGGGTGGTAACAGGAGGCGGACACGTGTGTGCCACTTGTTGCCATCGCTATGTCTAGACATCACTTCTCCTTTCTTTACTTTCTTTTTTTCTTGTTTTTTTCCTTTACTCTTTCCTTTTTTTTTTGTCTTTCTTCTTTTCTTTTCTTTCATCTGCCTTACTTTAAGATTTACTTTAGGATTTCATTTTATTTTAACTTTTTGCCTTGAACGGTTTGAAAATTTTTACAAGTAAATTAAAATGGAGTAGTTTTAAATTCCTGTGCATGTAATTTATATATGCTCTGTTTTAATACATTGAGCACTCTTTGTGGATCAGTTTTAATATTTTATGTTATTAGGATTCCCTTGGATTATATACCAATGGTTGTTTACCTATATATATATATATATATATATATATATATATATATGAGTGAACATTGAAGTCAACTCTCAGAGGCGACAGGCTGTTTCATGCCTGACGACTGTGCCCAGCATGAAACAGCCTGTCCCCTCTGAGTGTTGGCTTAAATATTCACCTTTGTATTTATATTTACATACTCTCTATCTCTGATATTGGGCACTTTATCCCATAAATATAGGACACCTTAAAACTATATTTCTTCATATATATATATATATATATATATATATATATATATATAATAAAAAGGCTTAAACACTAATATTCCATGGTTATAATTTATTACATCGAAATCGTAATTACGATCCAATTCATCAGACCTACAAATTCAAAAAGAAACCGGAAAAAATAACTCCGGGAATAAAAAATAAAATTTAGTGAGAGTGTATGTATGAATGAGAGTGGGGGACGAAAGTGAGAAGTAAATAAAAGCTATAGAGAGGGGTAGCAGACGAAAGAAGAACAGAAAGGCCCAAAAGTGAAGGTGGGGATTAAAATTTAACAGAGAGAAGTTTTAAAAGAGGAGTTAAATGACGGTTTGAATAAGTGAGATACAGATAAATATCAATTACTTTCCGATGCATAATTCCTTACTGAATCGCTGACCTAAACTATGTATGTATGTATATATATTTATATTTTATATATGTATATAGATATGCGTGTGTGTTAACCACTAATATTATCTATCTGTATATATATATATATATATATATATATATATATATATATATATATGAAGAATGAGAGAGCGGTGTTTTCGTAAGTTCAAAATAATTCTATATTAGCAGGGACACTTGGCAGCTTTTGAGAGACGCCAATACCCAGCAGCGCAAATATAGGAAAGATTGACATAAAGAGAGACAATAGAAAGACAGAGTAAATGAGAGAGCTAGGAGGGGTAAAAAAAAGGCAGACGAGAGATGAAAGGGTGAGCGAAGATCAGAAAAAAACAGAAATCTCAAAAGTGTTATTCTAATTAGAGACGCATTAGTAGTTTCCAATTTTGAAACTAGTTTTTCGCGTAATTTTTTTTTTAAAAATGACGTTCGATACTTTCACGATTCACATGGCAAGCGTGCTCATTCTTTTGGTCATCTTTGCATATTAAAGACTTGTGACGCCAACCTGCAGAATGAGTAGAATGTATTTCGTAACTTGTATTTCGTCACGGTTGTCAAAAGGACGAAACACTTAGCTATGGTCACTCAATATCCATTGACAACCTTCGTGTCAAATGGCGTCGATACGATATCATGGAAATCATCTTGTGTCCAATTAAGCATGCTGAAACTGATATCTCATCCAGAACTAACGAAGAGGCAAGTGGCTATCGTCATAAAACGGAACAGTACTTAAACCGATCCTTCTTCTTAGAAATATAATCATTTTGACACGTTTCGAAGTCTGTTTAACGCCATTCCCAAATCCTGAGTTTTGCTAAATTGATGCAAACAGCTATGCCTTGATCATCGTCGCGGTTTTGATCTGCTGAATGGTTCGTAAAGATTTTATTAAATAGATTTTGTACCGGGATATACTAGTGGAGTAACAGTTGACGGGGTGGAACTAGAAATTGGCAACCCTACACGTAAGCCACCAGTTCGCCACTAGGCGTTATGCCACTAGCGTTTACCGCTGTCGGATCGCAATATTACCACTGGCCGGTGGGCCTGCCGGAGGCTGCCACTAGAGGACCGCTGGTGTTGCCATCGGCCGCCCATCTGCGGGCCACGAGCGTCATGCGTGCAGGAAAGCCGAGTTCGAGTTACAGCTGGGTACATAAATTCACTTTCGCGTAATTAATCTTGAGAAAGACATGAATCCACGTTTTCTCATCCCGGCTATGGACTAAATAGCACACAGACTAGATTCTCTAGCCGTGGTTGGAGAAGGTTAAATTTAAAAATCGTATATAGCCATAAATTAGCACATTCTATGCAGGCATTGACAGAATCATAGAGTACACAATGACTCTATAATCTCGACTGCGGTCGACCTACGATTGCGTTGATGTTATTATTATTATTATTCCTTTGATTTCTTGTGTACTCATTTCTTTCCGGGTCCCAACCACAGACCTAAAGTTAGAAGTGGCATCATGACATTTTCCACTGAGCAAAAAAAAATCCTAAAATCACACACATTTTACATATATAAAGCACTTCGGGGGGAGGGGGTGATCTGTACTTTTGAGTACATTTTTGGGGGGTATTTCTTTAAGGCTTGGGCTACCAGTAATTCATTCAACGTGTCTGTCAGAAGCTTTCCAAGTCAAAGCAAAGAGCTCTAACTACAACTGGATTTTTTGATGTCCTCACGTGATACATTTTTGAGATTTTGATTTCAAAGACTTTGTACTTTGATAGATTTTTGATGATCTTCAAAGATACATTAAAGTCTGCAGGAACGGCCATGACAATAAGAAGGCCGTTCCTGTTTTTGCGGTCTTTAATCACGATGTCTGGGCGATTAAAGTTGTTTGTTCGGTATCTGTGTATTGTATAATCCCATAAAATTGTTCGGTTCTTATATGTGTAACCGGTTTTGGGTGGTATTCATAACAATTTCTTGCAGTTTCCTTTCCGTGAAAGTTGCATATTTTCCAGTGCAGATATTAGTCCACAATTTCATGCCGTGTTTTATATTCAATGGGTGCCAGTACCGTGCAACTTGATACAGGTTGACCAACTGTTTCTGCATATCTCTCACAAAATCTGCATTTTGGTCTAACACAATTTTTCAGTATGAGTGCTTGGTAATTTCTAGTTAGCAAGCCATTGTCCTGTGCAGTAAGAAAGGTTTTAATTTTTAATCTTATACTAGGTAACAACTAATGAGTATTGGGTTTGTCTGCATCAGCTTGTTTGGTATGGGCAGCGTATCTTACCATCGTTTCTGCATTTTGTACATTGCATTTGCTTTCTTTTTTAGGTTCTTTGCCGCTGTAGTGGGTGTATTATGGTATATTTGCACTTCTTCACCCACTTGAGTCCCTTTTGAATTTTTTTACTCCCTATTTTACTGTATATAGTTTCTTATTTCTTTCATCTTCTTTGACACAGATCACCATCCAGTCTTCTGTAGTTTCTACGTATAAGGCAGAGGATTAGTTCTAGTTGAACTAATCCTCTGCCTCCTTCGGATCTGAGCAAATAGAGACAATTAGCCTAGGATGGCGCATACAGTGGCAAGTGAGAAACTTTCTCGTTTTGACTTCTATTCGCTTAATGTCAAATGTGGTTCAGTTAAGGATATTGAAAGCTGTATTGCAGCACAGGGACAGCCAAAGTGTTTATGGCTAATATTCTGTTCTGTGAATTCGGTATTTAACACCAGGTTCTCACACCTATAGCATTATTTTCCTACATTCTCTTTTATTTGGTTATACTATATTACATCTCCTTCACTGACTCCTAGGCCTCTTTTTGTTTTAGTTCTTTGAGACAAAATATACACCTACTTAGTGTGTTTTATGTAACTCTCCCTTTTTTGAATGTTACTTTTACACATTTAGCTAATCCGAAATCCATACCGATGTCATCACTGAGACATTTTACACTATTGAGGATACCCTTTCAACTCATTGTCGTCTTTGACAAAGAAGTTTGATATACATGTAGAATATGTGATTAAAGGTTTTCTATTTTACTTTGTATCCCTAGATATTACTGTTTAGTTCACGCAAAAGAAGAATTAAAAACAGACAGGACAGAAGGCGTGACAGGGTGTCTCCTTGAAAGATTCCTCGTCGAATATTCAAACAATTAGAAGTACCTTTGGTGTGATTGAGGTATAATGTGTTTTCCACAGTTTCATGCGATATTTAAAGAATTTATTATCACCGAGAAGACTTTGTATATTTCCAAAGTCTTCAGGATCCAAGAGTGTGGCACACGATCAAAGGATTTACTGTAATTTAACCAAGCTATCCTGAGAGTTCTATCATTTTCCTGCAATTTTCCAGGATCCCTTTGTTTATTAGTAGTTGATCTTTGCAACCTTTATAAACCTCTTCGTCATCCCTTCTGTTCGAGAGGAAGAATGTTGTTTTCATCAAGAAAAGAGTAAGTACATTTCGTCAGGACAGACGTGATCAATTTTTATGTGTTGAACAGACATATATTATTGACCTATAATTTTTTGGATCATCTGTTTCACCCTTTTTTGGTAGGTAATATGTAATACCTTCAGAGATACATTCTAGAATTTTATTGGGGTCATTAATTAACATTGATAAAGTTTGTGAAAGAGTTTTATGAATTGTTGACAGATGATAGAGCCAAAAGTTGGGTACCTTGTCAATTCCTTGGGATTTCCATTTTGGCGATTTTAGAGCTTGTCTAATATTATTCTTGGATATACTTTTTCATTCTTGCAGTCGTTTATCCTTCATTCTTTCTTGTTTCTGTGTGATCCACCATGCCTTGTGATTATATTCCTTTGGGTTGCTCTAAATATTCTCCCAAAATGTTTGCACTTTTTCAATCGATGGTAGATTTTTTACTTCTATAACTGCTTTTCCAATTTCCCAGTAAAACATCTTGACGCCCGTTTGGAATACCTTATTTTGCTGATAGAACAATTTTCATACCATTTTCTTCTCTGTGTCTTTAAATGCAATTTCTTTTTAAGTATTTCGTTTTTTAGTAAAATTTAATTTACTGCTTGAATTTTATATTTCTGCTTGATTTTCTTGCTTTTCTGTGCTGAAACATATGAATGTCTTGAAATCTCATCTAGTATCGATAACTCACATCGGATATCCTCAATTTCTCGCTTTAATTTTTCCTTCCAAGTGGACTTGTTTTTTTTGTTATTTAATTTTTTTTTATTTCTAGATAGTATTTTCGATAATATAGACAAGACCATCTCCCTACACCCGTTTGCAAACATATTCGTGTTCGGTGACTTTAATGCTCACCATAACAGGTGATCTAAATACTCTGCCACATATCTCGTTGGCATCCATATCCTCAGAGGTTGAGCTCTCCACGCCTTTCCTCAGTAACCCTGACGAACAGGCTTCTCTTTTGCATCTCTTTTTACCTCTATCTCTGACCCTTGTCGTACTACGCAGCGCTGCCCTCTTGGCAACTCTGATCATGCGGTACTGTCTGTAAACATGCAGTTCCGCTCCTCACACCAATTAAGTACCTTCTACTAACAGAATATCTTTCTATTATCAACAAACAGATTGGGACTCATGCCATGATTTCGCTCGTGACTTAGAATGAAGTTTTTAATCATCCTGCTCAAAAATGCGCATCTGAGGCCTTCTCCTGAGCCGGAAACGATGCTTTCATTAATTTAAGTTAAATCACATTTATCTCCTTGGTTCTCACCTGTATGCCTGGCTGCTATAGCCCACAGGAATCATTTCTTCCGGCTGTACCAGAGCGACACGTCTGATTGCAACGAAGCGAAGTTACTGTTTGCTGATAGAATGAAACAACATATCGCATCTCACAGTCACAATTATATATATAGTACACAATAAAATTCAAAATTACCTTATATGGGGAATAGGCTTATTTCAACCGACGAAATTCGTCAGTCTTATTCCACCCCGGTATAGACTGAGTTCGTGTCGGAATTAGAAATTTAACTGTGACAGCTACAAAAAAAAAAAAATCTAAAACAGAATTTACCCATTTCAATGTTTCAGTCAGACGAAAGGCACGAGATAGTGGTCAGAAGGGAAGAGGCTTTATAAAATTAAACCCGTATATTAATCTTTCTTGATGATATGTACACCTTGTTAATTGGTGGGGGAGTTGGTGAAATTTACAATATTTTTCGGGATAACGGTTATCCGGAGAATGTTGCTAAACGAACGGTGGAACGTAAGGTTATGGTTGTGTCGGCGTAGTCATACACTTGCCAATAGGGTGTCAAGTTGAGTGTTATCTTTGATACTATTTCCGTGTTCCCATATTCCGATTAAGATGGGTGCAAAACAGTTCTGCTAACAGTTTAAATATCAATGCGAGCCTGACTATTTAGGGCGAATTAACTTGCGTTTAGCGACCCGAATTGGACAGCATGATACAACGAAAGGGTAGACTCAGCGAAAGAATTCGCATAACTCAGTCGGTTTGTGAGTCAGCGATTGGACTATATTTGTTGAACAATCTGGGTTGCAGTTGAAACATTCAGACAAGGAGTTTAGGGTACTGCACAAAGCTCGGCCAGCAAAACATTTACATTGTTTAAAAGCTGTTCATATTAAGCTTCATCGACCGACTTTGTTCCGACAGAAGGAGGATTCGGTCGCATTGTCTCGTGGCCGGGGCCGTCAGCACGATTTTTTTTCTGTTTTATACTTACTAATTACAATGTTTTGTTGTTTTAGTAATAAATTTACTTTAATGGGGTCTATTAATGTCCCCGTGCACGTTTTCAGTTTCGTCGATTTTGATTTTTTTTGTATGTTAGGGTTTTTGTTCTAACGAATCTTTCTAAAGAAGTGTTGGATGAAAAAGATTCCTTTTAAAGAATGCGGTCTACCATTTTAAATAAATATATATATATATATATATATATATATATATATATATATATATATGGGAAGACACCCTCACACACACATACATACATACATGTGTACGTATCTTAGTTCACACAAATGCGTATACATGTATGTATGTATGTATGTATGTATGTATGTATGTATGTGTGTGTGTGTGAGAGTGTCATCCCAAACGAACACTAAGAATTTCGCCCTCCCACCATCAAACATAATCAAACAAACATGCATAAATAGATTCAATTTTTTAAAAAATAAACCAGTTTGTCTGATGATCGCAAAAGCGTGAAACTCAGAGTCACAACTCATATCCATACAACGGAATATGTTAGCTCTATCACTGATATTGATAGCTTTCGAATATGTACTGTGCATATAAAATAACATATATATATATATATATATATATATATATATATATATATATATATATATATATATCGATTTATTCACATCTTCATCAGTTTGATATCTATGTTCACAGGTGCGTTAGTCTTTTATCTCTATACATACATATATATATATATATATATATATATATATATATATATATATATATATATATATGCGTCTGTGTATATATGTTTATATGTGTGTGTGTATATATATTTTCACAGGTGCGTTAGTCTCTTATCCATCTGTTTACCTATCTATTTTCACAGGTGCCTTAGTTTATTATCTATCTCATTCTGTTCATTATCTATCTCATTCTGTTCATATCTATCTATCTTAATATTTTCATTATCTATCTATCTATCTATCTAATTGCAGTGTCCTAATATGACTCCGTTTACATTTCTTGTCTACATCTCTCATTTTTATCGATATGAAATGCTTCGAGAAAGAGTTGGATTTTTTTACTGTTAGCGTTTTCTGTTTCCCTGTTTATTGTGGGGCTGTATCTGTTTTTTGGTTTTGTTTTTTTTTCTTTCCAACAAGCCCCTGTATATGATCAGAATGATAATTACTCTCGAATGACAAACGAGACGTCAAAATTAATTAATATTTCAATCACGAAACAAAACCTGAAAAATAGATGATGAAACTTCAGCTGTCCACGAATTTCACTTGGGATGTCAAAGTCGCATACGTCATTTGAAATGAAAATAAAATTGCCGCGAAAAATAAATTAAAAAAAATCACACCGAATGCAGACTAGAACGAGGCGAAACTCCCACGTATAAAATCAGACGAAATCATAACAAATGTAACTATTTTCCATTGTGAAATGCCTAACCTGAACACATCCTTTCATTAATGGAATTATAATGAATACATTAAGTGAGTAAATGAAGACAATTCTAATTGTCATTGTAATGTATTCTTCGACTACTTCAGTCTGGCTGAGGGTCAATGGGTATAAATGATCAGCAGTTGAGTGATGGCGGAATTGAATCTCGGTCTTTTGAATGGCATATTCCAATAACACTTTTCACCGATTATATTTTATTATTTATAAATTGCCATGCATCCTTTGGAAATGAGACGCAGTGATTTCCCGTTCACTTCTCCACAGATTACTTTGCTTTTTATCTGTGAATTGACATACCTTCATAGGAAAGATAGTGGAGTAGTTTCTCGTTGCCTTCTGTACATATTTTCTTCTACATAGATTTCTTTTTTTTATTATATATGAATTGCTATGACTTCTTGGGAAAGATAGAGGAATGGTTTCCCATTGAGTGTTGCATAGATTTTTTAATAATACGTTTATAGAAGAGGGATTGCTGCCCAAATACACAATTATTAAATTACATGACCTGGCAGCCAATAACTAAAGTAAAACCAACCACAGTAACTTGTCAGTCGTTTTAATTAAACGTATATATATATATATATATATATATATATATATATATATATATATATATATATATATATAGATAGGAGTACCTGAAAGATCCTGGAAACAAAAACCTACGCACATAAAAAAAATCCTTTAGAAATAATAAATATGCAAACAGCGCAATGCTTTCTAAACAGATTTGGGAGATTAAAAACAAAAACAAAACAAAAAATAAGTAAATAATAAACATATTAACAAACTACATGCGCAAAGATAAACAAAGAAAACGTAGCAATAACAAACAACAATAAAAAAAATAACAATACATAAAACAAATAATTAACAACAGGATAAATAGCAAAGGAACTGCATTCAGATCCACAATTATTCCCACTCAATATCCCCTGTAATAATTCGAAACACAACCGTTATAGCCCACCAAAATAACCGTTAGAATTATACAATACACTACCCACAATGCAATACAATAGACTACTCACAATGCATCACTGAAATAATGCATCACCAAATATTCAAGCAATAAACACATCTCATATAACCTGAAGATTGCGTGTTGACTTTAATGTCCCAGTTTTATATTTACATACACTCTATACCCGACATTGAGCACTTTAATCTATAAATATCGCATACATTCAAATATATATATATATATATATATATATATATATATATATATATAACTAGAGATGTGAGAATTTTATTTAAATATTTCTTATGATGTGTTAAATCGACATATTCTATTTTACAAGTGTATTAGTTTTTATGTCATGAACTAAGTATATAGTTCAATAATATAGTGTAATGTCTTAATAGTAGTTTTTTTATAAGAATTTTTTTTTTTTATAAGAATTTGATTAATTCTATGTGTGATTATTCTTTGTATGTAAATCATATGCTGCCTAATGTTTTATGTTTATTAAAAACTATCGATCCGCAGTACAAAAGAAAATTCTTATATAATAATATATAGAAATATTTAAATAAAATTCTCACTTAAAAAATTTTGAAAAATTTAGCGTTGCGTCTTTGCGCGTTCCACGATCTTACACACCCGTCAACAATAGCAGATATTCAAAAAACATCTTTCGGTCGACATACAGATATATCGTCTCAAGTTTTTGATTTTATAAGATAAACAACACATGCCTGAAGATGGATGAAAGACCATCTGTAAGTACTAGCATTTTAACATCAAATAAACTGAAAAACTACAGACAACAAGTTTTTCTTCAAGGATCAAAACTCACACTCTGGATGAACAGGATTTTAATGCATATATTATGTTTTCTAGCGATGGATGTCGCCAATAATCGCATTAATACTTCTGATTAATTCTATGTGTGATTATTCTTTGTATGTAAATCATATGCTGCCTAATGTTTTATATATATATATATATATATATATATATATATATATATATATATATATATACGTGTGTGTGTGTGTACATACACACACATATATATGTGTGTGTGTGTATATATATATATATACACACATACTCATATATATATATATATATATATATATATATATATATATATATATATATATATATATATATATATATATATTTATATTTGAGTTCGAATTCGGAGTTCGTTATTCATTTATGCGCAAGTCTACCACAGAAAGTAATATCAACCTACTGTAGGAAAAAAAAAATGCCTTGTCAGTCATGTATCGAAAGATGCATGATCACCCAAACAAATACATGACATGATTACACATATATATAATATATATATATATATATATATATATATATAAAGTATTGCTATTATTTTACCATATATATATATATATATATATATATATATATAAAAAGTAAATGCATTGCTATTGTTTTTATATATATATATATATATATATATATATATATATATACAAAGTAAATACATTGCTATTGTTTTTACCATATATATATAAAGTAAATGCATTGCTATTGTTTTTACTATATAATTGTATTGTGAATAACTTTCCATAGAAAATCAGCGAATATGAAGTTGTCAGTTGTTAGGAATTAATTTTGTTTTACTGAGAGTGTTTACACGCATAAAGATAATTTTATTGTTTTTATTTCTCTTGCAGTTGGTTTGTTTTCTTTTTGTTTTGGGGGTTTTTCTTTTCTCTTCCTGTTGTCATATTTGACAAAACAAGTTCCGTTAGGAGATCCCAAAGGCTGACAAATTGTACACATGTGATGTAGTTAATCAACAGAAGCGGTGATTCAAATGCGTCCGGAATGTATTTCTTTTTTGTTTTTTTGTTTGTTTGTTTTTTTGGGTTTTTTTTGTTTTTTTATAAAATACCAGCACATAGCGATATCGGTCGTCGTCATGGATGAGCGATCACACAAGGGTCACATGATCAAACCGGAATAATTCGATCTGATGATAAAAGCAAACCGACATTACACGGACCGCGGGGTTTTCAAGATGGCAGACATTTACAAATGAAAGGACGCACAATGGAATTTCCGAAATCACAGCTTTGTATCAAAGTGTACACAGATAGATAGAGAGAGACAGACAGTAGGAAAGAGAGAGAGAGAGAGTTAGAGAGAAAAGTGAGATAGAGAAAAGGTGGGAGAGAAAAGGTGAGAGAAAGCCAAAGATTGGGAGGTTTAAATAAATAGATAGAGAGATGGGGGGAGAGAGAGAGAGAGCGAGAAAGAGTGAGATAGGGAGAGAAAAAGAGAGGGAGAATCTAAGAGCAGAAGAATACGCACCTGTTTTATCAGATCCGACATTAGAAGCGATAAAAATCTAACAGCAAGAGAAATAGAGACAATTATTTTTATCCATGTTAGCGCCCGCCTCTCTCAATAAACAAAATGAATTTATAACAAGCGATATTCTCATTGTCCATATTTTTCTATACAATTTTAATTTACATGGTAAAAATCAATTACAATGGATCTAATATATATATATATATATATATATATATATATATATATATATATATATATATGGCAGAATATTATCTATCAATCTATATATATATATATATATATATATATATATATATATATAAACCCTTTTTATTATCCGATATTACATTCGGACATATATGTTATGGTCCAATATCCTCGCACCACAGTTATGGTCCAAGGTTAGAACCAAGGAAGAACAACACAAACACAAGAGTAGAATAACAAAGATATATTACAACAGAAATATAGTACAAGAAGTTGAAGGTGTTAGTAATGACTGTCTGTCTGGTTTAGAGTGAACAAATATTGTCTCGATTCGTTGCACCATTCATTCGGTATCTAGCCACCCCCCCCACGAGGTTTGCATGTGGCACAAGGCCGAGTTTAACGTGGGTTTCCCGAGTCCGTAGTCTCGGCCAAAAATATACCCTTTGAACCCGCCTAGACGGGTTCAGGGCCTGTCTACCTCCCCGGACGAAACCTTGCCCTTCGGCAAAGCTTTGTCCGGGTTCCTCTCTGCCAAAGCAGAGAGTTCAACAGTCATGAACTGGTGCTGGTTACACCATTCATTCATTATACCTCTTGAGAGGCGCAGTATTTATAGTGTAAGGAAGAGTCCATTATCGTTATAGGTAAGTTCCCATAACAATATATAAAACCGCTACACCAATGCATTCATGTTTCGATGCATATCATAGCATCTCATCAGGCGGTGGTAAATGATGATAACCGTCATATTTTTTAATTATTAATGTTTTAAAATACTTTCATATCTCAATTTTTAAATATTGCATGGTTGTAAGCAAAAGGGAGCGCCCAATACGCAAATTTCAAAATGGAGATAACAAAATCAAGCAAGTAAAACAATGTAAATATCTGGGAAAACTTTTAACACAGAAAGAAAAGGAAGACAACGAAATCCGAAGATGCATTGTAATAAGTACCTGATTATTGACGATCCTTTTCTTTCTCAATTTTTAAATATATGGGAAGGGTTTTGATAAAGGACGGAAAATGTGACCCTGAAATCTGAAGTTGCACTGAGATAGCGAAAGATGTCTTCCAAAAGCTAAGCAAAGTATTAAGAAACGGGAAAATTTCGTTAGAAACTAAAAAAACGAACGGAACTAATGCTGGACGATCTCTTTAGAGGTGAAAAAGAAACTTGAAGTAAAAGATTTCTTCCTTAACAAGATGCACCGTTCATGGTATACTCAGCTTCCTTCTGTAGAACCAAATTTTTGTTGTCTCCAGTTTTCTCTTCACCTGTTAGGGAATTGTCCAACATTCACTTACAAAGCGGAATATTGTTATTACATAACAGTTCAGTACTTTTTTCTTTGTTTCGAACATATTTTTTTAGAATAATGAAAAATCAAGTACAGACAAATGTTAGGCCAGGATAGACTGACATACGCTGCCCTTGTTTAAACAGAGTCGCTTCAGAAAGTGTTTGGGGGATTGGATTGGCATTTCGAAGAATCGATGTGTATTTTGTTCATGAAGTTTTCAATAAAATCATTTTTAATATATCTTCATTATGTTTTTCTTTTTTATAAGATGATGCTTTGAAAACAATTATTACATTTTCACTGACAATTCTTTGATCTTAATGTTTTTTTATCGTAACGATTCTCGCCGCTACTCTACGCCAATCAAGAAATATCTCGGCTGAGAAATGAAGAATAAACTCAGGACGCTATTCGAAACCGCTTTCCTTAGACTTCATGAAGCCTGGTTAAACATTCCAGCAGCACTGGCCACAAGAGTTATAAGAGTATTATGGTAGGAAGGTGTTCAAATCTAACCATTTAAGTGTATCATTTATCTTTAACCGGCCAAGACAGAATGTAAGGGTGTTAAGAAAACTAACAACACAACATGGAAATTACAAATTAGAGATTTCAAAATCAAACAAGTACAACAATTTAGATATCTAGAAAATGTTTTAACAGGACAGAAAGTGTAACACTGAAATCAGAAGACTCATTGGGATAGCGAAAAGTGTTTTGCAAAATCTATGCAAAGTAACGGGAATATTTCGTTAGAAACAAAAAAAAAACGGACTGAACTATTGCATAATATCAGTCCTCCTATATGTCAATGAATGATGGACGATCTCTTTAGAGATGAAGAAAGAACTTGAGGTAACAGAAATGAGGTTCTACAGAAGGATGGTGAGCATAATTGATGTGGACCCAAAGTTGGGACCACGGAAGGAAAACACGGAACATTGATTAGAGGTAAGAAAGATATATTAAACAGAAAGGTTACAAAGATAGTGTAAGTGTAAGCGGAGCTTACTATGTGCTAGTGTCCAATATTGGTAGTCGTACGCGGCTGATACTACGGTATTAGAATACTCTCTCTCTCTCTCTCTCTCTCTCTTTCCTCCTCTTCTCCGAGAGTGTTATATCGCATACTTTATATAGTCCTGGAAGAGTCCATGTTGTAGGTATGTTACGGTCTCACAACAATAACATATACTGATCATTTAATTTGGTTTGGTTTAGTTTGGTAATCTCAATGGGTTACTTAATGACAAGATTTTTATTGCTGTTAATATTTTTTTAATTGTATAGCTGCTATTTTTTTTTTCAAAAGTGTATAATTGGTAATATTTTTTTCAAAAATGTATTACTGGTAATAATGTATTGCTGGTAATAATTTTTCAAAGATTTGTTGCTGGTAATAATTTTACGAAGTATTTCTGGTATTAAAACCTATTTTTACACTTTCATAGTGTTTTGACCTAAGTTTGGGGGTCAACTATTTACCCATAGCTGGGACCGCAACAGGTACTACCATCCCGGGTCAGGGTGGACCTGGGAACACCAGCAATTAAGAGGTGGTTCCACGCTCTTCAAAACCGCCTGATCAGAGACCTTGCTGTTGCAGGTAGTTTATCGTCTTACCCAGGACGGGAATCCAGTTTATCGTCTTACCCAGGACGTAGGTGTAGTTTATCGTCTAACCTAGGACAGGGATGCAGTTTATCGTCTTACCTAAGACGGGGATGTAGTTTATCGTCTTACCCAGGACGGGGATACAGTTTATCTTCTTACCCAGGACGGGGATACAGTTTATCGTCTTACCCAGGACGGGGATACAGTTTATCGTCTTACCCAGGACAGGGATACAGTTTATCGTCTTACCCAGAACGCGGATGTAATTTATCGTCTTATCCAGAACGGGGATACAGTTTATCGTCTTACCCAGAACGCTGATGTAGTTTATCGTCTTACCCAGAACGCTGATATAGTTTATCGTCTTACCCAGGACGTGGATGTAGTTTATCGTCTTACCCAGGACGGGAATCCAGTTTATCGTCTTACCCAGGACGGGGATACAGT
The DNA here is from genome assembly GCA_903632075.3 of Acanthosepion pharaonis. Taxonomy (NCBI): domain Eukaryota; kingdom Metazoa; phylum Mollusca; class Cephalopoda; order Sepiida; family Sepiidae; genus Acanthosepion; species Acanthosepion pharaonis. The sequence goes on along the minus strand of CAHIKZ030003908.1, from coordinate 510,825 downwards.
TTATCGTCTTACCCAGGACTGGGATACAGTTTATCGTCTTACCGAGAACGGGGATACAGTTTATCGTCTTACCCTGAACGCTGTAGTTTATCGTCTTACCCAGGACGCGGATGTAGTTTATCGTCATACCCAGGACGCGGATGTAGTTTATCGTCTTATCCAGAACGGCCGAACATTTGAGCCAGAAGGAAGTTTAAGAGAAAATGGAAACAAAAAGGACACTTATACTTGCGATAATAATGATCTAGCCAGTCCTAATCAGCTGACAGATGACAGGTTTGTTGATCATTTCTGTAATTCTTTTTTATTCAGATCAACAGTAATTTATAAAAAGAGACATATATACAGGGAGGAGATTTGACTACCACGGAGTATCTGTTTTGATGGATTAAATCTAAATGGATACATTGCAGAAAATAATAAAGAAAAAAACATCGAATAAGACGAAAATATTAGGCAAAAACACATCTGCTATACATAATGAAAATATTCAAAAGGGAGGTGTGGTAATAATAAACTAAAGCTTCCTACTAATTTCGATACTAACCACTGTACTAAAATCTGCTGAAACAACTAAAGATCCGCTTAGCAGAAGAAAGCTTCTAAAGTCGATATTCGGTGTTTTCTACTCACTACAGACACTGAACTTAGGACGGTTGAAATTACGAGGAAAAAAAGAGGTTTGGAAAATTTGACACTCACAGAGGAGATTGAAGGCAAGAGAGACAGTACATAACATCGCATAACTTGCATGATTAACTTGTGTAAATGGATGGCCGAATAGGGTTTAGGAGAGATAACATAAAGAAAAATACTAAAATCTACAAAAGACAGAACATCATGGAGAGCCATGATCGTTAACGTCATAAACGCATTAACCTGAAAACACGAGTCGTGTTCTTAAATAGCTTCGTCATATCAAGACTAGGGATAGTTTCAAACATTTCCAATTGCTAGAAAACAAAAACATTAACCTGAAAACTCGAGTCATGTTCGTAAATATCCTCGTCAGATCAAGTCTAGGGATAGTTTCAAACATTTCCATTTACTACAAAACCAAAACATTCACCTGAAAACTCAAGTCATGTTCTTTAATAGTCTCGTCAATTCAAGTCTAGCGATAGTTTCAAACATTTCCAATTGCTACAAAACCAAAACATTAACCTGAAAACTTGAGTCATGTTCTTAAATATCCTCGTCAGATCAAGTCTAGAGATAGTTTCAAACATTTCCAATTGCTAGAAAACCAAAACATTAACCTGAAAACTCGAGGCATGTTCGTAAATATCCTCGTCAGATCAAGTCTAGGGATAGTTTCAAACATTTCCAATTGCTACAAAACCAAAACATTAACCTGAAAACTTGAGTTTGTTCGTTAAATATCTTCGTCAATTCAAGTCTAGGGATAGTTTTAAACATTTCCATTTACTAAAAAACCAAAACATTAACCTGAAAACTCGAGTCATATTCATAAATAGTGTCGTCAGATCAGGTCTAGGGATAGTTTCAAACATTTCCATTCACTACAAAACCAAAACATTAACCTGAAAACTCAAGTCATGTTCATAAATAGTGTCGTCAGATCAAGTCTAGCGATAGTTTCAAACATTTCCATTTATTACAAAACAAAAACATTAACCTGAAAACTCGACTCATGTTCTTAAATAGTGTCGTCAGATCAAGTCTAGGGATAGTTTCAAACATTTCCATTTACTACAAAACCAAAACATTCACCTGAAAACTCAAGTCATTTTCTTTAATAGTCTCGTCAATTCAAGTCTAGCGATAGTTTCAAACATTTCCAATTGCTACAAAACCAAAACATTAACCTGAAAACTCGAGTCATATTCGTAAATATCCTCGTCAGATCAACTTTAGGGATAGTTTCAAACATTTCCAATTTCTACAAAACCAAAATATTAACCTGAAAACTTGATTCATGTTCGTAAATATCCTCGTCAGATCAAGTTTAGGGATAGTTTCAAACATTTCCAATTTCTACAAAACCAAAATATTAACCTGAAAACTTGAGTCATGTTCGTAAATATCTTCGTCAGATCAAGTCTAGGGATAGTTTCAAACATTTCCAATTGCAACAAAAACAAAACATTAACCTGAACACTCGAGTCATGTTCGTAAATATCCTCGTCAGATCAAGTCTAGGGATAGTTTCAAACATTTCCAATTGCTACAAAACCAAAACATTAACCTGAAAACTTGAGTCATGTTCTTAAATATCCTCGTCAGATCAAGTCTAGAGATAGTTTCAAACATTTCCAATTGCTAGAAAACCAAAACATTAACCTGAAAACTCGAGTCATGTTCGTAAATATCCTCGTCAGATCAAGTCTACGGATAGTTTCAAACATTTCCATTTACTACAAAACCAAAACATTCACCTGAAAACACAATTTATGTTCTTTAATAGTCTCGTCAATTCAAGTCTAGCGATAGTTTTAAACATTTCCAATTGCTACAAAACCAAAACATTAACCTGAAAACTTGAGTCATGTTCTTAAATATCCTCGTCAGATCAAGTCTAGGGATAGTTTCAAACATTTCCAATTGCTACAAAACCAAAACATTAACCTGAAAACTTGAGTCATGTTCTTAAATATCCTCGTCAGATCAAGTCTAGAGATAGTTTCAAACATTTCCAATTGCTACAAAACCAAAACATTAAACTGAAAACTCGAGTCATGTTCGTAAATATCTTCGTCAGATCAAGTTTAGGGATAGATTCAAACATTTCCAATTTCTACAAAACCAAAACATTAACCTGAAAACTTGAGTCATGTTCTTAAATATCCTCGTCAGATCAAGTCTAGGGATAGTTTCAAAAATTTCCAATTGCTACAAAACCAAAACATTAACCTGAAAACTTGAGTCATGTTCTTAAATATCCTCGTCAGATCAAGTCTAGAGATAGTTTCAAACATTTCCAATTGCTACAAAACCAAAACATTAACCTGAAAACTTGAGTCATGTTCTTAAATATCCTCGTCAGATCAAGTCTAGAGATAGTTTCAAACATTTCCAATTGCTACAAAACCAAAACATTAACCTGAAAACTCGAGTCATGTTCGTAAATATCCTCGTCTGTTCAAGACTAGGGATAGTTTCAAACATTTCCAATTGCTACAAAACCAAAACATTAACCTGAAAACTTGAGTCATGTTCGTAAATATCTTCGTCAGATCAAGTCTAGGGATAGTTTCAAACATTTCCAATTGCTACAAAACCAAAACATTAACGTGAAAACTCGAGTCATGTTCGTAAATATCTTCGTCAGATCAAGTTTAGGGATAGTTTCAAACATTTCCAATTGCTACAAAACCAAAACATTCACCTGAAAACTTGAGTCATGTTCATAAATATCCTCGTCAGATCAAGTCTAGGGATAGTTTAAAAATTTCCAATTGTTAGAAAACCAAAACATTAACCTGAAAACTTGAGTCATGTTCGTAAATATCTTCGTCAGATCAAGTTTAGGGATAGTTTCAAACATTTCCAATTGCTACAAAACCAAAACATTAACCTGAAAACTCGAGTCATCTTCGTAAATATCCTCGTCAGATCAAGTCTAGGGATAGTTTCAAACATTTCCAATTGCTACAAAACCAAAACCTTCACCTGAAAAGTCAAGTCATGTTCTTTAATAGTCAAGTCAATTCAAGTCTAGAGATAGTTTCAAACATTTCCAATTGCTAGAAAACCAAAACATTAACCTGAAAACTCGAGTCATGTTCGTAAATATCCTCGTCAGATCAAGTCATAGTTTCAAATAGTTTCCATTTACTACAAAACCAAAACATTCCAAAACATTCAATAGTCTGAAAACTCAAGTCATTTCTTTAATAAACTTGAGTCGTTCAAAATTCAAGTCTAGCGATAGTTTCAAACATTTCCAATTGCTACAAAACCAAAACATTAAACTGAAAACTTGAGTCATGTTCGTAAATATCCTCGTCAGATCAAGTCTAGGATAGTTTCAAACATTTCCAATTGCTACAAAACCAAAACATTAACCTGAAAACTTGAGTCATGTTCTTAAATATCCTCGTCAGATCAAGTCTGGATAGTTTCAAACATTTCCAATTGCTACAAAACCAAAACATTAACCTGAAAACTTGAGTCATGTTCTTAAATATCCTCGTCAGATCAAGTCTAGAGATAGTTTCAAACATTTCCAATTGCTACAAAACCAAAACATTAACCTGAAAACTTGAGTCATGTTCTTAAATATCCTCGTCAGATCAAGTTTAGGATAGTTTCAAACATTTCCAATTGCTACAAAACCAAAACATTAACCTGAAAACTCGACTCATGTTCGTAAATATCCTCGTCAGATCAAGTTTAGGGATAGTTTCAAACATTTCCAATTGCTACAAAACCAAAACATTAACCTGAAAACTTGAGTCATGTTCGTAAATATCTTCGTCAGATAAAGTTTAGGGATAGTTTCAAACATTTCCAATTGCTACAAAACCAAAACATTAACCTGAAAACTTGAGTCATGTTCGTAAATATCCTCGTCAGATCAAGTCTAGGGATAGTTTCAAACATTTCCAATTGTTACAAAAACCAAAACATTAACCTGAAAACTTGAGTCATGTTCTTGAAATATCCTCGTCAGATCAAGTCTAGGGGATAGTTTCAAACATTTCCAATTGCTGAAAACCAAAACATTAACCTGAAAACTCGAGTCATGTTCGTAAATATCCTCGTCAGATCAAGTTTACGGATAGTTTCAAACATTTCCAATTACTACAAAACCAAAACATTAACCTGAAAACTTGATTCATGTTCTTAAATATCCTCGTCAATTCAAGTCTAGAATAGTTTTAAACATTTTCAATTGCTACAAAACCAAAACATTAACCTGAAAACTCGAGTCATGTTCGTAAATATCCTTGTCAGATCAAGTCTACGGATAGTTTCAAACATTTCCATTTGCTACAAAACCAAAACATTAAACTGAAAACACAATTTATGTTCTTTAAATATCTTCGTCAGATCAAGTTTAGGATAGTTTCAAACATTTCCAATTTCTACAAAACCAAAACATTAACCTGAAAACTTGAGTCATGTTCTTAAATATCCTCGTCAGATCAAGTTTAGGATAGTTTCAAACATTTCCAATTGCTACAAAACCAAAACATTAACCTGAAAAGTTGAGTCATGTTCGGAAATATCTTCGTCAGATCAAGTCTAGGGATAGTTTCAAACATTTCCAATTGTTACAAAACCAAAACATTAACCTCAAAACTTGAGTCATGTTCTTAAATATCCTCGTCAGATCAAGTCTGAGATAGTTTCAAACATTTCCAATTGCTACAAAACCAAAACATTAACCTGAAAACTTGAGTCATGTTCGTAAATATCCTCGTCAGATCAAGTTGAGAGATAGTTTCAAACATTTCCAATTGCTACAAAACCAAAACATTAACCTGAAAACTCGACTCATGTTCATAAATATCCTCGGCAGATCAAGTTTAGAGATAGTTTCAAACATTTCCAATTTCTACAAAACCAAAACATTAAACTGAAAACTCAGAGTCATGTTCGTAAATATCTTCGTCAGATCAAGTTTAGGGATAGTTTCAAACATTTCCAATTGCTACAAAACCAAAACATTAACCTGAAAACTTGAGTCATGTTCTTAAATATCCTCGTCAGATCAAGTCTAGGGATAGTTTCAAACATTTCCAATTGCTACAAAACCAAAACATTAAACTGAAAACTTGAGTCATGTTCTTAAATATCTTCGTCAGATCAAGTTTAGGGATAGTTTCAAACATTTCCAATTTCTACAAAACCAAAACATTAACCTGAAAACTCGAGTCATGTTCTTAAATATCCTCGTCAGATCAAGTCTAGGGATAGTTTCAAACATTTCCAATTGCTACAAAACCAAAACATTAACCTGAAAACTTGAGTCATGTTCTTTAAATATCCTCGTCAATTCAAGTCTAGCGATAGTTTTTTCAAACATTTCCAATTGCTACAAAACCAAAACATTAACCTGAAAACTTGAGTCATGTTCTTAAATATCCTCGTCAGATCAAGTCTAGAGATAGTTTCAAACATTTCCAATTGCTACAAAACCAAAACATTAACCTGAAAACTCGAGTCATGTTCGTAAATATCTTCGTCAGATCAAGTTTAGGGATAGTTTCAAACATTTCCAATTGCTACAAAACCAAAACATTAACCTGAAAACTTGAGTCATGTTCTTAAATATCCTCGTCAGATCAAGTCTAGAGATAGTTTCAAACATTTCCAATTGCTACAAAACCAAAACATTAACCTGAAAACTCGAGTCATGTTCGTAAATATCCTCGTCAGATCAAGACTAGGGATAGTTTCAAACATTTCCAATTGCAACAAAACCAAAACATTAACCTGAAAACTTGAGTCATGTTCGTAAATATCTTCGTCAGATCAAGTCTAGAGATAGTTTCAAAGAAACTTGGTTCTTATTTCCAATTGCTACAAAACCAAAACATTAACCTGAAAACTCGAGTCATGTTCGTAAATATCCTCGTCAGATCAAGTCTAGGGATAGTTTCAAACATTTCCAATTGCTACAAAACCAAAACATTAAACTGAAAACTTGAGTCATGTTCTTAAATATCTTCGTCAGATCAAGTCTAGGATAGATTCAAACATTTTCAATTGCTACAAAACCAAAACATTAACCTGAAAACTCGAGTCATGTTCTTAAATATCCTCGTCAGATCAAGTCTAGAGATAGTTTCAAACATTTCCAATTGCTACAAAACCAAAACATTAACCTGAAAACTCAAGTTATGTTCTTTAAATATCTCGTCAGATCAAGTCTAAAGATAGTTTCAAATATTTCCATTTACTACAAAACCAAAACATTCACCTGAAAACTCAAGTCATGTTCTTTAATAGTCTCGTCAATTCAAGTCTAGCGATAGTTTCAAACATTTCCAATTGCTACAAAACCAAAACATTAAACTGAAAACTTGAGTCATGTTCGTAAATATCCTCGTCAGATCAAGTCTAGGGATAGTTTCAAACATTTCCAATTGCTACAAAACCAAAACATTAACCTGAAAACTCAAGTCATGTTCGTAAATATCTTCGTCAGATCAAGTCTAGGGATAGTTTCAAACATTTCCAATTGCTACAAAACCAAAACATTAACCTGAAAACTTGAGTCATGTTCTTAAATATCCTCGTCAGATCAAGTCTAGAGATAGTTTCAAACATTTCCAATTGCTACAAAACCAAAACATTAACCTGAAAACTCGAGTCATGTTCGTAAATATCCTCGTCAGATCAAGTTTAGGGATAGTTTCAAACATTTCCAATTGCTACAAAACCAAAACATTAACCTGAAAACTTGAGTCATGTTCGTAAATATCCTCGTCAGATCAAGTCTAGGGATAGTTTCAAAAATTTCCAATTGTTAGAAAACCAAAACATTAACCTGAAAACTTGAGTCATGTTCGTAAATATCTTCGTCAGATCAAGTCATGACGTTAGGATAGTTTCAAACATTTCCAATTGCTACAAAACCAAAACATTAACCTGAAAAACTTGAGTCATGTTCGTAAATATCCTCGTCAGATCAAGTTTAGGGATAGTTTCAAACATTTCCAATTGCTACAAAACCAAAACATTAACCTGAAAACTCAGTCATCTTCGTAAATATCCTCGTCAGATCAAGTCTAGGATAGTTTCAAACATTTCCAATTGCTACAAAACCAAAACATTCAACCTGAAAACTCAAGTCATGTTCTTAAATATCCTCGTCAGATTCCAAGTCTAGAGATAGTTTCAAACATTTCCAATTGCTACAAAACCAAAACATTAACTTGAAAACTCGAGTCATCTTCGTAAATATCCTCGTCAGATCAAGTCTAGGGATAGTTTCAAATATTTCCAATTGCTACAAAACCAAAACATTCACCTGAAAACTCAAGTCATGTTCTTTAATATCCTCGTCACTTCAAGTCTAGAGATAGTTTCAAACATTTCCAATTGCTACAAAACCAAAACATTAACCTGAAAACTCGAGTCATGTTCGTAAATATCCTCGTCATATCAAGTCTAGGGATAGTTTCAAATATTTCCAATTGCTACAAAACCAAAACATTCACCTGAAAACTCAAGTCATGTTCTTTAATATTCTCGTCAGATCAAGTTTAGGGATAGTTTCAAACATTTCAATTTCTACAAAACCAAAACATTAAAACCTGAAAACTTAACCTCAAAACTGTTCAAAAATATCTTCGTCAGATCAAGTCTAGGGATAGTTTCAAACATTTCCAATTGCTACAAAACCAAAACATTAACCTGAAAACTTGAGTCATGTTCTTAAATATCCTCGTCAGATCAAGTCTAGGATAGTTTCAAACATTTCCAATTGCTACAAAGCCAAAACATTAACCTGAAAACTCGAGTCATGTTCGTAAATATCCTCGTCAGATCAAGTTTAGGGATAGTTTCAAACATTTCCAATTGCTACAAAACCAAAACATTAACCTGAAAACTCGAGTCATGTTCGTAAAATATCCTCGTCAGATCAAGTCTAGGGATAGTTTCAAACATTTCCAATTGCTACAAAACCAAAACATTAACCTGAAAACTCGAGTCATGTTCATAAATATTCTCGTCAGATCAAGTTTAGGGATAGTTTCAAACATTTCCAATTTCTACAAAACCAAAACATTAACCTGAAAACTTGAGTCATGTTCGTAAATATCTTCGTCAGATCAAGTCTAGGGATAGTTTCAAACATTTCCAATTGCTACAAAACCAAAACATTAACCTGAACACTCGAGTCATGTTCGTAAATATCCTCGTCAGATCAAGTCTAGGGATAGTTTCAAACATTTCCAATTGCTACAAAACCAAAACATTAACCTGAAAACTTGAGTCATGTTCTTAAATATCCTCGTCAGATCAAGTCTAGAGATAGTTTCAAACATTTCCAATTGCTAGAAAACCAAAACATTAACCTGAAAACTCGAGTCATGTTCGTAAATATCCTCGTCAGATCAAGTCTAGGGATAGTTTCAAACATTTCCAATTGCTACAAAACCAAAACATTCACCTGAAAACTCAAGTCATGTTCTTTAATATCTCGTCAGATCAAGTCTAGAGATAGTTTCAAACATTTCCAATTGCTACAAAACCAAAACATTAACCTGAAAACTTGAGTCATGTTCTTAAATATCCTCGTCAGATCAAGTCTAGAGATAGTTTCAAACATTTCCAATTGCTACAAACCAAAACATTAACCTGAAAACTCGAGTCATGTTCATAAAATATCCTCGTCAGATCAAGTTTAGGATAGTTTCAAACATTTCCAATTGCTACAAAACCAAAACATTAACCTGAAAACTCGACTCATGTTCGTAAATATCATCGTCAGATCAAGTCTAGGGATAGTTTCAAACATTTCCAATTGCTACAAAACCAAAACATTAACCTGAAAACTCGAGTCATGTTCATAAATATTCTCGTCAGAACAAGTTTAGGGATAGTTTCAAACATTTCCAATTTCTACAAAACCAAAACATTAACCTGAAAACTTGAGTCATGTTCGTAAATATCTTCGTCAGATCAAGTCTAGGGATAGTTTCAAACATTTCCAATTGCTACAAAAAAAGAAACATTAACCTGAAAACTCGAGTCATGTTCGTAAATATCCTCGTCAGATCAAGTCTAGGATAGTTTCAAACATTTCCAATTGCTACAAACCAAAACATTAACCTGAAAACTTGAGTCATGTTCTTAAATATCCTCGTCAGATCAAGTTTAGGGATAGTTTCAAACATTTCCAATTGCTACAAAACCAAAACATTAACCTGAAAACTTGAGTCATGTTCGTAAATATCCTCGTCAGATCAAGTCTACGGATAGTTTCAAACATTTCAATTTACCAAAAACCAAAACATTAACCTGAAAACTCAAGTCATGTTCGTAAATATCCTCGTCAGATCAAGTCTAGGATAGTTTCAAACATTTCCAATTGCTACAAAACCAAAACATTAAACCTGAAAACTTGAGTCATGTTCTTAAATATCCTCGTCATAACATTCATAGTTTCAAACATTTAGATAGTTTTAAACATCCAATTGCTACAAAACCAAAAACATTAACCTGAAAACTTGAGTCATGTTCGTAAATATCCTCGTCAGATCAAGTCTTAGGATAGTTTCAAACATTTCCAATTTCTACAAAAACCAAAACATTAACCTGAAAACTTGAGTCATGTTCTTTAATATCCTCGTCAGATCAAGTCTAGGGATAGTTTCAAACATTTCCAATTGCTACAAAACCAAAACATTAACCTGAAAACTTGAGTCATGTTCGTAAATATCCTCGTCAGATCAAGTCTAGGATAGTTTCAAACATTTCCAATTGCTACAAAACCAAAACATTAACCTGAAAACTTGAGTCATGTTCGTAAATATCCTCGTCAGATCAAGTCTACGGAGATAGTTTCAAACATTTCCAATTTCTACAAAACCAAAAAACATTAACTTGAAAACTCAGTCATGTTCGTAAATATCCCTCGTCAGATCAAGTCTAGGATAGTTTCAAACATTTCCAATTTACTACAAAAACCAAAACATTAACCTGAAAACTTGAGTCATGTTCTTTAATATCCTCGTCAGATCAAGTCTAGGGATAGTTTCAAACATTTCCAATTGCTACAAAACCAAAACATTAAACTGAAAACTTGAGTCATGTTCGTAAATATCCTCGTCAGATCAAGTCTAGGGATAGTTTCAAACATTTCCAATTGCTACAAAACCAAAACATTAACCTGAAAACTTGAGTCATGTTCGTAAATATCTTCGTCAGATCAAGTCTAGGGATAGTTTCAAACATTTCCAATTGCTACAAAACCAAAACATTAACCTGAAAACTTGAGTCATGTTCTTAAATATCCTCGTCAGATCAAGTCTAGAGATAGTTTCAAACATTTCCAATTGCTACAAAGCCAAAACATTAACCTGAAAACTCGAGTCATGTTCATAAATATCCTCGTCAGATCAAGTTTAGGGATAGTTTCAAACATTTCCAATTGCTACAAAACCAAAACATTAACCTGAAAACTCGACTCATGTTCGTAAATATCCTCGTCAGATCAAGTCTAGGGATAGTTTCAAACATTTCCAATTGCTACAAAACCAAAACATTAACCTGAAAACTCGAGTCATTTTCAAAATATCCTCGTCAGATCAAGTTTAGGGATAGTTTCAAACATTTCCAATTTCTACAAAACCAAAACATTAACCTGAAAACTCAAGTCATGTTCGTAAATATCTTCGTCAGATCAAGTCTAGGATAGTTTCAAACATTTCCAATTTCTACAAACCAAAACATTAACCTGAAAACTTGAGTCATGTTCGTAAATATCCTCGTCAGATCAAGTCTGAGGGATAGTTTCAAACATTTCCAATTGCTAAAAACCAAAACATTAACCTGAAAACTTGAGTCATGTTCTTAAATATCCTCGTCAATCAAGTCTAGGATAGTTTCAAACATTTCCAATTGCTACAAAACCAAAACATTAACCTGAAAACTCGAGAATTGTTCGTAAATATCCTCGTCAGATCAAGTTTACGGATAGTTTCAAACATTTCCAATTTACTACAAAACCAAAACATTAACCTGAAAACTCGAGTCATGTTCGTTAATATCCTCGTCAATTCAAGTCTAGGGATAGTTTCAAACATTTTAATTGCTACAAAACCAAAACATTAACCTGAAAACTCGAGTCATGTTCGTAAATATCCTCGTCAGATCAAGTTTAGGGATAGTTTCAAAACATTTCCAATTCTACAAAACCAAAACATTAACCTGAAAACTAGTCATCTTCGTAAATATCCTCGTCAATTCAAGTCTAGGGATAGTTTCAAACATTTCCAATTGCTACAAAACTGAAACATTAACCTGAAAACTTGAGTCATGTTCTTAAATATCCTCGTCAAGATCAAGTCTAGGGATAGTTCAAACATTTCCAATTTCTACAAAACCAAAACATTAACCTGAAAACTTGAGTCATGTTCTTAAATATCCTCGTCAGATCAAGTCTAGGGATATTCAAACATTTTTCCAATTGCTACAAAACCAAAACATTAACCTGAAAAACTTGAGTCATGTTCTTAAATATCCTCGTCAGATCAAGTCTAGGGATAGTTTCAAACATTTCCAATTGCTACAAAACCAAAACATTAACCTGAAAACTTGGTCATGTTCGTAAATATCCTCGTCAGATCAAGACTAGGGATAGTTTCAAACATTTCAATTGCTACAAAACCAAAACATTAACCTGAAAACTTGAGTCATGTTCGTAAATATCCTCGTCAGATCAAGTCTAGGGATAGTTTCAAAAATTTCCAATTGTTACAAAACCAAAACATTAACCTGAAAACTCAAGTCATGTTCGTAAATATCTTCGTCAATTCAAGTCTAGGGATAGTTTCAAACATTTCCAATTGCTACAAACCAAAACATTAACCTGAAAACTCGAGTCATGTTCGTAAATATCCTCGTCAGATCAAGTTTAGGGATAGTTTCAAACATTTCCAATTGCTACAAAACCAAAACATTAACCTGAAAACTTGGTCATGTTCTTTAATATCCTCGTCAATTCAAAATCTAAAACTCGATAGTTTCAAACATTTCCAATTGCTACAAAACCAAAACATTAACCTGAAAACTCGAGGCATGTTCATAAATATCCTCGTCAGATCAAGTCTAGGGATAGTTTCAAATATTTCCATTTACTACAAAACCAAAACATTCACCTGAAAACTCAAGTCATGTTCTTTAATAGTCCTCGTCAATTCAAGTCTAGCTATAGTTTCAAACATTTCCAATTGCTACAAAACCAAAACATTAACCTGAAAACTTGAGTCATGTTCGTAAATATCCTCGTCAGATCAAGTCTAGGGATAGTTTCAAACATTTCCAATTTCTAAAAACCAAACATTAACCTGAAAACTTGAGTCATGTTCGTAAATATCCTCGTCAGATCAAGTCTAGGGATAGTTTCAACATTTCCATTTACTACAAAACCAAAACATTAACCTGAAAACTCAAGACATGTTCTCATATCCTCGTCAATTCAAGTTTAGGATAGTTTCAAACATTTCCAATTGCAACAAAACCAAAACATTAACCTGAAAACTTGAGTCATGTTCGTAAATATCCTCGTCAGATCAAGTCTGGGGATAGTTTCAAACATTTCCAATTGCTACAAACCAAAACATTAACCTGAAAACTCGAGTCATGTTCGTAAATATCCTCGTCAGATCAAGTCTAGGATAGTTTCAAACATTTCCAATTGCTACAAAACCAAAACATTAAACTGAAAACTCGAGTCATGTTCTTAAATATCCTCGTCAGATCAAGTCTAGGGATAGTTTCAAACATTTCCAATTGCTAGAAAACCAAACATTAACCTGAAACCTGAGTCATGTTCTTAATAGTCCTCGTCAATTCAAGTCTAGCGATAGTTTCAAACATTTCCAATTGCTACAAAACCAAAACATTAACTTGAAAACTCGAGTCATGTTCGTAAATATCCTCGTCATATCAAGTTTAGGATAGTTTAAAACATTTTCAATTGCTACAAAACCAAAACATTAACCTGAAAACTCGAGTCATGTTCATAAATATCCTCGTCAGATCAGAATCTATTTTAAATTACAAAAACCAAAACATTAAACTGAAAACTCGAGTCATCTTTCAAAATATTTCCAAGACTAGGGATAGTATTCAAACATTTCCAATTCAAAAACAAAACATTAACCTGAAAACTTGAGTCATGTTTCGTAAATATCCTCGTCAGATCAAGTCTAGGATAGTTTCAAACATTTCCAATTGCTACAAAAACCAAAACATTAACCTGAAAACTCGAGTCATGTTCGTAATCCTCGTCAGATCAAGTCTAGGGATAGTTTCAAACATTTCCAATTGCTACAAACCAAAACACGCACCTGAAAACTCAAGTCATCTTCTTTAATATCTTCGTCAGATCAAGTCTAGGATAGTTTCAAACATTTCAATTGCTACAAAACCAAAACATTAACCTGAAAAACTTGAGTCATGTTCGTAACATCTTCGTCAGATCAAGTCTAGATAGTTTCCAACATTTAATTGCTACAAAACCAAACATTAACAAAAACTTGAGTCATGTTCGTAAATATCCTCGTCAGATCAAGTCTAGGGATAGTTTCAAACATTTCCAATTGCTACAAAACCAAAACATTAACCTGAAAACTCGAGTCATGTTCAAAAATATCCTCGTCAGATCAAGTCTTCAAACATTTCCAATTGCGACAAAACCAAACATTAACCTGAAAACTCGTAAAAACCTGAACATTCACCTGAAAACTCATGTTCATAATAGTCTCGTCAATTCAAGTCTAGGGATAGTTTCAAACATTTCAATTGCTACAAAACCAAAACATTAACCTGAAAACTTGAGTCATGTTCGTAAATATCCTCGTCAGATCAAGTCTAGGGATAGTTTCAAACATTTCCAATTGCTACAAAACCAAAACATTAACCTGAAAAACTCTGGAGTCATGTTCAATAAATATCCTCGTCAGATCAATCTAGGATAGTTTCAAACATTTCCATTTTATTACAAAACCAAAACATTCACCTGAAAACTCAAGTCATGTTCTTTAATAGTCTCGTCAATTCAAGTCTAGAGATAGTTTCAAACATTTCCAATTGCTACAAAACCAAAACATTAACCTGAAAACTTGAGTCATGTTCGTAATATCCTCGTCAGATCAAGTCTAGGATAGTTTCAAACATTTCCAATTGCGACAAAACCAAAACATTAACCTGAAAACTCCGAGTCATGTTCGTAAATATCCTCGTCAGATCAAGTCTAGGATAGTTTCAAACATTTCCAATTGTTCTACAAAACCAAAACAGTTTCAACCTGAAAACTCGAGTCATCTTCGTAAATATCCTCGTCAATTCAAGACTAGGGATAGTTTCAAACATTTCCAATTGCTACAAAACCAAAAACATTAACCTGAAAAACTTGAGTCATGTTCGTAAATATCCTCGTCAGATCAAGTCTAGGATAGTTTCAATATTTCCAATGCTTCCAAAACATTAACCTGAAAACTCGAGTCATGTTCGTAAAATATCCTCGTCAGATCAAGTCTAGGGATAGTTTCAAACATTTCCAATTGCTACAAAACCAAAACATTAACCTGAAAACTCAAGTCATGTTCGTAAATATCCTCGTCAGATCAAGTCTAGGATAGTTTCAAACATTTCCAATTGCTACAAAACCAAAACATTAACCTGAAAAACTTGAGTCATGTTCTTTAATATCTCGTCAGATCAAGTCTAGGGATAGTTTCAAACATTTCCAATTGCTACAAAAACCAAAACATTAACCTGAAAACTTGAGTCATGTTCGTAAATATCCTCGTCAGATCAAGTCTAGGGATAGTTTCAAACATTTCCAATTGCTACAAAAACCAAAACATTAACCTGAAAACTCGAGTCATGTTCGTAAATATCCTCGTCAGATCAAGTCTAGGGATAGTTTCAAACATTTCCATTTACTACAAACCAAAACATTAACCTGAAAACTCGAGTCATGTTCTTAAAATAGTCTCGTCAGGGATCAAACATTCTAACCAATAGTTTCAAACATTTCCAATTGCTCGTCAGAAACCAAAACATTAACCCAAAAACTCGAGTCATGTTCGTAAATATCCTCGTCAGATCAAGTCTAGGATAGTTTCAAACATTTCCAATTACTACAAAACCAAACATTAACCTGAAAACTGAAAAAATGTCCTCGTCAGATCAAGTCTAGGGATAGTTTCAAACATTTCCAATTGCTAGAAAACCAAAACATTAACCTGAAAACTCAAGTCATGTTCTTTAATAGTCCTCGTCAAACATAGTTTTCAAACATTTCCAATTGCTAAAAACCAAAACATTAACCTGAAAACTTGAGTCATGTTCGTAAATATCCTCGTCAGATCAAGTCTAGGGATAGTTTCAAACATTTCCAATTGCTAGAAAACCAAACATTAACCTGAAAACTCGGTCATGTTCGTAAATATCCTCGTCAGATCAAGTCTAGGGATAGTTTCAAACATTTCCAATTACTAAACCAAACATTAACACTGAAAACTCAAGTCATGTTCTGTAAATATCTCGTCAGATCAAGTCTCTAGTTTCAAACATTTCCAATTGCTAAAAACCAAAACATTAACCTGAAAAACTTGAGTCATGTTCGTAAATATCCTCGTCAGATCAAGTCTAGGGATAGTTTCAAACATTTCCAATTGCTACAAAACCAAAACATTAACCTGAAACTTGAGTCATGTTCGTAAATATCCTCGTCAGATCAAGTCTAGGGATAGTTTCAAACATTTCCAATTGCTACAAAACCAAAACATTAAACTGAAAACTTGAGTCATGTTCGTAAATATCTCGTCAGATCAAGTCTAGGATAGTTTCAAACATTTCCAATTGCTACAAAACCAAAACATTAACCTGAAAACTCAAGTCATGTTCGTAAATATCCTCGTCAGATCAAGTCTAGGATAGTTTCAAACATTTTCAATTGCTACAAAAACCAAAACATTAACCTGAAAACTCTGAGTCATGTTCGTAAATATCCTCGTCATATCAAGACTAGGGATAGTTTCAAACATTTCCAATTGCTACAAAAACCAAAAACATTAACCTGAAAACTCGAGTCATGTTCGTAAATATCCTCGTCAGATCAAGTCTAGGATAGTTTCAAACATTTCCAATTGCTAGAAAACCAAAAACATTAACTGAAAAAAACAGGTCATGTTCGTAAATATCCTCGTCAGATCAAGTCTAGGATAGTTTCAAACATTTCCAATTGCTACCAAACCGAAACATTAACCTGAAAACTCGAGTCATGTTCTTAAATATCCTCGTCAGATCAAGTCTAGGATAGTTTCAAACATTTCCAATTGCTAGAAAAACCAAAACATTAACCTGAAAACTCAAGTCATGTTCTTTAATATCCTCGTCAGATCAAGTCTAGGATAGTTTCAAACATTTCCAATTGCTACAAAACCAAAACATTAACCTGAAAACTTGAGTCATGTTCAAAAATATCCTCGTCAGATCAAGACTAGGGATAGTTTAAAACATTTCCAATTGCTACAAAAAGCAAAACATTAACCTGAGTCATGTTCGTAAATATCCTCGTCAGATCAAGTTTAGATAGTTTCGTAATATTTCCAATTGTACAAAACCAAAACATTAAACTGAAAACTGAGTCATGTTCGTAAATATCCTCGTCGATCAAGTCTAGGATAGTTTTCAAATATTTCCATTGCAAAACCAAAAACAAAACAAAACTTAACCGGAAAACTTCGTCAGATCAAGTCATTTCAAACATTCAATTGCCAAAAAACCTCATTAACCCGAAAACTCGAGTCATCAAATATCCTCGTCTCAAGACTAGATAGTTTCAAACA
Organism: Acanthosepion pharaonis; assembly: GCA_903632075.3. NCBI lineage: Eukaryota > Metazoa > Mollusca > Cephalopoda > Sepiida > Sepiidae > Acanthosepion > Acanthosepion pharaonis. Next base: position 493,318 of record CAHIKZ030003908.1, on the reverse strand, counting down.
TTTCAATTGCTACAAAACCAAAACATTAACCTAAAACTCGAGTCATCGTTCGTAAATATCCTCGTCAGATCAAGTTTAGGGATAGTTTCAAACATTTCCAATTGCTACAAAACCAAAACATTAACCTAAAACTCAAGTCATGTTCGTAAATATCCTCGTCAGATCAAGTCTGGGATAGTTTCAAACATTTCCAATTGCTACAAAACCAAAACATTAACCTGAAAACTCGAGTCATGTTCGTAAATATCCTCGTCAGATCAAGTCTAGGGATAGTTTCAAACATTTCCAATTGCGACAAACCAAAACATTAACCTGAAAACTTGAGTCATGTTCTTAAATATCCTCGTCAGATCAAGTCTAGGGATAGTTTCGAACATTTCCAATTACTAGAAAAAACAAAACATTAACCTGAAAATCAAGTTATGTTCTTTAATAGTCTCTGTCAATTCAAGTCTAGCGATCGAGTTTTCAAACATTTCCAATTGCTACAAAACCAAAAAACAAAACATTACGCCTGAAAACATGAGTCATGTTCGTAAATATCCTCGTCAGATCAAGTCTAGGGATAGTTTCAAACATTTCCAATTGCTACAAAACCAAAACATTAACCTGAAAACTCAAGTCATGTTCTTAAATGTCCTCGTCAGATCAAGTCTAGGATAGTTTCAATATTTCCAATTGCTACAAAACCAAAACATTAAACTGAAAACTCAAGGTCATGTTCTTTAAATAGTCCTCGTCAATTCAAGTCTAGGGATATTTCAAACATTTCCAATTGCTGCAAAACCAAAACATTAACCGGAAAACTCGAGTCATGTTCCGTAAATATCCTCGTCAGATCAAGACTAGGGATAGTTTAAAACATTTCCAATTGCTACAAAACCAAAACATTAACCTGAAAACTCGAGTCATCTTCGTAAATATCCTCGTCAGATCAAGTTTAGGATAGTTTCAATATTTCCAATTGCTACAAAACCAAAACATTAACCCTGAAAACTTGAGTCATGTTCGTAAATATCCTCGTCAGATCAAGTCTAGGATAGTTTCAAACATTTCCAATTGCTACAAAACCAAAACATGAACCGAAAAACTCGAGTCATGTTCGTAAATATCCTCGTCAGAGCAAGTCTAGGGATAGTTTCAAACATTTCCAATTGCAAAACCAAAACATTAACCTGAAAACTTGAGTCATCTTTGCAATAACCTCGTCAGATCAAGTCTAGGATAGTTTCAAACATTTCCAATTGCTACAAAACCAAAACATTAACCTGAAAACTCGAGTCATGTTCGTAAATATCCTCGGAAATATCAGATCAAGTCATCTCCGTTTAGGATAGTTTCAAACATTTCCAATTTCTACAAAACCAAAACATTAACCTGAAAACTTGAGTCATGTTCGTAAATATCCTCGTCAAGATCAAGACTAGGATAGTTTCAAACATTACCAATTGCTACAAAACCAAAACATTAACCTGAAAACTCGAGTCATGTTCGTAAATATCCTCGTCAGATCAAGTCTAGGATAGTTTCAAACATTTCCAATTGCTACAAAACCAAAACATTAACCTGAAAACTCGAGTCATGTTCGTAAATATCCTCGTCAGATCAAGACTAGATAGTTTCAAACATTTCCAATTGCTACAAAACCAAAACATTAACCTGAAAACTTGAATCATGTTCGTAAATATCCTCGTCAGATCAAGTCTAGGGATAGTTTCAAACATTTCCAATTGCTACAAAACCAAAACATTAACCTGAAAACTTGAGTCATGTTATCCTCGTCAGATCAAATGTCCTCGTCAAAACATTAACAAGTCTAGGATAGTTTCAACATTTCCAATTGCTAGAAAACCAAAAACATTAACCTGAAAACTAGTTTCAAACATTTCAAACATTTACTACAAAAACCAAAACATTAACCTGAAAACTCAAGTCATGTTCTTTAATAGTCTCGTCAATTCAAGACTAGCGGATAGTTTCAAACATTTCCAATTGCTACAAAACCAAAACATTAACCTGAAAACTTGAGTCATGTTCGTAAATATCCTCGTCAGATCAAGTCTAGAGATAGTTTTCAACATTTCTAATTGCTAGAAAAACCAAAACATTAACCTGAAAACTCGAGTCATGTTCAAATATCTCGTCAGATCAAGTCTAGGGATAGTTTCAAACATTTCCAATTGCTACAAAAACCAAAACATTAACCTGAAAACTTGAGTCATGTTCTTAAATATCCTCGTCAGATCAAGTCTAGGATAGTTTCAAACATTTCCAATTGCTACAAAACCAAAAACATTAACCTGAAAACTCAAGTCATCTTCGTAAATATCCTCGTCAATTCAAGTCTAGGGATAGTTTCAAACATTTCCAATTGCTACAAAACCAAAACATTAACCTGAAAACATGAGTCATGTTCGTAAATATCCTCGTCATATCAAGACTAGGGATAGTTTAAAACATTTTCAATTGCTACAAAACCAAAACATTAACCTGAAAACTCGAGTCATGTTCGTAAATATCCTCGTCAGATCAAGTTTAGGGATAGTTTCAAAAATTTCCAATTGCTACAAAACCAAAACATTAACCTGAAAACTCGAGTCATGTTCGTAAATATCCTCGTCAGATCAAGTCTAGGGATAGTTTCAAACATTTCCAATTGCTACAAAACCAAAACATTAACCTGAAAACTCGAGTCATCTTCGTAAATATCCTCGTCAGATCAAGGCTAGGGATAGTTTCAAACATTTCCAATTGCTACAAAACCAAAACATTAACCTGAAAAACTCAAGTCATGTTCGTAAATATCCTCGTCAGATCAAGTCTAGGGATAGTTTCAAACATTTCCAATTGCTACAAAACCAAAACATTAACCTGAAAACTTGAGTCATGTTCGTAAATATCTTCGTCAGATCAAGTCTAGGATAGTTTCAAACATTTCCAATTGCTACAAAACCAAAACATTAACCTGAAAACTTGAGTCATGTTCTTAAATATCCTCGTCATATCAAGACTAGGGATAGTTTAAAACATTTCCAATTACTACAAAACCAAAACATTAACCTGAAAACTCAAGTCATGTTCGTAAATATCTTCGTCAATTCAAGTCTAGGGATAGTTTCAAACATTTCCAATTGCTACAAAACCAAAACATTAACCTGAAAACTCTGAGTCATGTTCGTAAATATCCTCGTCAGATCAAGTTTAGGATAGTTTCAAACATTTCTAATTGCTACAAAACCAAAACATTAACCTGAAAACTCGAGTCATGTTCGTAAATATCCTCGTCAGATCAAGTCTAGGATAGTTTCAAACATTTCCAATTGCTACAAAACCAAAACATTAAACTGAAAACTCGAGTCATGTTCGTAAATATCCTCGTCAGATCAAGTCTAGGGATAGTTTCAAACATTTCCAATTGCTGCAAAACCAAAACATTAACCTGAAAACTCGTTATGTTCTTAAATATCTTCGTCAATTCAAGTCTAGGGATAGTTTCAAACATTTCCAATTGCTACAAAACCAAAAACATTAACCTGAAAACTCGAGTCATGTTCGTAAATATCCTCGTCAGATCAAGACTAGGGATAGTTTCAAACATTTCAATTGCTACAAAACCAAAACATTAACCTGAAAACTCGAGTCATGTTCGTAAATATCTTCGTCAGATCAAGTCTAGGGATAGTTTCAAACATTTCCATTTACTACAAAACCAAAACATTCAGATCAAGTCTGGAAAAACTCACAATTGTCATAACATTCTGTAATAGTCTCGTCAATATCCTCGTTCAAGAGGATAGTTTCAAACATTTCCAATTGCTACAAAACCAAAACATTAACCTGAAAACTCGAGTCATGTTCGTAAATATCCTCGTCAGATCAAGTCTAGGATAGTTTCAAACATTTCCAATTGCTACAAAACCAAAACATTAACCGGAAAACTCGAGTCATGTTCTTAAATATCCTCGTCAGATCAAGTCTAGGGATAGTTTCAAACATTTCCAATTGCGACAAACCAAACATTAACCAAACTCGAGAAAACTCAAGTCATCTTCGTTAATCCTCGTCAATATTCAATTCAAGTCTAGCGATAGTTTCAAACATTTCCAATTGCTACAAAAAACCAAAACATTAACCTGAAAACTTGAGTCATGTTCGTAAATATCCTCGTCAGATCAAGTCTAGGGATAGTTTCAAACATTTCCAATTGCTAGAAAACCAAAACATTAACCTGAAAACTTGAGTCATGTTCGTAAATATCCTCGTCAGATCAAGACTGTTCTGGGATAGTTTCGAACATTTTCAATTGCTAGAAAACCAAAACATTAACCTGAAAACTCAAGTCATGTTCGTAAATATCTTCGTCAATTCAAGTCTAGCGATAGTTTCAAACATTTCCAATTGCTACAAAACCAAAACATTAACCTGAAAACTCGAGTCATGTTCGTAAATATCCTCGTCATATCAAGACTAGGGATAGTTTAAAACATTTTCAATTGCTACAAAACCAAAACATTAACCTGAAAACTCGAGTCATGTTCGTAAATATCCTCGTCAGATCAAGTTTAGGGATAGTTTCCAATATTTCCAATTGCTACAAAACCAAAACATTAAACTGAAAACTCGAGTCATGTTCGTAAATATCCTCGTCAGATCAAGTCTAGGGATAGTTTCAAACATTTCCAATTGCTGCAAAACCAAAACATGAACCAGAAAACTCGAGTCATGTTCGTAAAATCTCGTCAGATCCAGTCTAGGGATAGTTTCAAACATTTCTAATTGCTACAAAACCAAAAACATTAACCTGAAAAACTCGAGTCATATTCGTAAATATCCGCGTCAGATCAAGACTAGGATAGTTTCAAACATTTCCAATTGCTACAAAACCAAAACATTAACCTGAAAAACTCAAGTCATGTTCTTTAATAGTCTCGTCAGATCAAGTCTAGGATAGTTTCAAACATTTCCAATTGCTAAAACCAAAACATTAACCTGAAAAACTTGAGTCTGTGTTCGTAAATATCCCCGTCAGGATCAAGTCTGAGGATAGTTTCAAACATTTCCAATTGCTACAAAACCAAAAAAACATTAACCTGAAAACTCAGAGTCATGTTCGTAAATATCTTCGTCAGATCAAGTCTAGGGATAGTTTCAAACATTTCCAATTGCTACAAAACCAAAAACATTAACCCGAAAACTCGAGTCATGTTCGTAAATATCCCTCGTCAGATCAAGTCTAGGATAGTTTCAAACATTTCCAATTGCTACAAAACCAAAACATTAACCTGAAAACTCAAGTCATGTTCGTAAATATCCTCGTCAGATCCAAGTCTAAAGGGATGATTTCAAACATTTCCAATTGCTACAAAACCAAAACATTAACCTGAAAACTCAAGTCATGTTCGTAAATATCCTCGTCAGATCAAGACTAGGGATAGTTTCAAACATTTCAATTGCGACAAAACCAAAACATTAACCTGAAAACTCGAGTCATTTCGTAAATATCCTCGTCAAAATTTGATCAAGTCTAGGGATAGTTTCAAACATTTCCAATTGCTAAAACCAAAACATTAACCTGAAAACTCGAGTCATGTTCTTAAATATCCTCGTCAGATCAAGTCTAGGATAGTTTCAAACATTTCCAATTGCTAGAAAACCAAAACATTAAAACTGAAAACTCAATTCAAGTCTATGTTCGTTAATATCAAACCAAACATCTCGTCAATTCAAGTCTAGGATAGTTTTCAAACATTTTCAATTGCTAAAAACCAAAAACATTAAAACTGAAAAATGTCCTCGAGTCATGTTCGTAAATATCTGAAAAACTCAAGCGTCTTTAGATCAAGTCTAGGATGAGTTTCAAAACATTTTTTCAATTGCTACAAAACCAAAACATTAACCTGAAAACTCGAGTCATGTTCGTAAAATAAAACCAAAACATCGTCAGATCAAGTCTAGGGATAGTTTCAAACATTTCAATTGCTAAGCAAAACCAAAACATTAACCTGAAAACTCAGATCATGTTCTTTTCAAATATCCTCGTCAGATCAAGTCTGAAGATAGTTTCAAACATTTCCAATTGCTACAAAACCAAAACATTAACCTGAAACTCAGTGATGTTCGTAAATATCCTCATCAGATCAAGTCTAGGATAGTTTCAAACATTTTCAATTGCTTACAAAACCAAAACATTAACCTGAAAACTCGAGTCATGTTCGTAAATATCTCGTCAGATCAAGTCTAGGGATAGTTTCAAACATTTCCAATTGCGACAAAAACCAAAACATTAATCTGAAAAACTTGAGTCATGTTCGTAATCATATCTTTTCAAACATCAGATCAAAACCAAAAACATCTGGGATAGTTTTCAAACCTCGTTCAAGACAATTGTCTTTTACCGTTGTTAAAACAAAACATTAACCTGAAAACTCGAGTCATGTTCGTGAATATCCTCGTCCTTATCAAGACTGGGGATAGTTTCAAACGACTCGAATTGCTACAAAAACCGAAAACATTAACCTGAAAACTTGAGTCATCTTCGTAAATATCCTCGTCATCAAGTCTAGGGGATAGTTTCAAACATTTTCAATTGCTACAAAACCAAACATTAACCTGAAAACTTGAGTCATGTTCGTAAATATCCTCGTCAGATCAAGTCTGGGATAATTTCAAACGACAATTGCTACAAAACCAAAACGTTAACTGAAAACTCGAGTCATGTTCGTAAATATCCTCGTCAGATCAAGACTAGGGATAGTTTCAAACATTTCCATTTGCTACAAACCAAAACATAACCTGAAAACTCTGGTCATGTTCGTAAATATCCTCGTCAGATCAAGTCTAGGATAGTTTCAAACATTTTCCAATTGCTACAAACCAAAACATTAACCTGAAAACTCAAGTCGTATTCGTAAATATCCTCCGTCAGATCAAGTTTAGGATAGTTTCAAACATTTCCATTTACTACAAAACCAAAACATTAACCTGAAAACTCGGTCATGTTCGTAAATATCCTCGTCAATTCAAGTCTACCGATAGTTTCAAACATTTCTAATTGCTACAAACCAAAACGTAACCTGAAAACTCGAGTCATGTTTCGTAAATATCCTCGTCAGATCCGTCTAGAGATAGTTTTCAAACATTTCAATTACTAGAAAACCAAAACATTAACCTGAAACTGAGTCTCAAACAGTTATGTTCTTTAAGACATTCACCTGAAAAACCTAAATCAATTCAAGTCTAGAATAATTTCAAACATTTCCAATTGCTAAAAACCAAAACATTAACCTGAAAACTTGAGTCATGTTCGTAAATATCCTCGTCAGATGAAGTCTAGAGATAGTTTCAACATTTCCAATTGCTAGAAAACCAAAACATTAACCTGAAAACTCGAGTCATGTTCGTAAATATCCTCGTCAGATCAAGTCTAGGGATAGTTTCAAACATTTCCAATTTACTACAAAACCAAAACATTAACCTGAAAACTCAAGTCATGTTCTTTAATAAATCTCGTCAATTCAAGTCTAGCGATAGTTTCAAACATTTCCAATTGCTACAAAACCAAAACATTAACCTGAAAACGGAGTCATGTTCTTAAATATCCTCGTCAGATCAAGTCTAGAGATAGTTTCAAACATTTCTAATTGCTAGAAAACCAAAACATTAACCTGAAAACTCGAGTCATGTTCGTAAATATCCGTCCAGATCAAGTCTAGGGATAGTTTCAAACATTTCCAATTACTACAAAACCAAAACATTAACCTGAAAACTCAAGTCATGTTCTTAAATATCTCGTCAGATCAAGTCTAGGGATAGTTTCAAACATTTTCCAATTGCTACAAACCAAAACATTAACCTGAAAACTTGAGTCATGTTCTTAAATATCCTCGTCAATCAAGTTTAGGGATAGTTTCAAACATTTCCAATTGCTACAAAACCGAAACATTAACCTGAAAAACTCAAGTCATGTTCTTAAATATCCTCGTCAGATCAAGTCTAGGGATAGTTTCAAACATTTTCAATTGCTAAAAACCAAAAACATTAACCTGAAAACTCAAGTCATGTTCTTTAATAGTCTCGTCAATTCAAGTCTAGGGATAGTTTCCAAACATTTCCAATTGCTACAAAACCAAAACATTAACCTGAAAACTTGGTCATGTTCGTAAATATCCCCGTCAGATCAAGTCTAGGGATAGTTTAAACATTTCAATTGCTAGAAAACCAAAACATTAACCTGAAAACTCGAGTCATTCGTAAATATCCTCGTCAGATCAAGTCTAGGGATAGTTTCAAACATTTCCAATTGCTACAAAACCAAAACATTAAACTGAAAACTCATGTCATGTTCTTTAACATTTCCAATCGTCAAAACCAAAACATTAATCTGAAACTAGTTTTCAAACATTTCCAGATCAAGTCTAATTTCATTTCACAAAACCAAAAACATTAACCTGAAAACCTGGAGGCCATGTTCGTAAATATCCTCGTCAGATCCAGTCTAGAAAACCATAGTTTTCAAACATTTCTAATTGGGATAGTTTCTAATTATGAAAACCAAAAACATTAACCTGAAAACTCGAGTCATGTTCGTCGATCAATATCATCGTCAGATCAAAACATTAACCTGTCTAGGGATAGTTTCAAACATTTCCATTTACTACAAAGCCCATTGATAGTTTCAAAACATTCACCTGAAAACTCAAAAACATGTTTCTTTAATAGTCTCGTCAATTCAAGTCTAGGATAGTTTCAAACATTTCCAATTGCTACAAAACCAAAAACATTAACCTGAAAATTTGAGTCATGTTCTTAAATATCCTCGTCAGATCAAGTCTAGAGATAGTTTCAAACATTTCCAATTGCTACAAAACCAAAACATTAACCTGAAAATCTTCGTCAGATCAAGTTTAATAGTCAAACGTCAATCAAGTCTTAGGATAGTTTCAAACATTTAAAATTTCTACAAAACAAAACATTAACCTGAAAACTTGAGTGTTCTAAATATCCTCGTCAGATCAAGTCTAGGGATAGTTTCAAACATTTCCAATTGCTACAAAACCAAAACATTAACCTGAAAACTCGAGTCATCTTCGTAAATATCCTCGTCAGATCAAGTTTAGTGATAGTTTCCAATATTTCCAATTGCTACAAAACCAAAACATTAAACTGAAAACTCGAGTCATGTTCAAAAATTCCCTCGTCAGATCAAGACAAGTCTAAACATAGTTTCAAAAAACATTTCTGAATTGCTGTTCGTAAAACCAAAATCAAGTTTAGGATTAACCTGAAAACCAAAACATTAACCTGAAAACTTGTCATGTTCGTAAATATCCTCGTCAGATCAAGTCTAGGGATAGTTTCAAACATTTCCATTTGTTACAAAAACCAAAACATTAACCTGAAAACTCGAGTCATGTTCGTAAATATCTTCGTCAGATCAAGTCTAGGATAGTTTCAAACATTTCCAATTGCTACAAAACCAAAACATTAACCTGAAAACTTGAGTCATGTTCGTAAATATCCTCGTCAGATCAAGTTTAGGATAGTTTCAAACATTTCCAATTGCTACAAAACCAAAACATTAACCTGAAAACTCGAGTGATGTTCGTAAATATCCTCGTCAGATCAAGTCTGGGATAGTTTCAAACATTTCCAATTGCGACAAACCAAAACATTAACCTGAAAAACTCAGTCATGTTCGTAAATATCCTCGTCAATATCAAGTCTAGGGATAGTTTCAAACATTTCTACAATTGCCACAAAAACCAAAACATTAACCTGAAAACTCAAGTCAAGTCTTATTTCAACATTTAATAAAACCTCGTCAAAACTTGATCAAGTCTAGAGATAGTTTCAAACATTTCCACCACACAAAACCAAAACATTAACCTGAAAACTTGAGTCATCTTCGTAAATATCCTCGTCAGATCAAGTTTAGAGATAGTTTCAAATATTTCCAATTGCTACAAAACCAAAACATTAACCTGAAAACTCGAGTCATGTTCTTAAATATCCTCGTCAGATCAAGTCTGAGATAGTTTCAAACATTTCCAATTGCTACAAAACCAAAAACATTAACCTGAAAACTCGAGTCATGTTCGTAAATATCCTCGTCAGATCAAGTCTAGGGATAGATTCAAACATTTCCAATTGCTACAAAACCAAAAACATTAACCTGAAAACTCGAGTCATGTTAAATAAATATCCTCGTCAAACCATCAAGTCTGTTCGTAAGGATAGTTTCAAACATTTCCAATTGCTACAAAAACCAAACATTAACCTGAAAAACTTGAGTCATGTTCTAAATAACCCCGTCAAAAGACTATTAAACATTTCTTGCTACAAAACATTAACCTGAAAACTCAAGTCTAGAGATAGAAAACTTGAGTCATGTTCGTAAATATCCCCGTCAGATCAAGTCTAGGGATAGTTTCAAACATTTCAATTGCTACAAAACCAAAACATTAACCTGAAAACTTGAGTCATGTTCGTAAATATCCCTCGTCAGATCAAGTCTAGGATAGTTTCAAACATTTCCAATTGCTACAAAAAACCAAAACATTAAACTGAAAAAAACTGAAACATTTCCATGTTCGTAAATATCCTCGTCAGATCAAGTCTAGGGATAGTTTCAAACATTTCCATTTAAAAAACCAAAAATTAACCAAAACTTGAGTCATAACCTGAAAACTCATGTCATGTTCAAACATTTAATACAAAACCAAAACATCCTCGAGTCAGATCAAATATCCTCGTCAGATCAAGATAGGGATTTCAAACATTTCCAATTGCTACAAAACCAAAACATTAACCTGAAAACTTGAGTCATGTTCGTAAATATCCTCGTCAGATCCAGTCTAGGATAGTTTCAAACATTTCCAATTGCTAGAAAACCAAAACATTAACCTGAAAACTGAGTCATGTTCGTAAATATCCTCGTCAGATCAAGTCTAGGGATAGTTTCAAACATTTCCATTTACTAAAAATTAAAACATTCACCTGAAAACTCAAGTCATGTTCTTTTAATAGTCTCGTCAATTCAAGTCTAGGGATAGTTTCAAACATTTCCAATTGCTACAAAACCAAAACATTAACCTGAAAACTCGAGTCATGTTCAAATATCCTCGTCAGATCAAGTTTAGAGATAGTTTCAAACATTTCCAATTGCTACAAAAAAAACATTAACCTCGTCAAAAAGTCTAGATTAAAAACCAAAACATAACCTCCTGTCATGTTCAAACATCTCGTTCAAGGAGATAAAACATCTCAAACCATCAAAACTTGAGTCATGTTCAAATATCCTCGGGATAGATTTTCAAACATTTACAATTGCTACAAAACCAAAACATTAACCTGAAAAACTTGGAGTCATGTTCTTAAATATCCTCGTCAGATCAAGTCTAGGGATAGTTTCAAACATTTCCAATTGCTACAAAACCAAAACATTAACTGAAAACTCAAGTCATGTTCTTTAAATATCTCTTCAATTCAAGTCTAGGATAGTTTCAAACATTTCCAATTGCTACAAAACCAAAACATTAACCTGAAAATTTGAGTCATGTTCGTAAATATCCTCGTCAGATCAAGTCTAGAGATAGTTTCAAACATTTCCAATTGCTAGAAAACCAAAACATTAACCTGAAAACTCGAGTCATGTTCGTAAATATCCTCTCAGATCAATTCTAAACCAAACATGGAAACTAGTTTCAAACATTTAAACTACAAAAAAACCAAAACATTAACCTGAAAAGTCATGTCAATCCTCGTCAGATGTTCTAGGATAGTCTCGTCCAATTGCTACAAACCTAACCTGATAGTTTCAAACATTTCCAATTAAACATTTCCAATAAGGCAAAACCAAAACATTAACCTGAAAACCGAGTCATGTTCGTAAATATCCTCGTCAGATCAAGTCTAGGATAGTTTCAAATATTTCCAATTGCTACAAAACCAAAACATTAACCTGAAAACTTGAGTCATGTTCGTAAATATCCTCGTCAGATCAAGTCTAGGATAGTTTCAAACATTTCCAATTGCTACAAAACCAAAAACATTAACCTGAAAACTCAAGTCATGTTCTTTAATAGTCTCGTCAGATTCAAGTCTAGGATAGTTTCAAACATTTCAATTGCTACAAAAAACAAAACATTAACCTGAAAACTTGATCAAGTCATGTTCGTTTCCAATTGCTATCCTCCTGTCAGTCATGTTCAAGACTAGGGATAAATTTAGTTTTCAAAACATTTCCAATTGCTACAAAACCAAAACATTAACCTGAAAAATCCTGAAAACTGAGTCATGTTCATATTCAAGTAAATAAACATCCTCAAACCAAAATCAGATGTTCAAAATTTAGGATAGTTTCAAACATTTCCAATTGCTACAAAACCAAAACATTAAACTGAAAAACTCGAGTCATGTTCGTAAATATCCTCGTCAGATCAAGTCTAGGATAGTTTCAAACATTTCCAATTGCTGAAAACCAAAACATTAACCTGAAAAACTCGAGTCATGTTCGTAAATATCCTCGTCGATCAAGTCTAGGGATAGTTTCAAACATTTCCAATTGCTACAAAAAACCAAAACATTAACCTGAAAACTCGAGTCATATTCGTAAATATCCTCGTCAGATCAAGTCTAGGGATAGTTTCAAACATTTCCAATTGCTAAAAAAAACATTATTAACAAAAATATCCTTAACCTGAAAAAAATCTCGTCAGATCAAGACTAAGTCATAGTTTCAAACATTTCCAATTGCTAAAAACCATTAACTCGTCATGTTCAAACATCTCGTCAGATCAAGTCTAGGATAGTTTCAAACATTTTAATTGCTACAAACCAAAACATTAACCTGAAAAACTCGTCAGTCATGTTCTGGCAAACATCCTCGTCAGATCAAGTCTAGGGATAAATTTCAAACATTTCAAACAATTGCTACAAAAACCAAAACATTAACCTGAAAACTTGAGTCATGTTCAAAAACCATCCTCGTCAGATCAAGTCTAGGGATAGTTTCAAACATTTCCAATTGCTACAAAAACCAAAACATTAACCTGAAAACTCGAGTCATGTTCTTTAAATATCCTCGTCAGATCAAGTCTAGGATAGTTTCAAACATTTCCAATTGCTACAAAACCAAAAACATTAACCTGAAAACTCAAGTCATGTTCTTTAATAGTCTCAAACATTTCGTTAAAAAAACTTGAGTTGTTCAAACATCTAGCGATAGTTTCAAACATTTCCAATTACCAAAAACCAAGACATTCAATTGAAAACTTGAGTCATGTTCAAATATCCTCGTCAAAATATTAAAACCTTGAAAAACCAAAAACATTAACCTGAAAACTTGAGTCATGTTCGTAAATATCCTCGCTCCAAAACATTAACCTCAGTCATGTTCGTAGAGATAGTTTCAAACATTTCCAATTGCTACAAAACCAAAAACATTAACCTGAAAACTTGAGTCATGTTCGTAAATAGTCTCGTCAGATCAAGTCTAGGGATAGTTTCAAACATTTCCAATTGCTACAAAACCAAAACATTAACCTGAAAAACTCGAGTCATGTTCTTTAATATCCTCGTCAATTCAAGTCTAGGGATAGTTTCAAACATTTCCAATTGCTACAAAACCAAAACATTAACCTGAAAACATGAGTCATGTTCGTAAATATCCTCGTCAGATCAAGTCTAGGGATAGTTTCAAACATTTCCAATTGCTACAAAACCAAAAACATTAACCTGAAAACTTGAGTCATGTTCTGTAAATATCCTCGTCAGATCAAGTCTAGGATAGTTTCAAACATTTCCAATTACTACAAAACCAAAACATTAACCTGAAAACTCAAGTCATGTTCGTAAATATCCTCGTCAGATCAAGTCTAGAGATAGTTTCAAACATTTCCAATTGCTACAAAAACCAAAACATTAACCTGAAAACTTGAGTCATGTTCGTAAATATCCTCGTCAGATCAAGTCTAGGATAGTTTCAAACATTTCCAATTGCTACAAAACCAAAACATTAACCTGAAAACTCAAGTCATGTTCTTTAATATCTTCGTCAGATCAAGTCTAGGGATAGTTTCAAACATTTCCAATTGCTACAAAACCAAAACATTAAACTGAAAACTTGAGTCATGTTCTTAAATATCCTCGTCAGATCAAGTCTAGGGATAGTTTCAAACATTTCCAATTGCTAAACCAAAACCAAAACATTAAATATCCTTGAAAACTTGAGTTTATGTTCCAAAAAATATCCTCGTCAGATCAAGTATCTGGGATAGTTTAGTTTCAAACATTTCCAATTGCTACAAAACCAAAACATTAACCTGAAAAACTCGAGTCATGTTCGTAAATATCCTCGTCAGATCAAGTTTAGGGATAGTTTCAAACATTTCCAATTGCTACAAAACCAAAACATTAACCTGAAAACTCGAGTCATGTTCGTAAATATCCTCGTCAGATCAAGTCTAGGATAGTTTCAAACATTTCCAATTGCTACAAAACCAAAACATTAACCTGAAAACTCGAGTCATGTTCGTAAATATCCTCGTCAGATCAAGTCTAGGATAGTTTCAAACATTTCCAATTGCTACAAAACCAAAAACATTAACCTGAAAACTTGAGTCATGTTCGTAAATATCCTCGTCTTCGTCAGATCAAGTCTAGGATAGTTTCAAACATTTCCAATTGCTACAAAAACCAAAACATTAACCTGAAAACTCGAGTCATGTTCGTAAATATCCTCGTCAGATCAAGTTTAGGGATAGTTTCAAATATTTCCAATTGCTACAAAACCAAAACATTAACCTGAAAACTCGAGTCATGTTCGTAAATATCCTCGTCAGTCAGGGATCAAACATTTCCATCTAGGGATAGTTTCAAACATTAGAGATCCAATTGCTACAAAACCAAAACATTAACCTGAAAACTCAAGTCATGTTCGTAAATATCCTCGTCAGATCAAGTTTAGGATAGTTTCAAACATTTCCAATTGCTACAAAAACCAAAACATTAACCTGAAAACTCGAGTCATGTTCATAAATATCCTCGTCAGATCAAGTCTAGGGATAGTTTCAAACATTTCCAATTGCTACAAAACCAAAACATTAACCTGAAAACTCGAGTCATGTTCGTTAATATCCTCGTCAGATCAAGTCTAGGATAGTTTCAAACATTTCCAATTGCTAAAAACCAAAACATTAACCTGAAAACTTGAGTCAGTCATCCTTCGTAATAGTAACCCAATCGTCAGATCAAGTCTAGAGATAGTTTCCTCAAACATTTCCAATTTCAACTAGAAAACCAAAACATTAACCTGAAAACTCGAGTCATGTTCGTAAATATCCTCGTCAGATCAAGTCTAAGGATAGTTTCAAACATTTCCAATTTAACTACAAAAAACCAAAACATTAACCTGAAAACTCAAGTCAACTCGTTCAAATATCCTTAAGATCAATCTAGGATAGTTTCAAACATTTCGTCAAAACCAAAACATTAACCTGAAAACTCAAGTCATGTTCGATAGTTTCAGATCAAACATAGGATAGTTTCAAATTTTCCAATTGCTACAAAACCAAAAATATTAACCTGAAAACTTGAGTCATGTTCGTAAATATCCTCGTCAGATCAAGTCTGAGATAGTTTCAAACATTTCTAATTGCTAGAAAACCAAAACATTAACCTGAAAACTCGAGTCATGTTCGTAAATATCCTCGTCAGATCAAGTCTAGGATAGTTTCAAACATTTCCATTTACTACAAAACCAAAACATTCACCTGAAAACTCAAGTCATGTTCTGTAATATCTCGTCAATTCAAGTCTAGTCAGATAGTTTTTCAAACATTTCCAATTGCTACAAAACCAAAAATTAACTTGAAAACTCAAGTCATGTTCGTAAATATCCTCGTCAGATCAAGTCTAGGGATAGTTTCAAACATTTCCAATTGCTACAAAACCAAAACATTAACCTGAAAAACTTGAGTCATGTTCGTAAATGTCCTCGTCAGATCAAGTCTAGGGATAGTTTCAAACATTTCCAATTACTAGAAAACCAAAACATTAACCTGAAAACTCAAGTCATGTTCTTTAAATATCCTCGTCAATTCAAGTCTAGGATAGTTTCAAACATTTCCAATTGCTACAAAACCAAAACATTAACCTGAAAACTTGAGTCATGTTCGTAAATATCTCGTCATATCAAGTCTAGAGATAGTTTAAAACATTTCCATTAACCTGAAAACTGAGTCAAAATATCCTCGTCAAAAGTCATTAAACATTTCAATTGCTAAAAAAACATTAAACTGAAAACTTTGAGTCATGTTCGTAAATATCCTCGTCAGATCAGATCCAAAACATTAACCTGAAAAACTTTAATAGGGTCTATAGTTTCAAACATTTCCAATTGCTACAAAACCAAAACATTAACCTGAAAACTCGAGTCATGTTCGTAAATATCCTCGTCAGATCAAGTCTAGGGATAGTTTCAAACATTTCCAATTGCTACAAAACCAAAAACATTAACCTGAAAAACTCGAGTCATGTTCGTAAATATCCTCGTCAGATCAAGTCTAGGGATAGTTTCAAACATTTCCAATTGCTACAAAACCAAAACATTAACCTGAAAACTCGAGTCATGTTCGTAAATATCTCTCGTCAGATCAAGTTTAGGGATAGTTTCAAACATTTCCAATTGCTACAAAACCAAAACATTAACCTGAAAACTTGATGTCATGTTCAGATAAATAGTCCTCGTCAGATCAAGTCTGAAAACTTGGATAGTTTCAAACAAACATTTCCAATTGCTACAAAACCAAAACATTAACCTGAAAACTCAAGTCATGTTCTTTAATATCTCGTCAATTCAAGTCTAGGGATAGTTTCAAACATTTCCAATTGCTACAAAACCAAACATTAACCTGAAAACTTGAGTCATGTTCGTAAATATCCTCGTCAGATCAAGTCTAGGGATAGTTTCAAACATTTCCAATTGCTACAAACCAAAAACATTAACCTGAAAACTCGATAGTCATGTTCTAGTAAATATCCTCGTCAGATCAAGTCTAGGGATAGTTTCAAACATTTCCAATTGCTACAAAACCAAAACATTAACCTGAAAACTTGAGTCATGTTCGTAAATATCCTCGTCAGATCAAGTCTAAGGGGATAGTTTCAAACATTTCCAATTGCTAGAAAAAACCAAAACATTCACCTGAAAACTCAAGTCATGTTCTTTAATAGTCTCGTCAATTCAAGTCTAGATAGTTTCAAACATTTCCAATTGCTACAAAACCAAAACATTAACCTGAAAACTCGAGTCATGTTCTTAAATATCCTCGTCAGATCAAGTCTAGATAGTTTCAAACATTTCTAATTGCTAAAAACCAAAACATTAACCTGAAAACTCGAGTCATGTTCGTAATATCCTCGTCAGATCAAGACTAGGATAGTTTCAAACATTTCCATTTGCTCAAAACATTCACCTGAAAACTCAATGTTCTTTAATGTCCTCGTCAGATCAAGTCTAGCGATAGTTTCAAACATTTCCAATTGCTACAAAAACCAAAACATTAACCTGAAAAACTCGAGTCATGTTCGTAAATATCCTCGTCAGATCCAAGTCTAGAGATAGTTTCAAACATTTCTAATTGCTAGAAAAACCAAAACATTAACCTGAAAACTTGAGTCATGTTCTTAAATATCCTCGTCAGATCAAGTCTAGGATAGTTTCAAACATTTCCAATTAAAACTACAAAACCAAAACATTAACCTGAAAAAAAACTCAAGTCATGTTTCTTTAATAGTCTCGTCAATTTCAAGTCTAGAGATAGTTTCAAACATTTCCAATTGCTACAAAACCAAAACATTAACCTGAAAACTTGAGTCATGTTCGTAAATATCCTCGTCAGATCAAGTCTAGGGATAGTTTCAAACATTTCCAATTGCTAGAAAACCAAAACATTAACCTGAAAACTCGAGAGTCATGTTCGTAAATATCCTCGTCAGATCAATTCTAGGGATAGTTTCAAACATTTCCAATTTACTACAAAACCAAAACATTAACCTGAAAAATGAAATATCTCGTCAGATCAAGTCATAGTTTCAAACATTTCCAATTGCTAAAAACCAAAACATTAACCTGAAAAACGAGTCATGTTCGTAAATATCCTCGTCAGATCAAGTCTAGGGATAGTTTCAAACATTTCCAATTGCTACAAAACCAAAACATTAACCTGAAAAACTCGAGTCATGTTCGTAAAATATCCTCGTCAATCAAGTCTAGGGATAGTTTCAAACATTTCCAATTGCTACAAAACCAAAACATTAACCTGAAAACTTGAGTCATGTTCGTAAATATCCTCGTCAAATCAAGTCTAGGATAGTTTCAAAACATTTCCAATTGCTACAAAACCAAAACATTAACCTGAAAACTCGAGTCATCTTCGTAAATATCCTCGTCAGATCAAGTTTAGTGATAGTTTCCAATATTTCCAATTGCTACAAAACCAAAACATTAAACTGAAAACTCGAGTCATGTTCGTAAATATCCTCGTCAGATCAAGTCAAGGATAGTTTCAAACATTTCCAATTACTGCAAAACCAAAACATTAACCTGAAAAACTCGAGTCATGTTCGTAAATATCCTCGTCAGATCAAGTCTAGGGATAGTTTCAAACATTTCCAATTGCTGCAAAACCAAAACATTAACCGGAAAACTCGAGTCATGTTCGTAAATATCCTCGTCAGATCAAGTCTAGGGATAGTTTCAAACATTTCCAATTGCTAGAAAACCAAAACATTAACCTGAAAACTCGAGTCATGTTCGTAAATATCCTCGTCAAGTCTAGATCAAGTTTTAACCTGAAAACTTGAGTTTCAAATATCTTTCAGATCAAGTCTAGGATAGTTTCATTTCCATTGCTACAAAACCAAAACATTAACCTGAAAACTTGAGTCATGTTCGTAAATATCCTCGTCAGATCAAGTCTAGGGATAGTTTCAAAAATTTCCAATTGTTAGAAAACCAAAACATTAACCTGAAAACTTGAGTCATGTTCGTAAATATCTTCGTCAGATCAAGTCTAGGGATAGTTTCAAACATTTCCAATTGCGACAAAACCAAAACATTAACCTGAAAACTCGAGTCATGTTCGTAAATATCCTCGTCAGAGCAAGTTTAGGGATAGTTTCAAACATTTCCAATTGCTACAAAACCAAAACATTAACCTGAAAACTCAAGTCATTCTTTCAAGCTCACCGATAGTTTCGTAAATATCTCCGAGTAAATATCCTCGTCAGATCAAGTTTAGGGATAGTTTCAAACATTTCCAATTGCTACAAAACCAAAACATTAACCTGAAAACTCGAGTCATCTTCGTAAATATCCTCGTCAGATCAAGTGTAGGGATAGTTTCAAACATTTCCAATTGCTACAAAACCAAAACATTAACCTGAAAAACTCAAGTCATGTTCTTTAATAGTCTCGTCAATCAAGTCATGTTTCAAACAAATTTCCAATCGTCAAAACCAAAACATTAACCTGAAAACTCAAGTCATTTCGTAAATATCCTCGTCATTCAAGTCTAGGGATAGTTTCAAACATTTCAATTGCAAAACATTAACAAAACTTGACATGTTCGTAAACCTCGTCAGATCAACTTTCCAATTGCTAAAAACCAAAACATTAAACTTCAAATGTTATCCTCGTCAGATCAAGTCTAGGGATAGTTTCAAACATTTCCAATTGCTGCAAAACCAAAACATTAACCTGAAAACTTGAGTCATGTTCGTAAATATCCTCGTCAGATCAAGACTAGGATAGTTTCAAACATTTCCAATTGCTACAAAACCAAAACATTAACCTGAAAACTCGAGTCATGTTCGTAAATATCCTCGTCAGATCAAGTTAGGGATAGTTTCAAACATTTCCAATTGCTACAAAACCAAAACATTAACCTGAAAACTCGAGTCATGTTCGTAAATATCCTCGTCAGATCAAGTCTAGGGATAGTTTCAAACATTTCCAATTGCTACAAAACCAAAACATTAACCTGAAAACTCGAGTCATGTTCGTAAATATCCTCGTCAGATCAAGTCTAGGATAGTTTCAAACATTTCCAATTGCTACAAAACCAAAACATTAACCTGAAAACTCGAGTCATGTTCAAAAATATTTTCGTCAGATCAAGTCTAGGGATAGTTTCAAACATTTCCAATTGCGGCAAAACCAAAACATCAAAACTCGAGTCATGTTCGGAAATATCTCGTCAGATCAAGTTTAGGATAGTTTCAAACATTTCCAATTGCTACAAAACCAAAACATTAACCTGAAAACTCGAGTCATGTTCGTAAATATCCTCGTCAGATCAAGTCTAGGGATAGTTTCAAACATTTCCAATTGCGACAAAACCAAAACATTAACCTGAAAACTCGAGTCATGTTCGTAAATATCCTCGTCAGATCAATCTAGGGATAGTTTCAAACATTTCCATTTACTACAAAACCAAAACATTCACCTGAAAACTCAAGTCATGTTCTTTAATAGTCTCGTCAATTCAAGTCTACCGATAGTTTCAAACATTTCCAATTGCTACAAAACCAAAACATTAACCTGTATACTTGAGTCATGTTCGTAAATATCCTCGTCAGATCCAGTCTAGAGATAGTTTCAAACATTTCTAATTGCTAGAAAACCAAAACTTTAACCTGAAAACTCGAGTCATGTTCGTAAATATCCTCGTCAGATCAAGTCTAGGGATAGTTTCAAACATTTCCATTTACTACAAAACCAAGACATTCACCTGAAAACTCAAGTCATGTTCTTTAATAGTCTCGTCAATTCAAGTCTAGCGATAGTTTCAAACATTTCCAATTGCTACAAAACCAAAACATTAACCTGAAAACTTGAGTCATGTTCGTAAATATCCTCGTCAGATCAAGTCTAGAGATAGTTTCAAACATTTCTAATTGCTAGAAAACCAAAACATTAACCTGAAAACTCGAGTCATGTTCGTAAATATCCTCGTCAGATCAAGTCTAGGGATAGTTTCAAACATTTACAATTGCTACAAAACCGAAACATTAACCTGAAAACTTGAGTCATGTTCTTAAATGTCCTCGTCAGATCAAGTCTAGGGATAGTTTCGAACATTTCCAATTGCTAGAAAACCAAAACATTAACCTGAAAACTCAAGTCATGTTCTTTAATAGTCTCGTCAATTCAAGTCTAGCGATAGTTTCAAACATTTCCAATTGCTACAAAACCAAAACATTAACCTGAAAATTTGAGTCATGTTCTTAAATATCCTCGTCAGATCAAGTCTAGAGATAGTTTCAAACATTTCTAATTGCTAGAAAACCAAAACATTAACCTGAAAACTCGAGTCATGTTCGTAAATATCCTCGTCAGATCAATTCTAGGGATAGTTTCAAACATTGCCATTTACTACAAAACCAAAACATTCACCTGAAAACTCAAGTCATGTTCTGTAATAGTCTCGTCAATTCAAGTCTAGAGATAGTTTCAAACATTTCCAATTGCTACAAAACCAAAACATTAACCTGAAAACTTGAGTCATGTTCGTAAATATCCTCGTCAGATCAAGTCTAGGGATAGTTTCAAACATTTCCAATTGCTACAAAACCGAAACATTAACCTGAAAACTTGAGTCATGTTCTTAAATGTCCTCGTCAGATCAAGTCTAGGGATAGTTTCGAACATTTCCAATTGCTAGAAAACCAAAACATTAACCTGAAAACTCAAGTCATGTTCTTTAATAGTCTCGTCAATTCAAGTCTAGCGATAGTTTCAAACATTTCCAATTGCTACAAAACCAAAACATTAACCTGAAAACTTGAGTCATGTTCGTAAATATCCTCGTCATATCAAGACTAGGGATAGTTTAAAACATTTCCAATTGCTACAAAACCAAAACATTAACCTGAAAACTCGAGTCATGTTCGTAAATATCCTCGTCAGATCAAGTTTAGGGATAGTTTCCAATATTTCCAATTGCTACAAAACCAAAACATTAAACTGAAAACTCGAGTCATGTTCGTAAATATCCTCGTCAGATCAAGTCTAGGGATAGTTTCAAACATTTCCAATTGCTGCAAAACCAAAACATGAACCGGAAAACTCGAGTCATGTTCGTAAATATCCTCGTCAGATCAAGTCTAGGGATAGTTTCAAACATTTCCAATTGCTGCAAAACCAAAACATGAACCGGAAAACTCGAGTCATGTTCGTAAATATCCTCGTCAGATCAAGTCTAGGGATAGTTTCAAACATTTCCAATTGCTACAAAACCAAAACATTAACCTGAAAACTCGAGTCATCTTCGTAAATATCCTCGTCAGATCAAGTCTAGGGATAGTTTCAAACATTTCCAATTGCTACAAAACAAAAAAAAAACTCAAGTCATCATTAACCTGAAAAACTTGAGTCATGTTCGTAAATATCTTCGTCAGATCAAGTCTAGGGATAGTTTCAAACATTTCCAATTGCTACAAAACCAAAACATTAACCTGAAAACTCGAGTCATGTTCGTAAATATCCTCGTCAGATCAAGTCTAGGGATAGTTTCAAACATTTCCAATTGCGACAAAACCAAAACATTAACCTGAAAACTCGAGTCATGTTCGTAAATATCCTCGTCAGATCAATCTAGGGATAGTTTCAAACATTTCCATTTACTACAAAACCAAAACATTCACCTGAAAACTCAAGTCATGTTCTTTAATAGTCTCGTCAATTCAAGTCTAGCGATAGTTTCAAACATTTCCAATTGCTACAAAACCAAAACATTAACCTGAAAACTTGAGTCATGTTCGTAAATATCCTCGTCAGATCCAGTCTAGAGATAGTTTCAAACATTTCTAATTGTTAGAAAACCAAAACATTAACCTGAAAACTCGAGTCATGTTCGTAAATATCCTCGTCAGATCAAGTCTGAGGATAGTTTCAAACATTTCCATTTACTACAAAACCAAAACATTCACCTGAAAACTCAAGTCATGTTCTTTAATAGTCTCGTCAATTCAAAGTCTAGCGATAGTTTCAAACATTTCCAATTTCTACAAAAAAACAAAAAACATTAACCTGAAAACTCGAGTCATGTTCGTAAATATCCTCGTCAGATCAAGTCTAGGGATAGTTTCAAACATTTCTAATTGCTACAAAACCGAAACATTAACCTGAAAACTTGAGTCATGTTCGTAAATATCCTCGTCCTGAAAACTCAAGATCAAGTCTAATTCAAAGTCTAGATAGTTTCAAACATTTACAATTGCTACAAAACCGAAAATTTGAGTCATTAACCTGAAAACTTGAGGAAAACTCATGTTCGTAAATATCCTCGTCAGATCAAGTCTAGGGATAGTTTCAAACATTTCCAATTGCTACAAACCAAAACATTAACCTGAAAACTCAAGTCATGTTCTTTA
The DNA here is from genome assembly GCA_903632075.3 of Acanthosepion pharaonis. Classification (NCBI taxonomy): domain Eukaryota; kingdom Metazoa; phylum Mollusca; class Cephalopoda; order Sepiida; family Sepiidae; genus Acanthosepion; species Acanthosepion pharaonis. The sequence continues at coordinate 469,882 of CAHIKZ030003908.1, read as the reverse complement.
ATATCCTCGTCAATTCAAGTCTAGGATAGTTTCAAACATTTCCAATTGCTACAAAACCAAAACATTAACCTGAAAACTTGAGTCATGTTCTTAAATATCCTCGTCAGATCAAGTCTAGGGATAGTTTCAAACATTTCCAATTGCTACAAAAAAACCAAAACATTAATAGTCTGAAAACTCGAGTCATGTTCGTAAATATCCTCGTCAGATCAAGTCTAGAGGAAACATTTCTAATTTCAAAACATTAACCTCCATTTCGTAAATATCCTAAAAACCAAAATTGCATTCACCTTCAAAAACTCAAGTCATGTTCTGTAATAGTCTCGTCAATTCAAGTCTAGAGATAGTTTCAAACATTTCCAATTGCTACAAAACCAAAACATTAACCTGAAAACTTGAGTCATGTTCGTAAATATCCTCGTCAGATCAAGTCTAGGGATAGTTTCAAACATTTCCAATTGCTACAAAACCGAAACATTAACCTGAAAACTTGAGTCATGTTCTTAAATGTCCTCGTCAGATCAAGTCTAGGGATAGTTTCGAACATTTCCAATTGCTAGAAAACCAAAACATTAACCTGAAAACTCAAGTCATGTTCTTTAATAGTCTCGTCAATTCAAGTCTAGCGATAGTTTCAAACATTTCTAATTGCTACAAAACCAAAACATTAACCTGAAAACTTGAGTCATGTTCGTAAATATCCTCGTCATATCAAGACTAGGGATAGTTTCAAACATTTCCAATTGCTACAAAACCAAAACATTAACCTGAAAACTTGAGTCATGTTCGTAAATATCTTCGTGAGATCAAGTTTAGGGATAGTTTCCAATATTTCCAATTGCTACAAAACCAAAACATTAAACTGAAAACTCGAGTCATGTTCGTAAATATCCTCGTCAGATCAAGTCTAGGGATAGTTTCAAACATTTCCAATTGCTACAAAACCAAAACATTAACCTGAAAACTCGAGTCATCTTCGTAAATATCCTCGTCAGATCAAGACTAGGGATAGTTTCAAACATTTCCAATTGCTACAAAACCAAAACATTAACCTGAAAACTCGAGTCATGTTCGTAAATATCCTCGTCAGATCAAGTCTAAGGATAGTTTCAAACATTTCCAATTGCTACAAAACCAAACATTAACCTGAAAACTCGAGTCATCTTCGTAAATATCCTCGTCAGATCAAGACTAGGATAGTTTCAAACATTTCAATTGCTACAAAACCAAAACATTAACCTGAAAACTTGAGTCATGTTCGTAAATATCTTCGTCAGATCAAGTCTAGGGATAGTTTCAAACATTTCCAATTGCTACAAACCAAAACATTAACCTGAAAACTCAGATCAAGTCATGTTCGTAAATATCCTCGTCAGATCAAGTCTAGGGATAGTTTCAAACATTTCCAATTGCGACAAAACCAAAACATTAACCTGAAAACTCGACTCATGTTCGTAAATATCCTCGTCAGATCAATCTAGGGATAGTTTCAAACATTTCCATTTACTACAAAACCAAAACATTCACCTGAAAACTCATGTCATGTTCTTTAATAGTCTCGTCAATTCAAGTCTAGCGATAGTTTCAAACATTTCCAATTGCTACAAAACCAAACCATTAACCTGTAAACTTGAGTCATGTTCGTAAATATCCTCGTCAGATCCAGTCTAGAGATAGTTTCAAACATTTCTAATTGCTAGAAAACCAAAACATTAACCTGAAAACTCGAGTCATGTTCGTAAATATCCTCGTCAGATCAAGTCTAGGGATAGTTTCAAACATTTCCATTTACTACAAAACCAAGACATTCACCTGAAAACTCAAGTCATGTTCTTTAATAGTCTCGTCAATTCAAGTCTAGCGATAGTTTCAAACATTTCCAATTTCTACAAAACCAAAACATTAACCTGAAATCTCGAGTCATGTTCGTAAATATCCTCGTCAGATCAAGTCTAGAGATAGTTTCAAACATTTCTAATTGCTAGAAAACGAAAAACATTAACCTGAAAACTCGAGTCATGTTCGTAAATATCCTCGTCAGATCAAGTCTAGGGATAGTTTCAAACATTTACAATTGCTACAAAACCGAAACATTAACCTGAAAACTTGAGTCATGTTCTTAAATGTCCTCGTCAGATCAAGTCTAGGGATAGTTTCGAACATTTCCAATTGCTAGAAAACCAAAACATTAACCTGAAAACTCAAGTTATGTTCTTTAATAGTCTCGTCAATTCAAGTCTAGCGATAGTTTCAAACATTTCCAATTGCTACAAAACCAAAACATTAACCTGAAAATTTGAGTCATGTTCTTAAATATCCTCGTCAGATCAAGTCTAGAGATAGTTTCAAACATTTCTAATTGCTAGAAAACCAAAACATTAACCTGAAAACTCGAGTCATGTTCGTAAATATCCTCGTCAGATCAAGTCTAGGGATAGTTTCAAACATTTCCATTTACTACAAAACCAAAACATTAACCTGAAAACTCAAGTCATGTTCTTTAATAGTCTCGTCAATTCAAGTCTAGCGATAGTTTCAAACATTTCCAATTGCTACAAAACCAAAACATTAACCTGAAAACTTGAGTCATGTTCGTAAATATCCTCGTCATATCAAGACTAGGGATAGTTTCAAACATTTCGAATTGCTACAAAACCAAAACATTAACCTGAAAACTTGAGTCATGTTCGTAAATATCTTCGTCAGATCAAGTCTAGGGATAGTTTCAAACATTTCCAATTGCTACAAAACCAAAACATTAACCTGAAAACTCGAGTCATGTTCGTAAATATCCTCGTCAGATCAAGTTTAGTGATAGTTTCCAATATTTCCAATTGCTACAAAACCAAAACATTAAACTGAAAACTCGAGTGATGTTCGTAAATATCCTCGTCAGATCAAGTCTAGGGATAGTTTCAAACATTTCCAATTGCTGCAAAACCAAAACATTAACCGGAAAACTCGAGTCATGTTCGTAAATATCCTCGTCAGATCAAGTCTAGGGATAGTTTCAAACATTTCCAATTGCGACAAAACCAAAACATTAACCTGAAAACTCGAGTCATATTCGTAAATAACCTCGTCAGATCAAGTCTAGGGATAGTTTCAAACATTTCCAATTGCTACAAAACCAAAACATTAACCTGAAAACTCGAGTCATCTTCGTAAATATCCTCGTCAGATCAAGACTAGGGATAGTTTCAAACATTTCCAATTGCTACAAAACCAAAACATTAACCTGAAAACTTGAGTCATGTTCGTAAATATCTTCGTCAGATCAAGTCTAGGGATAGTTTCAAACATTTCCAATTGCTACAAAACCAAAACATTAACCGGAAAACTCGAGTCATGTTCGTAAATATCCTCGTCAGATCAAGTCTAGGGATAGTTTCAAACATTTCCAATTGCGACAAAACCAAAACATTAACCTGAAAACTCGAGTCATGTTCGTAAATATCCTCGTCAGATCAAGTCTAGGGATAATTTCAAACATTTCCAATTGCTACAAAACCAAAACATTAACCTGAAAACTCGAGTCATCTTCGTAAATATCCTCGTCAGATCAAGACTAGGGATAGTTTCAAACATTTCCATTTGCTACAAAACCAAAACATTAACCTGAAAACTTGAGTCATGTTCGTAAATATCTTCGTCAGATCAAGTCTAGGGATAGTTTCAAACATTTCCAATTGCTACAAAACCAAAACATTAACCTGAAAACTCGAGTCATGTTCGTAAATATCCTCGTCAGATCAAGTCGAGGATAGTTTCAAACATTTCCAATTGCGACAAAACCAAAAACATTAACCTGAAAACTCGAGTCATGTTCGTAAATATCCTCGTCAGATCAAGTCTAGGATAGTTTCAAACATTTCCATTTACTACAAAACCAAAACATTCACCTGAAAACTCAAGTCATGTTCTTTAATAGTCTCGTCAATTCAAGTCTAAAGATAGTTTCAAACATTTCCAATTGCTACAAACCAAAACATTAACCTGAAATCTTGAGTCATGTTCGTAAATATCCTCGTCAGATCAAGTCTAGAATAGTTTCAAACATTTCTAATTGCTAGAAAACCAAAACATTAACCTGAAAACTCGAGTCATGTTCGTAAATATCCTCGTCAGATCAAGTCTAGGGATAGTTTCAAACATTTCCATTTACTACAAAACCAAAACATTCACCTGAAAACTCAAGTCATGTTCTTTAATAGTCTCGTCAATTCAAGTCTAGCGATAGTTTCAAACATTTCCAATTGCTACAAAACCAAAACATTAACCTGAAAACTCAAGTCATCTTCGTATTCTTTAATAGTATCGTCAATTCAAACAAGTTTCAAACATTTCCAATTGCTACAAAACCAAAACATTAACCTGAAAACTTGAGTCATGTTCGTAAATATCCCCGTCAGATCAAGTCTAGGGATAGTTTCAAACATTTCCAATTGCTACAAACCCGAAACATTAACCTGAAAACTTGAGTCATGTTCTTAAATATCCTCGTCAGATCAAGTCTAGCGATAGTTTCGAACATTTCCAATTGCTAGAAAACCAAAACATTAACCTGAAAACTCAAGTCATGTTCTTTAATAGTCTCGTCAATTCAAGTCTAGCGATAGTTTCAAACATTTCCAATTGCTACAAAACCAAAACATTAACCTGAAAACTTGAGTCATGTTCGTAAATATCCTCGTCAGATCAAGTCTTGGGATAGTTTCAAACATTTCCAATTGCTACAAAACCAAAACTTTAACCTGAAAACTTGAGTCATGTTCGTAAATATCCTCGTCAGATCAAGTTTAGGGATAGTTTCAAACATTTCCAATTGCTACAAAACCAAAACATTAACCTGAAATCTTGAGTCATGTTTGTAAATATCTTCGTCAGATCAAGTCTAGGGATAGTTTCAAACATTTCCAATTGCTACAAAACCAAAACATTAACCTGAAAACTCGAGTCATGTTCGTAAATATCCTCGTCAGATCAAGTCTAGGGATAGTTTCAAACATTTCCAATTGCTACAAAACCAAAACATTAACCTGAAAACTCGAGTCATGTTCGTAAATATCCTCGTCAGATCAAGTCTAGGGATAGTTTCAAACATTTCCAATTGCTACAAAACCAAAACATTAACCTGAAAACTCGAGTCATGTTCGTAAATATCCTCGTCAGATCAAGTCTAGGGATAGTTTCAAACATTTCCATTTACTACAAAACCAAAACATTCACCTGAAAACTCAAGTCATGTTCTTTAATAGTCTCGTCAATTCAAGTCTAGCGATAGTTTCAAACATTTCCAATTGCTACAAAACCAAAACATTAACCTGAAAACTCGAGTCATGTTCGTAAATATCCTCGTCATATCAAGTCTAGGGATAGTTTCAAACATTTCCATTTACTACAAAACCAAAACATTCACCTGAAAACTCAAGTCATGTTCTTTAATAGTCTCGTCAATTCAAGTCTAGCGATAGTTTCAAACATTTCCAATTGCTACAAAACCAAAACATTAACCTGAAAACTCGAGTCATGTTCGTAATTATCCTCGTCAGATCAAGTCTAGGGATAGTTTCAAACATTTCCAATTGCTACAAAACCAAAACATTAACCTGAAAACTCGAGTCATGTTCGTAAATATCCTCGTCAGATCAAGTCTAGGGATAGTTTCAAACATTTCCAATTGCTACAAAACCAAAACATTAACCTGAAAACTCGAGACATGTTCATAAATATCCTCGTCAGATCAAGTTTAGGGATAGTTTCAAACATTTCCAATTGCTGCAAAACCAAAACATTAACCTGAAAACTTGAGTCATGTTCGTAAATATCCTCGTCAGATCAAGTTTAGGGATAGTTTCAAACATTTCCAATTGCTACAAAACCAAAACATTAACCTGAAAACTCGACTCATGTTCGTAAATATCCTCGTCAGATCAAGTCTAGGGATAGTTTCAAACATTTCCAATTGCTACAAAACCAAAACATTAACCTGAAAACTTGAGTCATGTTCTTAAATATCCTCGTCAGATCAAGTCTAGAGATAGTTTCAAACATTTCCAATTGCTACAAAACCGAAACATTAACCTGAAAACTCGAGTCATGTTCGTAAATATCCTCGTCATATCAAGTCTAGGGATAGTTTCAAACATTTCCATTTACTACAAAACCAAAACATTCACCTGAAAACTCAAGTCATGTTCTTTAATAGTCTCATCAATTCAAGTCTAGCGATAGTTTCAAACATTTCCAATTGCTACAAAACCAAAACATTAACCTGAAAACTTGAGTCATGTTCGTAAATATCCTCGTCAGATCAAGACTAGGGATAGTTTCAAACATTTCCAATTGCTACAAAACCAAAACATTAACCTGAAAACTTGAGTCATGTTCGTAAATATCTTCGTCAGATCAAGTCTAGGGATAGTTTCAAACATTGCCAATTGCTACAAAACCAAAACATTAACCTGAAACTCGAGTCATGATCTTGAATATGTAAAATTTCATATGGATGAAATGCAGGGCTGTCAGCTTTTACAGAAATATCTGAACTTCCAGTTTTATACGAGTATTTTCTCTTCGCGATGTTTAAAAATGGCTTTGAGCGAATTAAGTGTGTCGGTCTTAGCCAGGACCATCCTTCTTCAAACATCGTGAACTGGTGTTTCTTAATTATGTGCCGTGTCCCCTCAGTACGTAGGCGATCATGCCTCTCCACAATTTCTAGTCGTTTGCAGCTCTAATTAAATTGTATTTTCTCAACCTTGTTTCACTATCCAATTTCTCAAACTCGTTGACATTTCATGCATTGTTTTCCTGTGTCCCTCTTGCTCTCAATCTGTCCTGCGTGTAACAGGTTTTCCAAGCCTTCCTTCCTCATTATGTGCCCCAGATATTTCAACTTCCTGATGTTAAGTATATATTTTCTTTTTTCTCCCATTTTCTCTAAAACTTGCCGTTGCTCACATGTTCGTTCCAGAACTACTGATACCGAATCATAATCAAAGAACTGTACCAAATAACAGAAACCACATCTCTTTAGGATTTTAAGCTGTTGCAACAACTAAAATGCATAGCAGCTGGTAGGAAAAACAATGACATCAATATGATGTTGACGTTCCACACTACTTTTAACAAATTTTAGGAAGGAAGTCGCCATCAATACCGGAAAGAGTGATCATAGTTAATAAACTTGAGACAGTTATTTTCCTGAAAAAATGTTTTAAGAGAAATATATTATCAATTTAGCCGAAATGGCTGTTTGGTCAATAAATGCTGAATGTTTCATTATATTATCATAATTAGCATTAATATTTAGAGCCCTTCACACGTCGGGCAAAATTTGTTTACAACCGTGTTAACATTGATTATCCCCTTGTATATTGCCCGATCAAAACGAATCAAATATGTTTAACCTTGTCTTTATATCTAGTCAACGTGTTTACTGCTCTGGTGTTATTAACAGCGAATGGCTTTGCAATCCAATTTTCGTTGGCTATAGAGTTTAACCACCATGTCACCTTAAGGCATAATATCTTCTTCGCCTTTGATCATACAGTTGTTTACCACATATTCGTTTTGTTGATCACTTTGCTATCTTAGCATCTGCTTAAATTTGTGGTATTTGCATTTTATTTTACTTTTATTACCTCCATGTCTTTATTTTGCCCAAATCGTCTAAAACATCTGTTCTGAGAGATCGTCTTTAATAAAACATTTCTAAATGAAATATTGCTGTCTAAACACAATTCATATATATATATATATATATATATATATATATATATATATACTAGCAGCATAACCAGGCGTTGCCCGTGCTTGATTCAAAAATCGTACGACTCAGCAATCGCTATCACTTGACTTAAAATATTTTTGCCCTTCCTTGCCTTTAAAGGAGTGCCCTTTTCCGTGCTGATGTTGCTACATGCCTTACTTCTTGCCTATCTCACGCTGCGAATTTTTTCTATGCTCTATACTAAACAAAATAATCTGTTACGAAAAAAGAACTAAACAAAATGAACACAAAACGATCAGCTTTAAAAAAGGACTCGTAACTGGAAAAACCGAATGAAAAAATAATGTTAACAACAAATACTTTTTCACACCCAACCCAGTTCTGCGGAATCGGAATCAACGTTGAGTTCAAGCAAGCGAATGAGCCAATTGGAGTAAAGTGCCATGCAGATTTAAATTTTTCTCACTTGTGACGAATGCAGCTATCGATTTTTTTGCATGCTAGCATGCTAGTTAACATTCGTGTAAGACAGCTGTTGGCTCTCACGCTGGCCAATACAAAATGGCCGAAAACTACATGAAAACTGCCGTAGAAGCATGAAAGAATCGATTATTTCGACTACCGATGGGGGTTGGGAAATGCAAAGACGGTCTTGGCCATTCCCGCTAACTTGGAGCATGTGCATGTAAATTTTGGTGTAAATCCGTCGAAAATTACGGCCGTGCATTCGTTACACACACACACATCCTGCCTTTTATAGATAGATATATCGGAAGAGGTTACAAAGAATGAAAATAAAAGTCAAGTGAGGTGTTTGAGGAATGGATAAAGAGAAGGACGGGCATCAAGATCAAGGCATGTCGATTAACATTTAAATTTTTGAAGATTATAGTTATCAGGGAACCAAGTAATAGGAAGGGAGTTGCACTGCCTGGAAGTGCGAGAGAAGTAGCTCGAGTAGAAGAGATGGTTGCATTTAAATTCATGCCGTCGGAGGACCAGTGTAAATAGCTCGTCAGAACAGTTGCCATGAAAATATTTGTAGAAAAGACAGAGAGAAACCACATTAAGTCCGTGAGAAAGTGACTGAAGTGGAGATGCCAATTCAGGATCTGTCATATTGCGTCTTTGGATTTTGTCGAAAACCTCGAGATGAACAGTGGGGGCACCAGACCATATATGGCAATAGTATTCAATGCAAAGATGAATGGTAAATTTATAGATTTGACGGATGGGCTCAGACAAGAAAAACTTTCTGGCGCGACACAGTTTTTCACCTTTGTCGTAAAATTACTGTTATGAGATAGATAGATAGATAGATAGATAGATAAACCTAGTGAGCCAGACAAACCTATCCAGGTTTCACCTAAGCGGATCGTCAGGGAAAGCTGGCTGCTTTAAGTTTGCTCTACGGTTGTATTGAGCTCTTTTAGTTAGTTGTATACTCGTGTCAGGGTTTTTTCTTTGGGCTTCAAACCTGTATCCAGCTTTCCCTGACGATCTGCTTAGGTGAAACCTGGGTAGGTTTGTCTGGCTCACTAGGTTTATCTAGGTCTGCTCTGCGGTTGTATTGAGCTCTTTTAGTTAGTTGTTTACTCGTGTCGGTTTTTTTTCTTTCAGCTTCAAACCTGTATCTGTGCGATTTTTTTCGACAGAGTTTCATGTTTCTAGCTCTTTGTTTTTTTGTTTTTTAAACCATTTTTTCCTTCGAGATTGATTTGATTATTGGCAAATCAAAATTCGAAGGTTTTTTCCAACAAGTATAGTTACCTATATATATATATATATATATATATATATATATATATATATATATATATAAGGCTATTTTCAACTTTTGCTGATCGGCGATGCACTTTTGTGTCTCAGCACGCCGAACATATATATATATAATATTAAAATATTTTTGTAGGTACAAAATTTAATAACAGAAATAAAAGTGTGAAGCTTAATATTACTAGAAATATTAAAATTATCGCACTTGGATCCAATCCAGGGCAATCTAAGATAAACAGGTCAGTTTTTAAACAGTACAAAGTTTGACCTTTCTGAACTCCTCAATCTTGTTCCGGGTAACCGAATGAACAGTATCAGGAGGATTCCCTAAACCACATAGGGTTTCCTTAACAAAGTTGATTTCATCGTCCAAGAAAGACTCCGAAAATATCATTAATGCCCTATGAACTAGGGTTCTAATTATGTTTTCTAGGACAAAAGGAATCCCAACGTGTATATAACCCTGAAAATGCTGGTTTCCTATAAATAGAGGTGAGAAAAATTGTCGGTGTCCGGTGTACTAAGACATCCAAGAAGGCAAGTTGAAAATTCCTTCTCGGCCGTAATCCTCAGCGCTGGATGGATACCATTCAGGAAAGAGAGAAACTGATCAGCCTCGACTTCATCATTAAATAAACAAAAAGTATTGTCGACATATCGACAATATATAATATGATTAGGCAGATTTCAGCTAATGTTTGTCGTTGTTTTTTCTCGGCTGAGGTTCGTGTAGAGGGCCGTGGCTGTGATGTTGTGAAGTCAGACGTAGAAGAACGCATGTAAGGTTCAGATTCTCCTGCTCGCCGGGCCCAACTACATAAAAAGGTTGGACTTTGATTAAGTCCAAAGAAGAAGGCAAAGAAAGCAAACAAAACACAAGACCGATAATATATGTATATACAAATAAATATTAATAACAAGTTACAATACATGGAAACAGTACAAAAAGATGAAGTGTATGTGAATATTCTGTATGTGCGTGCGTGTGTATTGTGTTAGCGTGTTCCACATATCCCTTGTTAGCGCCTACATTTCGAGGTTGATAGCTGAAAGCCTGAGGAAAAAGAGATTTACCTCAAGGTGTCGGCTCACAGGACTGAGGGGAAAAAAAGAGAGAGAGGCGAAGGGTCCGCGGCTATTTATAGCAGCGAAGAGCGACCCCTGGTGAAAGGGTTACGAACTGAAGGAGGAGTTAACTCCGACATTCGTATTGTTTTTCAAACTCAGCCTATTTTTCGTTCTGGGTGCAAGGATGCTCTCCCATCATCAGATTAATTCTATTGTTTACAAATACAATTTTAGTTGCAGTGCTGACTAAATAGGGAGAACCACTCAATGCCTTGAAATGAGAATTAAACAACATATTCCCACTAAGACTAGGAATCACACCTTATCTTTGAATGGACGTGTTCCAAATGCCTATGGTTCCGCGATATGTGAGTGTGCTGCTAACTTTAGTGTCGACTGGTTCACTGTGTCGTCCCGGTCACATTCACAATTTCACCTCAAGGTGATGGAGGCACTTTACATCGGGTACCGCAAGTCTTCCTTGTGTAAACTGCGTGATTGTTTGTTGGGTCTCGCTGTTATTTGTCTCTAGCTTCATTTTTTCCCTCCTTTTCCTTCTCATTGCACATTTTCTAGTGTTTTAATTAAAATTAAATCTCTCATGGAGGCCTGATAAGCGGGAGCGAAACCGGTTGCTTCGTTTTTAATATGTCTAAGCCTCACACTTTTATTTCTGATATATACCCAGGATTTTGAATCCATCTGCCAGGAAGAGCCAACTAACCAATAGTTCTGGCCCTGCTATTGCCGAGCATATAATAAATAGCAGGAAATGTGGTTAATTTTCGTGTGGACCGTTTTTTGATTTTATCTAGGTCCCACTCCACATTTCACCTCAAGGTTCTAGAGTCCTTGTATATCAGATCCCGTGAGCCTTCCGTTTGTAAACAGAGGAAATGCTTAATGGGTCTGAATGTTATTGGACTTTAGTTTTCTTGAAATTCATTTTTTTTCCTCTTCCATTCCATTCCATTTGTTAATTTAAATTAATTTACACGTTTTTTACATTTTCTATTCCCAGAAAAATAAACTTGACAAGTCCTGGGACGAAACCGGTTGCTTTTTTCTTTGTTTTTTTTTTTTTTTTAGCTTTTTCTTTTAAAAATTTTGTCTTTTCCTATCTATTATTAAATTCTGTACCACAAAAAACTTATATATATATATATATAAAGGGTGACAAAGACACACAGAGAAAGAGAGAGAGATCGCTAGCTAGCTAACTTGATAGACAGTTATGAATGCATAAATAAATACAGATAGATAGATAGATAGAGAGCGAGTGAGAAGGATAGAAAGAAAGAAAAAAAAAGAAAGGACCAAACTCGGATAGATAGTAACAAAGTTTGAGAAAGAAACAAACGTATGAATGCTGAGACAGAAATAAACAGACATTCAGACAGTTACACACACACACACAAATATATATATATGTATGTGTGTGTGTGTGTGTTTTGTGTGTGAGTGAAAAGTGTGTGTGTGTGTATATATATATATATATATATATATATATATATATATATATATTATATGCGCGGTACCTATTAGAAAGCGCTCGATATCAGAGATAGAGCTAACATATTTTGTTGGATTGATGTGAGTTTGTGACCTGGGTTTCACGATTTTGCGATCTTCAGACAAAAGCGTGAAACCAGAATCTAAACTGACATCAATCAACGAAATATATATATATATTCATAAGTGACTATTCAAACTTTCATGTATCAGCTGCGCACTTCGTGGCTGTGTGTCCATTAACTCCGGATATATATATATATATATATATATATATATATATATATATATAGAGAGAGAGAGAGAGAGAGAGACATCGAGGCACACACATATAGACAGAAAGTAAGAAAGAAAAAACTGAGATTGATAGAATATGATCAGACTAAAACAGTCTGGCATACAGCTATATATATATATATATATATATATATATATATATATATATATATATATATATATATATATATATACGGAGTTATATTTTCCGATTTCTTTTTGAATTTGTAGGTCTGATGAATTGGATCGTGATTACGATTCCAATGTAATAAATTATAACTATGTAATATTAGTGTTTGAGCCATTTTATTATATATATATATATATATATATATATATATATATATATATATATATATATATATATTTTGCCTTTTTATATATATATATATATATATATATATATATATATATATTGAGCCTTGTTTGTCGACCGAAAGATTTTTTTTTGAGTATATTGCTATTATTGACGGTTGTGTACAATCTCGGAACGTGCAAAGACGCAACGCTAAGTTTTTCAAAATTTTAAGTGAGAATTTTATTTGAACTTTTCTTGTGATAATGGTAAATCCACGTATTCTATTTTACAAGTGTTTTCAGTTGATATGTCATGAACTAAGTATATAGTTCAATTAATATAGTGTTATGTCTTAGTAGTAGTTTTTTTATAGGAATTTTTTTTGTACTGCGGATCGATAGTTTTATAAACAAAACATTAGGCAGGATATAATTTATATACAAAGAAATAATCACGCATAGAATCAATCAGCAATATTAATGGTATTATTGGCGACATCCATCGCTAGTAGTGTTTCATGTATGTATTAAAATACTGTTAATCCATAGAGGGACGTGATCCTCATTTATAAAATTGTTTATGATATATTATTTATATATATATATATAATATAAATGTATAAATATTTTGAGCCTTTTTATTATATATATATATATATATATATATATATATCTCAATATATTTATATATATATATATATATATATATATATATATATATATATATAATTAGTGGTAAATATACATATGCAAAATATATAAATACCCATACATGTATATTTTTTAAAATAAAAATTCAAGAGGAAGAATCCAGGTAGAACTCAATGTCCAGGACAGAGTAAGGATATAATAAAAATTTCAAAACCAAATACTAATATTTCATGGTCATAATTTATTCCATTGGAATCGTAAATACGATCCAATTCATCAGACCTACAAATTCAAAAGAAAACAGAAAAAACAACTACGGAAATAAAAAACAGAATTTAGAGAGAGTGTATGAGGAGGAGGAGATTAAACCTTAACAGAGAATTTTAGAAGAGATGGGTGGAAGAGGTTTAAATAAAGAAAAAATGAATGTTGTCGGATGTCTAATGCATAAAAAATACATTTCGTTGGTGACATACACACCATAGACAATCTAATGTTAGAATAAGAGGAGGAAAAGACGATGTGGGGGAGAGAGATGGGGCGAAGGAAAGTAAAATTGCGTTTACTTAAAGGGCCGCTTTAATTGTGAAAAATTTGACAAATTTAATATCGACTACAGGTTACAAATCAAATATAAACATATAAAAATAAATATAACGATTATCTAATCCAGCAAGGACCTATATTTCTATGTTCAAAAACACATGCGAATACACACGCAATATTAGTGTTTAAGCCTTTTTATTATATATATATATATATATATATAGTGTAACCCGAAGAAGTCGGGTTTCTCTTATATCCGGGTTTGGTTTATTTTATATACATTAACACAGGCTCTAATTTGGGACCAGAGAAAATCTCTCTTATATCCGGGTTTCTCTTATATCCGGGTTTGGTCTATTTTATATACATTAACACAGGCTCTAATTTGGGACCAGAGAAAATCTCTCTTATATCCGGGTTTCTCTTATATCCGAGTTACACTGTATATATATATGCATTGATATAGACATATATAGAAGCACGTGGCACCGCAGCTGTTATTGAGAAACAAACCAAGTTCAAATTTCTCTTGAGGTCGTTTAAATGTAATTTGCATTAATAGGCTTGTTAATGGGATAACTCTATTTTCCATGGTTACTCTTCCATCATCAGGAACATTGAAAAACTATTTCATTACTATCAATCCATTATGTTTAATGGATAAGATGGTGGATAGGAGAGTTTTTATGCAAATCATTTCACTTAATTAATTTATCTAGTCAGACAAGTAGCACCAAAAGATTACCAACCACACTTTTTAAATCATTACATTTGCAGAAAGACAATAAAGCCACTCAGACGCAAGGGGGGCACTCATTGATAGGGAATAAGAAAGAAAAAGGACTTTATTAAGGAGAGAGGATAATGAAAGAGCAGGAAATAAGACAAAAGACAATCACCATTTCAACTGTAAAATGAAACCTTGCTGCCCATAGTTACCATAAAGGAAAGTTTATCAGAACAATTACCATGAAAGTATTTATAGAAACAAGGAACTATGTTACGGTTGTGAGAAAGTCAATGCCGCTCTTCACTCTGTCAGTCCTTCTGCCTCTCTCTCTCTCTCTCTCTCTCTCTCTCTCTCTCTCTCTCTCTCTCTCTCTCTTAGAGCGCTTTCTAATAAGTACCGCGCATATAATATATAAATAATTAAACATACTTATATTTATTTATATTTATATACACTTTTCACACACACACACACATATATATATATGTATATGTGAAAAGTGTATATAAATATAAATAAATATATATATTATATTATTTATATATTATATAAAATATTGAAAGAACTCAATATCAAAGATAAAAATAACATATTTGGTTTGTCTGACGATCGCTAAAGCGTGAAACCCAGGGTCACAAACTCATCTATCCAACCATATATATATATATATATATATATATATATATATATATATATATATATATATATAGTACAGATAATAGATCCAGGTATATCCTAGTAATATAAATATTAAAACAGATGCACACAGAGAGCGCAATGTATTTATTATAGCAGGGCAAATATATTTTACAGCAAAAAACCTAAACTAACTAATGTGGGCATAGTCTATTTCAAACCGGCAAGACATTATGCCAGTCTTCTAAGGCTGAAGAAGACTTGTATAATGTTGAGCCGGTTTAAATAGATTATGCCCATATGAGTTAATTTGGGATTTTTACTGTATAACATATATATATATATATATATATATATATATATATATATATATATATATTATAGGATATTACATTATGTTCGAATGTAATGTCCTATAATAAAGAATTATCGCTCTATTATTGTATTGAGCCCTATTTTTAAATTAATGTTGTGAACGTTTGAATTTATATTTTATTCGTTCTCATTTCATTTGTGCGTGTGTATATATATGCATATATATATATATATATATATATATATATATATATATATATATATATATTTCAACCAGTCAATGGATGACCTCATCCATTGACTGAAAAAAATCCTAATAAATTTAATTTTACAAGGTGAAAATGATCATTTACATAATGACATCTTAATTCCGATTGTATGATATATATTGCTCTGTTTATTATAAAAATATTCAGCTCTACGTGTGAATCGGTTTTAATATTTAATATTTTATATTGCATTAATAGGATTCACTTGGATTATATACTGGATTATATAGCAACAGATTACTATATATATATATGTGTGTGTGTGTGTGTATATATATATATATATATATTTGGTTGGATTGATGTGAGTTTGTGACTCAGGGTTTCACGCTTTTGCGATCGTCAGACAAACTGGTTAATTTTTTTTAAATTTTGGGTTTATGTAGATTGCGTGTATTGGTGTTATTATGAAAGTGGGAGGGGGAAATCGTCGTCGTGATGTCACTCATGCTAACGTAAACATAGATGCATGTCCGTACACCCGATGAGGTACGCAGACACACATACACACTTGAGCGCTTTCTAATAAGTACCGCGCATATAATATAATAATAATATATATATAGTGGTAGTCGCTTGGAAATACCTTTGGGTATTTGGGCTTGTAGTTTAACAAACCAATACCCAAGGAAAAATGAGGAATAAAAAAGAAAGAACTAAGAATATGAAATTGAGGCGAAAACAATCGTCCAGAGTTCAAGCTCATAGTCCAAAGAAAAAAACCTCCAAAACGAGTAAAAGTAACTCCGTAAAGTGCTCAATACACGGAGCAGAGCAAACCTAATATAAGCCTAAAGAGCCAGGTAAACCTAACTAGGTTTCATCTAAACGGATCGTCAGGTTACAACTGGCCAGTTTACCCTGACGATCCGTTTTAATATTTTACCTAAATGAAAGTTCTAACTCTTTAAACTTACTTCTATATATACATTATATATATATATATATATATATATATATATATATATATATATATATATATAACAATTTCTAGTACTGTCAAATCTAATCAGACATTTGAGGAATAAAAAAAATATGGGATCATATTAAACATAAGATACAACAATATCCACGTTTAAAACATAAAATATAAAATACCTTTCGACCAACCCATTTTCAAACACAATCGTCAGTAATCTAAAACGAATTACTAACAAAGAAAATTTTTTATTAATACCGTAATAAAACAAGATGGTAAGTGGGGGGACAACAAAAAATTATTTTACCTCAAATCATGTAACCGTTCCCCAAATAAGGCCAACAAACTTCATTTCCCGTTGTACGCAGAGGGCCGGCCTACGTATGTTGATAATAACAGACTCCAAAATGTCGAGGTGGAGTCTGTTCCTAACCCTAATGCAATACCGAAAATGGGGGAGAATACTCAGTCCTACAAACACCAGAATTTAATAGATGTTCACCGATAGCAGAGGCATGAGTCTGCGAACACCCGGATGTCACAAACTCATGCCTGCGCACGCAGCCCGGGACAATATATATATATGAATGAAGGTATCAACACTGCGTGCTGACTATCAGTTTCCCGTTTAGTCTAATTTCACGTCGATGCGTGAATGTGACAATGTATTATTGATACCAATATTTACACTCTCTTCATCTGTATCTGGTTATATCTATAAACACACGCACGCGCGTGTGTTTCTGTGTGTTTGTCTACATGAAGTCTGTGTGACAATTTATTGTCGATAATAACATTTACTGGCGTTCGTCTGGAGTGTACCAATTCTCCCTGGGGTGAGCGTGCTTTTGTTTTATGTTGGAATAGCCACGCTCTCTTTGAGTTAGATAATTCTTTGCAGTTCCAGCTGATCAGAAAATGCTAAAAAAAAAAATCTTAATGGAGCGCTGAACGCAATTGTTGTTAAAGCAGAACATCGATAACTTGGTCTAACACCTCAGTAACTTTCATCGATTAGATTTATTGTCTCTTCGACCGCGGTTTTCCTTTGCGCAAAAATATGTCTGTATGTAAAGAGGATGCAAAAAGGATGATCAGCGCGTCCAGAAAATGGAATAGGCAGACCGGTTTCTAAGGTCAGTCGATGCTGTTGTGTTCGCATTAAGGTAAAATTCAAAGAAATGATTACATTTCCTTCGTCAGATCTATACATGCACATGGCTTCCAGTTTGTCCAGACATGTCTGAACTATCGTCTATATACGACCGTTTTTTTTATTAATATTAATAATTAAAAATGGTTTCAGGCGAATGTATCTTTCAAATCTGACACAAGGCAATTCATAATTATATTTTGCAGACTGCCGCTAACAAAGACTTGGACACTTTCAAAAGCAGCAACAGCAAGAAATAAGTGTCACATGTAAGTACAAGAGAAAATGATGTAATCACTCAACCTCCCGACAAGACAAGAAAAAAGTTGTTAGGATACTTAAAGCGCATATCTGTCTTTGGTTGAGATAACTACCATGGGTTGCATGACAGACACTTCGTGGCGTCACTCTATACATCATCCACAGCGGCAGCCAAATTCAGTTCGTTTACAGCAACCATCACGTGAGGTTGTTTTCTTTTGGTCTGGGCTAAAGTGCTGAGGCTGCATCTGCTTCCCCCGTCAGCTTACAAGTCTATGGTACGCTTCCCCTTTGGGAACATATCTTTCGCAGATATAGAATGAAACAACGCTTGCAATCTTCAATTTGGGAACAAACCAAGAATCGTTGTTTTTCGTACGTGGAATATGTCCTCGCCTGGGTCATAGTTTAATCTGGCTCGTTTGAATCTAGAGTCCTAAACATGGCTTCTCCAGGCAGGAGTATCTCCATATTATATGTAAGACCCTTCCGTTTTGTTTCTCGTTAAACACTTCTTTCCTGTTTAGATATATGTGATATTTTATTCTCCGCGTGGAACATGTGTATATAGTTTTATGTATGTCTTAGTGATATAAAAATTTCTTTGAGGACAAAGAATGTTTGTCATTCCTTTTCCTTTCAGCAATTCTGTTCCGTCCGTGAAGTAAGATGTTAATATATCACGGATGTAATAATGCCCATAATAAGGGAAATACAAAAGGGAGAATAAATCTTTCTTTCATAACTCTCTCTCCCGTTACAAAGCGATAACAGTGAACTTGATAAGCCTAATTCTCTGAAAAAAAAAACTCTTTTAAGAAAATGAGTTCATAAATTTTACCTGACAGTAAAGATGTTTGGCCAATGAATGCTGAATGTTACCTGTATGGAAACGGCTAACTCACTATTACTATAAATATTTACTTGTGAGGTGACACAAGGTCGGTTTTAACGTGGGGAACCTGAGTATTTCCACTCGGGCCACTGGTCTTAGCTGGTCTTAGTTGGTCATAGCTTGTCCAAGCTGGTCAGAGCTGGTCTAAGCTAGTCATAGCTGTGATACTACAGAGCACAGGTGCCAGGTAAGTAACTCACCATTACTATATGCAAAATAATATTTTCGAGGCTGAGGAAAAATATTGATGAATAAAGTCAATAGCCGTTTCTTTATAAGCAAATATTTTGCATTCATTCAGGGAGCCAACTTTCCTTGCGGTGGACGAAGCTATTGATTCAATGTATTTGTTCCATCTCAGGCCAGCAGACAATGTGAGACCGAGCAGTCGCAAAGCGGTGCTTTCGTGGAATCGAGCGTCAGACATTCTAATGGGAGGCAGGGATGGTTCTCTGTGGCGAGTAATAGAGAGCTGTTTTGTTTTTGAGTCATTAAAGCTAACCAGCCAATTCCTGTCCCAGTTCACAACCGATTTTGGTTTCGCCAGGCATAACCTTCACAGCAAGAATCCACCATGCCACTGACATTGGAGCAAACCAAACACATTCCCTCTCTATTCCATTAGTGAGAAGTAAGTTCCCCTCGAACAGCTCCTTTCCGCGAACCGATCCCTAAAAGGATGTTTTCCCGATCACTACAATCTTAACCTGTTCAAATCTAGGGTTAGATTACTCTCCTATCCGTACAAACAGCCTCCTATCGTAGCTCTCTACCTCGAGTGACTCCCGGGAATTGTACAAGGTAAAACTTACTGTAAAAAATGCAAACTCAATAGACATCTTCTGTCTTCCTGAAACCTGTTTATGTACTTCCTCCTGGCATTTTATGGCATTAGACCTCGCCATCTTAGTGGCATTATCACCTCGCCATCATAGTGGCATTATCGCCTTGCCATCTTAGTGGCATTATCGCCTTGCTATGTTAGGGGTATTCTCACCGCGTCATCTTAGTGACATTATCGCCTTGTTATCTTAACGGCATTATCACTTCGCCATCTTAATGGCATTATCGCTTAGCCATCGTAGTGATATTATCCCCTTGCTATCTTAGTGGCATTATCACCTTGACATCTTAGTGGCATTATCGCCTCGCCATCTTACTGGCATTATTAATTCGCCATCTTAATAGAATTATCGCCTCGTCATCTTATTGGCATTATCACTTCGCCATCATAGTGGCATTATCGCCTCGCCATATTAGTGGAATTATTGCCTTGCTATCTTAGTGTCATTATCGCCTTGCTATCTTAGTGGCACTATGACTTCGCCATCATAGTGGCATTACCGCCTCGCCATCTTAGTGGCATTATCGCCTTGCTACCTTAGTCGCATTATCGCATTATCTACCTCGAGTGGCTTCCGGAAATTGTACAAGGTAAAACTTACTGTAAAAAATGCAAACTCAATAGCCACCTTCTGTCTTCCTGAAACCTGTTTTTGTCCTTCCTCCTTAATGATCGTTTCTAGTTTTCTGTTCAATAACTTCTAGCGTTTTAATGGCATTATTACCTCGCCATATTAGTGGAATTATCGCCTTCCTATCACAGTGGCATTATCACTTCGCCATATTAGTGGCATTATCGCCTTGCTACCTTAGTCGCATTATCGCCTTGCTATCTTAATCACATTATCACCTCGGCATATTAGTGGCATTATCACCTCGCTATCTTACTGGCATTATCATCTTGCCATCATAATGGCATTATCTCCTTGCTATCTCAGTGGCCTCGCCATCTTAGAGCCATTACCAGCCTTGAGGTGAAAGGGTTCAAAGAATTTAATATTAGAGAAATATTTGTCTATATTTATGAGATTAAGCATTTTAACTATTTACACTATTTACATTGTTCGGATGTTGTCCTCATCTTTATCGTCATATTCACGTTTCGGCTGTTGTACGCTTCGACCTTCTTCAGGTGATATACGTGGGAATTTCGAACTGAACCCTATATTTAATCTACAGGGGTTCGGTTCGAAATTCTAACGTACATCACCTGAACAAGGCCAGAGCGCACAACGCCCGAAACGTCGTGGCAATAAAGATGAAGACAACAGTCCGAATAATATAAAGTGTAAATCGAAAAATATTGGTGTCACGAAAGGTATTCAATTTGATAATATGTTTTATAACTTTTATCTTCTATCGGATATTGGTATTCAATTTGATGGATGAAGAGGAAGGATTTTAATTCTGGTGGGATTTTTCGCATCTCTTTCTATGTGACTTTTTATTTCAGTGGCTGGACAAACATATCTCCTTCGGGAGGTTGGTCATCATGTCCCCTTCAGGTGGTTGGCGATTATGCCTCCCTCAGGTAGTGGGTGATCATGTCTCCTTCAGGTGTTTGGTGATTATGTCTCCTTCAGGAGGTGAGCGATCATGTCTCCTTTAAAGAGCTTCATCTCCTTTTATGTTTAAAACAATAACGGCCCGCTTATTCGTCGCAGTCACTGTTATTCATTTACAGAAGTTCGTGAAATGCGTTATCTCCTGTATCTCTCTGCTTCTCTTGTCGTTAATATGTTCCTGTGAGTGTCAAATTCTCCAAGCTCTCTTTCCCTGTAAGAAATATCAACATTTTCATGATTCTAAGTGTAATTTTTCTTTACATTTTTCTTAAAATTTACTCACTGCTTACATATTCCCCTCATTGCATTCTCAGCATCCTCATGTAGAATTACATCTCTTAACCCTTATTGAAGGAATAGGAATTTAAAAAAAAAACAACACAAGAAAACTCAGCCTTTACTCATAAAGAGACACCAAGTTTAGTCCCGCTTCGCAATTAGCTCTTTCCTAAACTAACGTCATTGCATAAACTTCGATGAGAACGAAGTCAAAAATGTTGAATTTTCGCTGACATCTATTGTTTAAAAACAAGCAACATTTAATAAATCTTTTATGTTTTAACGCCAAACCAATAGCTCAATAATTATTCCTCAAGAAGAAAAATTACGCAGTAAAATGCGTAGCAAAATCTAAGAGAAGCCGTGGTTGACGGTTCAAGGTAGGTAACCTCTAAAGTTTATTATAGAGTTACTTTCCTTGAATAAGTAATTTTTTTTTTTTTGTAACTTAATATATGTTTAAAAATATTATGAATATAAAACATAAACATAAAAATATCTTAAAATAATTGCCAGACTTTGTCCATTTCATAATATACATATGTGTGCAAATATATAGAAAAATATGAAAGTAGTACCCTACAACGTATCACCTACCCTGGGAGCAGCCCTAAAAAAAACTGGGCTAGGCGGGTACAAGTAATATACTATCTTTA
>CAHIKZ030003908.1:317500-442500 GCA_903632075.3 Acanthosepion pharaonis | reverse complement strand
ATTTTAAAATCGTGTAAAATTCTGTATTGGGCTATTTCCTGGATGTCATATAGTAATTAAGTGGAAACGAAATTTATGAATCCAAAATTGAAAAGATTAATAAAGGTAGTTACGTTATTTTATTTTTAAAAATAATTTTTTTTTTGTATTTTTTTACTTATAGTCACTTAATTCGTCCCTTATTTTCATGTATGGTAGACTGAAATTGCCATTATTAATAAAAGGTACGTGATCTAAAAGTGATCTAAACGTTTTGTCCCCTTATTTGGTCGTTTTATTTATTTACGTTTCAACAGGTTTCAGGATTTCCATTCAGCTCTAAAAGTTTAAAATTTAAAGTAAGTTTTATTTTTTTCAATTATTATCTTGCTAAGTATTTTTATTTTATGTATTTACATTAAGTCTGGATGATATTTCAATTCAGTAATCATTGCATCTCATCTGTTAAATTTAATTATAGATGAAAATTTTATATATTAAATTTTTTATTTTTTCATCTTCGAAAGTTAAATAAAAATCAATAAAATATTAAATAATTGCGGAAAATATATTGATTTGTAAAAATTACTAGGCTGTTAAAAACCAAAACAATGCGAATGTTATGCAACTAAAATATCATTCTGGTTGGTAATAATTCAATTCAAATTAATTTTTAGAATTGAATGAATTATAATTTGAATTAAATTTTAGTTTGAGACAAATCTGTTTCACAATTCTAAATGATCATTTTCTTAGAATTGAAACACTAAATACTTTTTCTTAATATTTTTAAACCAAAAGTGTCACCATAGTTCTTACAAGAGTGAAATGATTACTGTGTTTGTTTTCTTTTTTATAGAAGAGCATAAAAAATGCTGGTGAACCCCAACTTGTTTGAAGATTGCACTTTAAAACGCCAGAGGAGTCACAGTGGGAGAAAAGATGTAGCTGATGCATGGCACACAGGTCGATAACCGATCAGTATCGACAGTGTCACCGTGGAGAGTGGGGATGATGTTAAAAGACCAAAAAGGGCCAAAACCCCTGATGATCATTGGCTGAAACATCATTGACGATGTACGCCAAAGCATCAAACAGATGTATTTCACAAAGAAAAACTCTTCTCATATTCTGAACCCAACCTTTGGATTTGAAAAGTCATGTGACAGAGATAATACAAAAAACATTGTATTAAAATGCAATATAATTTAAACTATATTTCTACAGAAGTAAAAGTTGAATATATATATATATATATATATATATATACATATATATATACAGTGAGAGAGAGATAGAGAGAGAGAGTTTCAGAATTTGTGAAATTTAAAATAATTAAATTAGCATCTATCTATATTTCTAAGACGAGGTATTATGTACACTATTTAAAATTATTTGGACTATTACCCTCATCTTTGTTGCCATATTTATTACAATGTTTCAGCCCTTCAGTATCTGTCTATATTTCTGAGATGAGGTATTATGTACACTATTTACATTATTCGGACTATTGTCCTCATCTTTATTGCCATATTTATTATAACGTTTCGACCGTTGTTCACTCCGGCCTTCTTCAGGTGGTTGGAATATCGAACTGAACCCTTTATTTCGTTCACTCGTGTAGACTGTTCTAGTTCCATGTACCATTTTTTTAATGTGAGTTCAATACCCTGTTAAGGCAGTGGAGAACTTGAAAAGGGGAATTAACAGGAGATAACTAATCATTAAAAAACATGGCACGTGGAACTAGAACAGTCTACTCCAGTGAGCGAAATAAAGGGTTCAGTTCAACATTCCAACTGCCTGAAGAAGGCCGGAGTGTACAACGGCCAAAACGTTGTAATAAATATAGCAACAAAGATGAGGACAATAATCCGAATAATGTAAATAGTGTAAAATAAATTAGCCTTTTAAATCCAGAGAATAGCTCAAAGTCGGTTAGAGATGTAAGGGAGGTAATTCAGTGTTTCTTAAACGTTAATTATTCATAATGTTAAGATCAACAATATCCACATAAATGTTCCTCGTCTTGTGTCTCGAATAAATGGGTGTGGGGATCATATAAGAGAGGGTGGGCGTCTTTAATTTCGAAAAAATTAATTAAGGAGGAGCTCAGATTAAAAAGGGTTTACTTTTTTGAAAATATATAAATAGCAAAAAAAAACAAAAAAAAACAGGAAGTGGGTGTATAGCCATTTTCCAAGCATAGATGTAGCACAAGGTCGAAAATTATGGGGTACCCAGTGAGGACCGAACTTACTTCTCAGTCGTAATTATTCTAACAATTACACTACCTTGAGGTACCCAACTGGGTGTATAGTAGTGTAAATTACAAAATACCAACTTGGCTTACATTGTTTTAGCAACTATTATTCTTCTCTCTTGAATAAAATATTTTGTTGTTTTCATTCATTTCGATTGGCAGTTAAAGTTTCTGTAAAGACAGGGAAAACAGATAGCCATGAAAATATAATTGAAATCTATGCATAAATATGTATAAAAAAACCAAGTGGCATGGGTCGCAATTTTTAAAACTACTAATAGACCTCTAGGGTTGAATATTATTGATTTACACTTGTGTGGGATATATAATATTGGATTTAATAATATTGGCTTTCAGTGTTTTGTGGGTTTACATGTAGTTATCTTCAGATAACATCCTTATCCCAATATATAATAAGTTTTGGTACCTGTCTATATCTCTTTTGGTACCTGTCTATAGATGTGGTATGAGATAGAAAACTTATAGAAAACACAATAGAAAATTTTTGGAGCATGTTGCTCAACTGCTTTCTCAAGAGCCTGTACTTTATAATGCTCCATAAGTTTTCTATGAGGTTGAGGTCAGGAGATTGGGGCGGCCATGTCATAACACTCATCTGCTTCTCATCAAAGTATTCCTTCATCAATTTTGATTTGTGACAAGGAGCATTATCCTGCATAAAAATGAGCTTGGTGGGGTCGATTTGCACCCTTTCAGCAGAAGGGAGCAACAAGACTCTAAAATTCTCTTGTACTGCTCGCTCCTGAGGGTCTTTTCAATAGATTTTAAGAAACCACTTCCATGAAAAGAAAAGCATCCCCAGAACATTATACTGAATGGATGCTTGACAGTACTTACTGCTAAATTCAAAGAGCTTTCAAAGCTTCTTCTTCAGATTTTAGATCGCTTATCCTTTGAATTTAGCACAACTTTCGTTTCATCGGAGAAGAGAACATTTAGTGAAAAAAATCAGGTGAGTCACTTTTATCGAACAGCACTGT
The DNA here is from genome assembly GCA_903632075.3 of Acanthosepion pharaonis. Taxonomy (NCBI): domain Eukaryota; kingdom Metazoa; phylum Mollusca; class Cephalopoda; order Sepiida; family Sepiidae; genus Acanthosepion; species Acanthosepion pharaonis. Next base: position 439,257 of record CAHIKZ030003908.1, on the reverse strand, counting down.
ATATATATATATATATATATATATATATATATATAAAGAGAGAGAGATAGATAGAGTGAGAGATAGACATGTTTCAATGAATAATTTAGACAAGTTTTGTCTACTTATTTTCAATAGGATCCTCTCATATTTACGGACAAGCATCTTAGTCTCTTTATTAAATGAAGAGAGAAAATTTCCATGTTGATACATATTCATTTATTATGAGTACTTTCGACATTAATACAATGTCATCAGCAGGGTGTTGTTACATAACCTTAGCATTTTTCACTTCACAGGTAATAAATTTAACTTTCAGATGAACGCAATAATTTTGCCTTAGAAAAATGATGAACAATTTTTGCTTTAGGAAAAACAACAACTTGGTGGTTATTTCTGACAGCAATATTCTCTTTAAATGTCTGAGTTTTCAAGTAGGAACGTTTCTTTTGAAAATGTCTTCGAATAACGAATGGCAAATTTACCTGATTTTCAAAGATTTCACTTCAACAAAGTAGTGAATGTACAGGTTGGTCCGAAAGTCTTGTCACTTCTACAGAATAGAATTTTCTATTTCAACGTTGTGGGGGTATTATCAAAGAGAGGGTTTCACATGAGCGATACCACAATACCAATCAGTTATAGGACGGTGTCTGGAGAGCCTTTGCAACAATCAACAAAGCACAGCTTTGTAAAATATCACACAGGACATGGAGCCATATCATTTTGTGCCATGAAAATGATAGTTTTCATACAGACCTTCTCACTGTGTGACAACGTCAATGAAAGTGAATAAACTGAATCCAGTACACGTGCATTATATTACTGTATGACTATTCTCATATTGTTCTAATTACATTTTTTTGTGGTAGGGGTGACAAGTCTTTCGGACCACTCTGTATATTAAAAACAATATCTGAATTATCTTTATGGATTAATATCATCTACAAGAAATGTTTGGCGCGGGAAAATTGAGAATATTTTTATCATCCGTCATTATTTTATGAATTCCAGGAAATATTCCTTTTTTAATCGTTTTTCCCCTCCTTTATAAGTCATTTCTGAATCCGTACACTTCTATCAAAATTATCAAGAGTTATTGCCCTTGGTATTTTTTTTCACTGATACAAATTAAGAATTTGATCAATTTTTTTTTTATTTTAGTGAGACTTACATGTTTTCTCATTTTCTGCGTTTTTTTTTTAACTTATTCTTTAAACTATATTTTGAATATGTTTCAAATAATTTGTGGAATTGACAAATTCATTATTCACATTTATGTAATACTCTCTAGACTAATATATAGTGTACCCCCCAAAATTGACATAATTTAAAAATGTGAATATCTGAGTAACTACATGTCTCAGGGAAACGAAATTAAATTTTCTTCATGCTGAACAATAAAAGATATTTTTATCAAAATTTGAACAAGATATTCAAAGGGATATAGATTTTATAACCGATTTAACAAAGCTTCACAAATGTTCAATATGGTCACCACCTGTGACACAAAACATGTCAACAGTTCAAGCCAAACACTCTGTAGCATGTCTTGCATAACATTCTCCAGGGCCTCAGTGATTCTTTGCTTAAGTTTCTCTAGGCTTGTAGGAAGAAGGTGATTTAGACCTGTACTTTGACATAGGCCCATAGAAAAAAATCACCCTGTGTCAAATCAGGTGAATGTGATGGCCATTTCAACAGAACATTGTCATTGTCACCGGCATGCCTGATCCATCTTCCTGGCAGATTCTCATTGAGATAAGTCCATACAGTCAATGTACACATTTTGTTAAAATTTGAAATCATTTTAATAAGAATTGACTATGTTGTTAGACTACAAAGTGATGCCAATTTGGTTGGGGTTGGGTGGCTACTTCATATTAATATGAAGGTGACTGAATCCAAGATTCTAGGTCAGAATATTTTGTTAAAACTTGAAACCATTTTAATAAGAATTGGCTATGTTGTTAGACTACAAAATGATGCCAATTTGGTTGGTTTACTTCATATTAATATGAAGGTAACTGAATCCAAGATGACAGGTCAGGGCATTTTGTTAAAATTTGAAATCATTTTAATAAGAATTGGCTATGTTTTTCGACTACAAAATGATGCCAATTTGTAAAACTTTCCTTAACTATAAGAAGCCAATTTATGAATTAAATGTTCATTTAAAATTTTTGTTTCAAAGATTTCAAGTAGTGAATATACATATTCGAAGCTACAGCAAGCGGGCAAAACCTGCTAGTTTTCCTTATAAAATTAGGCATGCCATTCAGAAAGACCAAATGGGCCTCATTGCCCACACAATGACCTTCGTATCTTCTTTAGATGCATGTTACTTGGTAGACTTCTTGGAATTTTAAATCAAAGAATTTTGATCTGAGTGTAAATTATTCCCCCTCTCACTTTCTATGTCTAGGGGAGATAACTCGTATCACTTTAATTACTGTCTGAATTTCTGTAATGAAGAGTTATCATTATTTAAGTTACATGTGCCACAAAAAACAATACATGTATATATTCGAAATTTTAGTTAAAATTTTCTTTTGTTAACGTCATCGCGATGGCATGAAAATAATAATAACAAAACAAAATGCCCTTAGCAACTGGAAGAATTTAGAAAACGCTATTATATTCATGTTGTCATGTGAAAATTACGTCAAGCATGAAAATAACATTGTTTTATTTTGTGCTTTTTTTTTTCGTTGAAAACACATTCCTTTGGAAAATCTTGTAAAAATCAAATAATTATCCGATTTTAATTAAATTTTCAGGCTTTATATACAAGTCAATGAAATTATTTTTGTAATATTTTTTAGAAATTCAGTAAATATGCAAAAATAGAAAGTCATGAAAAACAAGGAAATGTTTTCTTATCAAACATATTCACCCTACACAGTGAAGTGATTCCTACCAGAATTTATAATTAGGGGACACAATCTTAATAAGATATGCAGATGACACAGTGTTGATAGCAGACAGAGAATAACACCTCCTGAATATAGTGAAGGAAAGTGAAAAGCACTAAACATCAATTGTAAGAAGATAGAATGCATGGTTGCTAGCAAAAGGAGCAACCCAGCATGCAAATTACAAATTGGAGGATAGCAAAATCAAACAAGTAAAACAATATAAATATCTGGGAAGGGTTTTAACAGAGGACGGAAACACTGACCCTCGAAGACACATTGGGATAGCGAAAGACGGCTTTCAAAAGCTAATCAAAATATTAAAATAAGAAAAATTTCATTAAAAATAAAAAAAAAGAGCATTGAACTCTTACATAATATCAGTCTGTCTATATGATAGTGAATGCTGGACAATCTCCTTACAGATAAAGAAGAGACTTGAAGCAGCAGAAATGTAGCTCCACAGAAGGATACTGAGAATACCATGTACTGAAGCAATGATGAAGTTCTAGAGACAATGGAATCACTTCTACTTAACATTAGGAAGTGAGAATGGAAATTTCTAGGCCACATAATGAAAAACAAGGGCTTGGAAAATTTGATGCTCACAGGACAGATTGAAGGCAGAAGGGAAATAGTAAAATGCATAACCTTCTTGGCAAGCTTGAGTGAATGAATCGCAGAGCAGGATTTGAGAGAGATAGCAAAAAGACAAAATATATTAAGGGCTACAAAGATCATGAAATTGTGGAGAGCCATTATCCTAAAGGGACATGGCGAAGAAGTAAACTCATTTTCCAATCCATGTAGGGGAGATAACTCATATCTCTCTGATTTCTCAGATGTGGAGTCATTATTTACACGAGTTATATTTGGACTAATATCCTCATCTTTGTCAATATTATATCTCCTGTCTCCTGTACATTTATGTCAATCTGAAAAACCTTCAGGGAATTTCAAACTGTGTCCTTTATTTGTGCCACGGGGTTAGACTGCCCTTGTTACACTACCCATGTCTTGTTTTTCTTTAGTATTGCTTGCCCTAATTCCAAAATTTGCAAAAATTTAAATGCAACATCAATCGCCTTCTTCTATCATCTTGAATGGCATTCATCTTTTGTCTTTTCCTCAATCTTCCCTATATTCAGTCTTTTCTCTCACTTTAACTCTCTATAACACCCTGAGCACTTGTGGCATTCTCGCCTTGATTGGGGCGAAATGATTATCCTTAATTATGAAGCAAAGATATTAATAACATATTTGTAATTATAACATAAATAAAAAGTTAGAAAACCTAAAATATAAAATCTTTTCTATAAAACCCATTAAATGCAAGATAATCCAGTTTCTAAGCAAAATAAGATATTTGCTAAAATGAACCAAATTGTCAACAAGTCACTAAAAAGCTAATTTATTTAAAATTAAACCAAGAAGAAGTGTCTAAAAAGAAATGATATTTCAAATAAATAACACTATACTGATTATCACAAGGTTAGGGGCTGTTATATACCGTACCTAGAAACACTAATGGGTATGTATAAATTCACTTTCAAATATTTAGTTTTTATTACAATTATAGTCATTGATCTTTAAAAACAATTAACATTGTCAAAGAGTGAAGGTAGTTAAAATGAAAGTGATGTCATTTGAAAAACTGTCTTTTGACACTTTTTTCTTTTGCAAGCACAAAGGTCCATGTTTGCCAAAATGAGATCGTGAAAAGATCTGATGGGCTCTCCGTGACCATCCTTTAGAAAACAGTGCAGAGGGAAATGAGACAAGACATACTGAAAGGGATAGTATGGTCACATGACAATATCTGATGTACTTTCCAAGATAATCCTTCAAGGAACAAAAAGGCAGAGAGCAAAACTGAGTGAACAGACAGGAGCTATGTTGAAATGTATCTCCTAACCTATGTCCTTTTAAATGAAGCCAGTTGGTGATGTGTTCAACAGTGATGTCATTTGTTTACATTTGATATGCCATGAGCAGATATGAATGCATGGGAGAGATTCATGGAAGATTGAAGTTTAAATACATTAAATTTAACCTTGCTAACTGAACACTCCTTCGTGGCCAAATCAATAAAGGCATGTCAAGCTAAATGACAGTTCCATATAGGATACAGATTCCAATCCAGTCGGAGGACGAATATTTTCTATGAAAATTTCTCGGACATTCAGGCCGGTAAATGTTGTTTAATACTGTTTATTACAAACAGAGCATTTACTTAAATATTTGTATCTATAAAAAGAATGTTAAACATAAAAATGTCTTAATATATATATATATATATATATATAGTGATTTACTAAGCATAGCTTAGATGTGGCACAAGGTCAATAGTAGGAAGCACTCAGTGAGGACTGAATTTGCATATGTATCGAGAAAAAATCTTCAACGATTTGCAACCAACCAAACATGAAATCAGAGAATTCTTGATTTTTCAAATCATTCTTCTTCCAGAAGACATTCTTTCAAGTCTATGATGTGATTCAAGCCAGAAAATACTAGATAATCTGAATTAAAAAAGAGAAGTTGATCTGTGGTGACCCCAATATGCACTGGGATCACCATGTGAGATACCAAAATAGGATCATGCAAGATCTCCAGAGAAACCAAATGCATCAGAGTATGGAATAACACCGTAATTCCATTTACATTTTACGCGCGTGCGAGTTTTACTCCCTTCCTACCACACTTGTGCGTGTGTGTGCGCGCACGCGGTTTGCACCCCTTCCTCTCTTGTTCAATTAGACATAGCAGTAGCCATCCTTTTGTGTCGATTTCGACCTTGCTGGCTACTCCTGATAGCTGTCTAGAACAGAATTTGAATTTTTTTCCCGCGTGTTTTCTTGACGTCACGGACGTCTAGCGTTTCCAACTCAGTTGCTTCCCGCCTTTCAAGCTGAACGGACAACTCATTTATTCCGTGCCCTTAACCCATACGCGGGCCGGAATATCTTATTACTAACTGCCAAAATTTCAACATGTCGACCTTACACTTTCCCAAGACTCATATCGTCTTGATGTAACCCGCAGGTCGAACCTTCTCCGTTTTCGGCTAGAAAACGTGGAGACCCACGACACGGTCGTCGGTGTATATTTTTCCAGGACAACTTGTCTTGATGCGAACAACTTTCGAACATTCTAATTACTTTGAAACTTCTCCGTTTTCAACTAGAAAACGTAGAGATACACGACACAGTCGTCAGTATATTTTTCCAGGACAACTTGTCTTGATGCGAACAACTTTTGAACTTCCCTCCATTCACTACCGGGGTTGCGGCCAGATCTTCAACCTAGACGGTTCACTCATTTATTCCATGCCCTTAACCCATACGCAGGCCGGAATATCTTATTTCCAACTACTTTGAAAGTTCTCCGTTTTTAACTGGAAAACGTGGAGACCCACGACACAGTCGTCAGTATATATCTTTCCAGGACAACTTGTCTTGATGCGAACAACCTTCGAACATTCTAACTACTTTGAACTAATCCTAAAAAAATATTACATACACTCACAATGCCAAATTCCAGAGTGAATACTTTTCATATTTGTGTACACAAACACCTTGCGTTAACAAGTCATTTTTCCAGAACTTTCTTTCTGATGAAACTTTTTCCCGCCTTAGCCATCTTGGTTTTCTGTTTTGGCGCGAAACACTTTTACTAATGGTTTCAACTAACAAGACAATTACTTGTTTAAATATAATAAAATTTCATATATGTTTTTCAACCAGACGCCTTTTGTCATTTAATTCCAGGCTATCTAATCGTATCATTACTTATGCACGTGTTGAATGACCCCTTTTCCTCTCAATGTTCACTCACGCAATATTTATACCTTGTTTGTGGACTCGGTAGTATTGTGTAGTGTCTGGCACAAGGCCACCTTTTAATAAACCAGCACTGCACGCTACCGGGTCTGCAACAAGAGGATTGACCCAGAAGATAACCTCATAGCTATCAGGTGCTGATTCAGGAGTTTCAAGTGTTCCCTAGCTGCCTGTATAAACACTTTACAGTAGAGTGATCCAGTTTGAATTCTGAGTTCCTTTCTCTTAGACTGGTTGCTATCCAAGGCTTTAGGATCCAGTCTGTCCTGATATTTTACCTGTAGAGAAGAGATGGATTCATACCTTTCTCAGGGGTATTATCATATAAGTGAATGTAATAAACCTGACTGGAATTCAAACATGGATCTCTGATTCCTCAATCCAAGCTGATAACCATTACTCCACTGTGCCAGCTTGACAAACAATATTCAAAGTCGTCTCAAAACTGAAAATAAAAATAAAATTGTTATTCATCCAATCTTCAAAAGAAAATTAAAGAAATACATTTATTTTACTTTTATGGAGGTTGATCGTCTAAAAGGGTACTTGAAGGTATAAATGCACAGAGTTGGTTGCTGGTATGCCCAGCATTGTTCAAGGGTGCACCGCAGGCTGAAGATCTTATCAACACAGCCTCTGCCTGGGTGGAAACCACCCTGAGACGGGCAAATTCGCAGATCACGGATGCCTTGAAATCTTCGCAGGAGAAGCACTGCAAATACTTTGGCCACCATGTCAATGAGGCTGATTCCTCTGTAGTTCGAGAAGAGTCTCCTATCACCCTTTTTGAAAAAAGGTAGTAGGATGGCCTCGCTCCAATTGGCAGGGTAGGTCTCAGAGAGCCAGACCGCATTGAAGAAAAGATGCACCCACGAGGCGAATACATCTGGCACAGCTTTATATACTTCTGCAGGTATGCCATCCTCACCAGGAGTCTTGTTACGCAGATGGCGCAGAATATCTCGCACTTCATCTACCATTGGGGGTGCAGTCCTCTGCTTTGTCGACTTTGCGGCTGCTTTTGACTCCGTTGACAGAGGCTCACTCTATCGTATCATGGAGGCTGATGGCATTCCCGTTAAACTTCTTCGTCTCATCAAGGGTTACTACCGGTCGACGCAGTGGTGAGGACTTGGAGACTTTTGAGGTGATGACTGGTGTGTGGCAAGGGTGTGCCCTATCCCCTACCCTATTCAACTATACAATCAACTACATCCTCGGCAAGGCCCTTCGAGACTATGCTGGAGTTGCGGTTGGTCGGAATGTCAGGGTGTCTGATCTGGCCTACGCAGACAACATTGTCTTGGTCAGATCGAACTGTGACGATGTGCAAGCTGTGCTCAACCGTGTGCAAGCTGCAGCACAGGATGTGGGTATGACCATCAATGCCTCAAAGACCAAAGTTATGCCGTCCCTGGTTGATCCAGTCAACTGGCAGCCACTGACGCTGGCCGGGGTCAATCTGGAGGATGTGCAGTCTTTCGTCTATCTCGGTTCAACCATTATACCATCCGAGCAAGCTGCTGCTGAGGTTGAACGCCGTATAGGAGCTGCAAGGTCCACATTCGTGCGTCTCAAGTGGTCACTATGGGGTTGACGGGAGATTTCCACGGCTACGAAGGGGTGCATCTATCAGGCTATTGTTCGGACTATTCTTCTCTATCACTGCGAAACGTGGCCACTTAGAGCGGTTGATCTACAAAGGCTTGAAGTGTTCGACAATGATTGCCTTCACTGCATTCTACGATGCCGCCGAATCGATCGTGTGCCAACAGCCACTCTACGCCGTCGCCTGAGTCTCCGTCCTCTTCCACCCGTCCTGCTCCAGCGTCGTCTCCGATGGTTTGGTCACGCAGCTCGACGCCCGGGGGGAGAGCTCATCCGCGATGTACTTCCCCCTCCTTCTCTTCCTGGCTGGCGAAAACGTGTCGGTGGGCAGCTGAGGACGTGGGCTAGCACAATCAAGGATGACCTAGCAGTACTATCGGGTCCACAAGTAGTTGGTCTTCGACGATGGAATCGCGATTGGCTCGCCATTCCGTATGACCTGGCACAGGATCGGCGAGCGTGGGCAGCGATGGTCCATGATGACCCAGCTTCCTCCTTTCGGGAGGAAGCTGGGTCAACCCGACCAGGGTGAAAATCGATACAAGTCAAGTCAAGTCAAGATGCACAGCGTATTCCAGAATACAGAAATCAGAAGTTATGATGTTTCAGTCACACCACGATACCCAACATCACAGGAAACTAACTTCAGTTACAGAAGATAACACGAAGAAAGATTTTTGCCTTAATTTGCCTTTCAATTACATTCTACTTTTCAAATAAAATCAAAACCTCTAATTTCATAGACTTCTTTTTTTTCTTTTTTTTTTTAATCATTTTACCCCAGGCAAGCAGTAAAGCCACTAAGACAAAAAAGTTTACTTAGTATTGGTGAATATGAGAAAAAAAAAACACTATTAAGAAGACATTATTTACATTATTCAGACTATTGTCTACATCTTTGTCGCCATATTTATTACAACGTTTCGGTTGTTGTACGCTCTGGCCTTCTTCAGGTGGTTAGAACGTCGAACTGAACCCTTTATTTTGCTCACTAGGGTAGACTGTTCTAGTTCCACATGCCATGTCTAATGGATATCAGTTATCAGTTATCTCCTGTTAATTCCCCTCTGAAAGTTCTCCATTGCCTTAACCGGGTATTGAACTCACACTCTTTGGGTCCTGTCACTGGATGTAACTAACGCTTTATCCACTGTGCCATGTGTCCTCAAGGAAACATTGTAATAAATATGGTGACAAAGATGAGGATAATAGTCTGAATAATGTAAATAATGTACATAATGTGACACTATTTAGCGGTTGCGTGAAAATTAAAAGCGAGAAATAATTAAGGCGAGAAGAAGCTATCACGAAAAGACATACTGAGCGATGTTATTTTTTTTAACAAAGAAAAGTGGTAAAGATTTTATTTTCATTTGCGAAAAAAAGTATTTTTTTTTCGCAGAAGATAGGAAATTCGTAAGACCTCGGATCTGTCGGAATTAATTTATGCTATGACGCGGCGAGAGAAGATAGCAATCTGCCCATGGCAATAATGAAAATTTCAAATTGGTCAAGTGGCCTACGAAACAGAAGCTGGAAGATAATGGTAATCAGGTCATGCACTGACCGAGAAAGGCATCAGCTGAGGCCACCCCCAAAGAAAAAGGAAGGGAAAAGAATAAACCATTAACTATCTTTTGGAGATATCATTTGTTTTTGGAAAGAGACCACCTGTTTTATTGTCCAGACCTGGACATGATAAAAGATTGTTACCGGGATAGATAATTGGTGACAGAGTGCGAAGACGTCCAATTGACCACCCACTTGATGCTGGCGAAAATCTTGTTGATAAATTTCAGATGACATTCGGTTAAGATAGAGATTAAGGACCACACTACAAGTCGTAAGGGTCTGGTATAGGGAAAAGAAAGAAAAGAAAAAAAGGAAGATAATTTTTTTTTCTTTGTGCGATAATTGTAAACACTCGCGCTGCCGAGCGTCATTGGCTGAGTGGTGGCATGAGCGGTGGGCGAAGGTAAAAATATGAGAAGGAGGGGAGGCTTGTTGACGCCTCTGAGGGGATTGGTGTGAGATACCACTGTGAGAGAGAAGGGAAAACTGTTGACGCCCTCTGAGGGGATTGGTGTGAGATACCAATATGAGAAAGGAAGAATTTGGGAGGACGATTCCCTTAAGAACCCCTCTGGGGCAGAAAGTAATGGACTCCAAAAATGGAAAGTGATAAATTTTCCTGTCCAAAAACAAAGAAAATCCTTATTGTGGATTTAGAATTATCGAGGAACACAAACCACAAAAAAGCCCACACCCGGTTTTGGTTGGCGACCATATAAACAGAGTTGCAACGAGTAGACGGCAGTTGGAGAGTTAGAGTTAGAGAGTTGGGCAGAGTTCCGAGGAGACGCAGACGCAGACAGAGTTGAGCTGTGAGCTCTGAGACCAGCCTCACAGGAAGCTGACTGAAGATATCCACGCATCCCGACTTCGACATCTAACGAAGAACAATTTATTTTTGAAGAACGACTTAGACTCACACCACCAAAACAAGTTTTACGAATATCGCCTGAAGATACAAAAAAACAGTTATCGAAAAACAACTTAAGATATTAAGAATTGCCTAACAAACACAAGGTGTCACGAATCCATAGAAGCGGGTTGGGAGAAAGACGCAGTCCTGTATTCAGCAACCAGATATAAAAATATTTGTTATTCTTTTTTTAACACATTTGAACTTTTCGAGTTGTTACTTTATTTTCTTTTACATATACTTGTGCGGTGTTACCTTTGCTCGGACTCGGCTTGCATTACGGCCCGGCAACTGATTGATTTCGTCTACCTAAGATCAAATCACAACGTGGGTAGGTTAGACTAGAAGTCAAAGCAGTTACTTCGGTAACCAGACGTTGGAGGCGAGCTGGGAACGACAAGGCTGATACCGAATCTAACCAGATTCCCATCCGAATCAGCCAAGGGTTAAAACGTCACATTTGGTGCCGTGACAGCAGGATCACGCCACATTTGGTACCGCGACCAATACCAAGTCACATTGGTCGTCACAGGATAGCACGGGGGCAGAGAGGCCGGGGGTGACGTCACAATAATACCTCATCTCAGAAATATAGACAGATACTGAAGGGCCGAAACATTGTAATAAACATGGCGACAAAGTTGAGGACATTAGTTTGAATAATGTAAATAGTGTACATAATACCTCATCTCAGAAATATAGACAGATACTGAAAGGCCGAAACGTTGTAATAAATATGGCAACAAAATGAGGACAATAGTCCGAATAATGTAAATAGTGTACATAATACCTCATCTCAGAAATATAGACAGATACTGAAAGACTGAAATGTTATAATAAATATGATGACAAAGATGAGGACAATAGTCCGAATAATGTAAATAGTGTACATAATACTTCATCTCAGAAATATAGACAGGTACTGAAAGGCCGAAACGTTGTAATAAATATGGCGACAAAGATGAGGACAATAGTCTGAATAATATAAATAGTGTACATAATACCTTATCTTAGAAATATAGACAAATACTGAAGAAGAGAGAACAATAAAAGAAAAAGAATTATGAAGACAGAAGATAATGATTGAAATTGCATTTAAATTTTGGAAAATCAAAGTTGACTGAGAGGTAAGAAGCTGGAAGAAAGTTTCACAAGTAAGAAGTGCGAGAAAAGAAATTGTTATTACATCAAGCCATTTCAACTGTAAAATGATGAGATCTTACCACCAATCCTTTCCCCCAACAAATCTAAATTATGCACCGCTCTTGAAAAAGCCATAGGAGAGTTCCACAAAGGAGAACTGTGATAAAAGAAATTGTTAACATAGACCTTAGAGTTATATCTAGCCATTTCCACTGTAAAAAGGATTAGACCTTGCCTCCAATCTAATACTGTGCTTAAATTCATAAAGATTAGATACCATATAGGAAATTTCATCAAAACAATTACCATGAAAGTATTTAGAGAAAAGGCACAGGGAAGTTATGTTATGATGATGGGAAAGTGACTGAAACCAAGATGCCAGGTCAGGATAAATAACATTGCAGATTCTTCTTAGGATTCTATCAAGAATCTCTAAATATATAGCAGGAGCACCAAACCAGATGTGGCAACAATATTCAAAGCAAGGATGAATGGCAGATTATAGATATATAACAGATTCTAGTAAAAAGAAATTGTCTAGCATGACACACTGAACCAACTTTCTTAGCAGCAGCAGACCTAGAAATTGATTCAATATAATTTTTGCGCTTCAATGTCAGTCCAAGAAGGCACAATGTGTCATTCTCCTGGAGGTTAGCATCAGCCATACTGATGGAAAGTAAAAAGTGTTCTTAAATGATTAAAAGAGGGCAGTTTTGTTTTGGGGGAATTAAAATTAACAAGCCATTCCTTGTCCCAATTAACAACAAATTGTAGGCAATTTACAAGTTGAATTCATACAATAATATGTTTTCTCTATATCATACTTATTATAAAACACAGGTTGTGTGTGTGTGTGTGTGTGTGTCTGTTCGTTTATATATTGGATGGGATTTCCTACATTTTTCAACCGATTTCAACAAAACTTCACAGGACTATGTAAAATTACATTGCGGTGGTTCTGACAGTGACAAAAATTGGAAAAACACAATTGTTTTTGCACAAAATCAATTTGAAAACACAATTAAGAGGCATCCCTGTCACGAGAATGAAAGGGGTACAACTTATATCGAGTTATACTTATTATAAAACCCAGGTTGTTTGTGCGTGTGTGTGTGTGTGTGTGTGTGTGTGTGTGTGTGTGTGTTCATTTATATATGGGATCAGATTTCCTACAGTTTTCAACCGATTTCAACAAAACTTCACTTTTTTTTGGCAGGTAGTGTTTCTTGTCTTGTACACTTTTTTCTTTATTTTTACATTTAGAATGCTTTAAAAATTCCATTTACAAGACAATTGTTTATAATAAAATTCTATTCAATCGGTAGACTCATAACGATTGAAAACAATGTTTTTGTTTGAGTTTGGGTTTGACCAATTCGTAAAAAAACCCCAAAAAAACAAAAAAAACAAAAAATAATTAAGACATGCGTGTCCGTCAACCGTAAACAATAATCTTTGTCAATTTTATTTTTCAGTCTTTATGATGGTCGATACTTGATCTATCTCTTACTGTTACATCCCCGGGCAACGCCGAGCTCTAATGCAAAATAAAAGAATACGACCAAACAGATTTTAACATTTCATTTCTCTTTATTGAAATGTTTAAATTGAAAAAAACAAATTACGTATGTTGGTGAGTAAATTTGTTCTTTGTGATATGTCAATGTTTCAACTCAATAAGGCCTATTTTATAACGTTAGCAGATGTATGCTAAACACGCAGGAGCTTTTCTTCCACTTAAAACAATTTGTTCAATTAAAACTTGGTAACCTTCTTGCTTTAGACAGATGTGAAATTTTTACACATAGTGGAACCCAACATCTGTTACCTTATATGAAAAAATAACAGAAAAAATAACAAATAAAAAAAAAACACCTTGTCAGCGATCTTTAAACCTTTTAAAATAAAATATGGTGTCATAACTTCCTCACACACACACACACAAACACACACATATATATATATATATTGAGACATGCTTCCTTGAATAATATGGACAAGTTTTGTCTAGTTATTTTCAATTGGAAATAAGTAGGCAAAACTTGTCGAAATTATTGAATGAAACATGTCTCAATGAAAACATGTTGCAAAATATAAAATATATATATATATATATATATATATATATATATATATATATATATATACACACACACACACACACACACATATATATATATATATATATATATATATATATATATAAATGAGAGAAAGAACAGATGGAGTAAAAAATCCACTGTTCATAAAATTATATATATATATGAAAATTTCTCCGATTTAATCGGTAGAGAAGACAATATTTATGAATAAAAAAATGACAATAGGAAAACTGGTAATTGCTGACGCGTTTATCAAAGCAAAATACGAAATTTCGTATTTTGCTTTGATAAAGTCCACATTGGACGAAACGCGTCAGCAATTACCAGTTTTCCTATTGTCATTTTTATTCATAAATATATATATATATATATATATAATTATTTATTTAAAAATATTTATGGTCTACTTTTTGTATCGAGCACTATATTTTAAAAAATAATAACAAAAATACTAAAGAAATTGGATTATTTACCTAACGAGTTCTTTTCCTATTTTCTATATATTTTTCATATATATATATATATATATATATATATATATATATATATATATATATATATATATATATATATATATATATATATATATATATATATATATATATATATATATTATATATATATATATTTATATATATATATATCTCATTTTAAAAGTTATTTTAGTGGATACCCATATTTGAGTAGACACAATGTTTATCAAATAAACAGCATATTTATTTATTTTTGTCTACCAGCCTGAATATTTAAGAAATCTTATTAAAGAAAAATATGCCACCTCCAGCAGGATTTGAACCTGCATCCACCTTTGCTGGAGAAACCATCGTTAAATTTGTTTGTTTTGTGGCATATCAACTCATTATGGGTCATTCAATGCTGAAATTTAATTTTCTTGCGAGCATTAATTTCTTTTATGAAAATGTATTGCTGGTAATTATTTTTTATTTTTTTAAATTTTTATAACTGATTTGTGCAAATTATTTAAAATTCCTGGGGTATCTAACCGAAAGAATCTAACCATTCCCTAGTAATTTTAAATAATTTGCACAAGTCAGTGCAGCATAGGTTCTCTACTAAATCAAGTAATAAAGATATTTTTGACATATATAAAATATATATGTAGATACACTAAAAAAGACAACACAAACTTAATCTAGAATACCTTGACGATAATAAGACTGACACCAAAATGCATAAACGCAGAAAATGCAACATAATTTGGTTTAACCCACTATATAACATTGGTAACAAAACCATCATAGGTAAAATTTTCTTTAATTTAATCCACAAACATTTCAGCAATATTCCATTGCTCAATGAAATTTTCAGCAAGAATAACATTAGAATTAGCTACAGCTGTACAAAAAACCTTGAGCAGTAGATTATAGCAATATTCAAATACCATGGCACTCTATAAATTTTTCTGGGAAATCAAGACATATAACTACACACTTGTAGTAAATAGGGATCTCATTGCTATCACAAAACCTTTTTAACGGAACCTCAACAAGTATAAATGTACACTGTGCCTATTAGAAAACAAACTATTCTCAAACACATCGATAATCATAATCTGCTGAACGAGTGTAATGAGTTTATGATTACATGCAGCCACAGAAGGAAATCTTTTCTCAAATATTTCGATGCTGGCTAGAGTAATTATCCTATCATCTCTGCAATACCCTAAATGACCTGCCTCTAATATTTATTTATTTATATTTTTTTCTTCCATATCCAGTTACCTCCCTTACACCATTCTAGCATTTAACGGTTATTTACCTAGCGTTTCTTTTTTATTTCGTTTTATTATTGTTTGTTTTTTCTTTTCTTTACCCTATATTCTTTTTTGCCTACCTACGCTTTTTTTTTGGTAACTACCAACTTTTTTAGTTCGTAGTGCAATAATCTTATCAGTTGACTCAATAACAGCGGACCAATATCATTGTTTAAACTACCCAAAATCTTGAACTTTGAGTCCATACACAATGTAGCAGTGCAGAGACCCAGAAATAAAAAAAAAAACAAAACAAAAAACAATCGTGTTGAACAGTTTTTAAACTTTTTGTACCTGATGATTGGCAAAGTTATGAAACTCTAAGTCGTAGTGTAAACGTAAGGTATATGTGTAAATTATTAATATAGTGCTGTTTAACTACATTGAACACTGTTTTTTGCCTACAGTACACCAAAGTCCAAAAATTAAATAAATATTTTTTTGCTCACCTGTATGTGTATGTAATCACTCATATGGTTGATCGTATCTCTTTATTAAGTAATATTTATTTAGATCATTTCTAAATGATCTATCTATCTATCTATCTATCTGTCTGTCTGTCTGTGTGTGTGTGTGTGTGTGTGTGTGTGTGTGTGTGTGTGTGAAAAGTGTATATAAATATAGATAAATATATATATGTATAATTATTTATATATTATATGCGCGGTACTTATTAGAAAAGCGCTCAATATCAGAGATAGAGCTAACATATTTGGTTGGATATGTGAGTTTGGACCCTGGGTTTCACGCTTAGCGATGACGATCGCTAAAGCGTGAAACCCAGGGTCACAAACTCACATCTATCCAACCAAATATATATATATATATACAATATGGTAATCCTTATGGAATTTCCAGGAGGATAGACCTCTATGTCAAAAGACAGAACAAAATTAATATTATTAATAATTGAAGAATATCAAACACTTAAAATCCCATAGGTAATAATTGAAAAATTTATTACCTATGGGATTTTAGGTGTTGATATTCTTTTTAATAATAATAATAATAATAATAATTATTATTATTATTATTATTATTATTATTATTATTATTATTATTATTATTATATATTCATCCTCTGATGGACTTTATTGAGGCAAATTTGGCTTGATATTAAAGTCCATAATGATAAAACATTGACTGAGAAAAAAAGTTTTCCTTTTTTTTTGTATTTATCCATATTGTCTTTTTAACACAGATCTGAATTTTTAGTCACACACACATATATATATATATGTCTGAATTTTTACACACGCACACATGTATGTTTTGTGTTATTTGTTCTTGACTTGTCTCACTGAGTGAAGACATCTCTCCAGAAGCAAATCTCTTGTTGAGCAGAAGACGTATTCTTCCCCCCCTCCCCCTCCTCTTCCTCCTCCTCCCTTTCTCAAAAGAGGTCACGTGGACGGAAGTGAGCAAGATCAATAACAGAAATGGCCGACGACGAGGACAAGACTCCGCTGCTGAGAAATGTCGCGCCAAATGCTATCGACGACCCACGACAGAAGATTCATTATCTTTATGAGAGCGGCAACCTTGGATACAGTAATGGCAATGATAACAGGATTAATATTAGCAGTAGTCCATTGCCTGCTTTGGCCGCCGATAACATAGTGGCTATTTTCGTTGTCACTTTCGATCCTCGATCAGGTTCGTCCTTTTTTTTTTTTCCTTCTTTTGATGAGGAACGGTCACGGCTCATTGCGTAAACAAAGTAGTTTTCTGTTATTTTTAGAAGATCCGGATACGTCCGAAATATTTAGATGACAGTTATATCTCTGGTTATTAATTCAACTTTATTTTTGTTTCTTTAATGATTAAAGAATGATTTTGTAGATAGATACAATTATCGCGATAATTTCAACAAACGAATGATGTCTGTACTTAAAACACGCCTTCGTTATTGTTGAAAATAAAACCAGGTATTTTTCTTCCTAAAGTCGAATAAATACTCTTTTATTTATTATTATTTTCGATTTTCTTATTAGTCAGTTATTTCCTTTGTTTTTCTTGTTATTTTTATATACTTTACGTTTTTATTTTTACATGGTCACATTTATGTCGTTTTTTCTTTCTTCTTTCTTTCCTTTAAGTCTTGTTAAAAGACATTTCTTGCTTCTGCAAACTAGCAAACAAAATCTGTTTTACGCCTGAATTCTTTAACAATTTTCCCACTTGTTGGTTTTATTTTATTATTTTCATCCTATATTAATTACCACTCTTCTTCGTAAATAAAGATTCTGACAAAAAAAAAAAAAACAATGTTTTTTTTTATCTATTTCAACTTGACACTAAAAGTGACTAACATTAGAAATCTGAAATGTCAAATCAAATACATATTTTCTTTTCATTTAAAAAAAAAAAAGAAGTTTTCTTTTAAGTAAAAACAAAGGCAATAAACATGTTTAGATCCTAATTTCTGAATTAAATTAATTTTATCTTTTATTTTCATTTGCGATTGTAAAATTCTTAGTGAAACAATAGAAAATTAATTTCTTTAAAAAAAAAGTCTTCTTAAAAATTACTTCAAGTCTTTTTAATTTTTATTTTTATGATCAACACATTTTTTTAGTGGAAAAAAAACGTGTACTGTAAAATGATGAAAATATTTTGGTTTGGTGCTGTGTTAGTGAAGCTGTGGTATTGAAATGTGACAACTTTAAAAAAAAAAAAAAAAAAAAACTAGTTTTCTTTTCTGTAAAAAGACAGAAGGAAAGACCTGAACCAAATTTAATTATTATTTTTGTTAGTATTATTTATTTAATTAATTAAATAATAATTCGTTAATCAAATATACAAAAAAATGAATTTTAATTTATACTTTATTATAATTTTTATTTAATTCCTTCTTTTGAATGCAACAGCTGATTCGATTTCGTTAAAAAAAAAAAAACAAGTTGAATTGATTGAAATTAGATCACGTGTTTTTTTAATCAGTTTTACTTTTAAAATTCCTTAAATGTCTTGTTTTTAAAAAGAACAAAAAATACATTTATTTACCCATTTATTTTTTTTCTGTTTTTTTTTTTTTTATTATTCGACGTTGGTCTTTATTTATAGATGAATTAAAAAAATAATTTATTTTAAATTCAAATTCATATTGTTAGTATTGTTCTGACAAAAAATCTGACAAATTCTTTTCGGTTATTAATATTTAATAATAAAATTATTAATTAATGTAATTCTTATACGACGTGATATCTTTCTTTTTATTCTCTCGGGTTGGGCCACATAAAGTTTTTTTTTTTTTTTTTTTTAATCTCTAGTAATTAATGATTTATTGAAAAAATGTTTTTGTATTCAACTTAAATGTACCAACATTATTATTTAAACAAATTATTATTTAAATTTTAAAAATTAATTATTTAAAAACCGAAAACATTAAAAAAAAAAATTCTTTCTTATGGTTTTGATTTCGGAATAAAAAATGAAAAAGCCTCAAATTTTTCATTCATCAATTACACGAAAAAATTAATCAAAATGAGACTAATTTTTTTTTTTTTTTAAATGTTTTTGGTTTATACAGTCGTTATTAAAAAAAGAAAGGAAAATACTAATTAAAATTAATTAACAAAAAATAAAATAATTTTCTTACATTCAGTCAGCACAAAAACGTCCGATCCGTCTATTTTTATGTTTAAATTTCCTTTTAAAACAAATTCCGCTTATTTTTATTTTGAAGAAAAAAAACATTATTCTCTTCTCATGTGATGCAAAGCTTTTTTGTATTTGCATCCAAATATTTTCTCTTTCTTTCCCAGAAATTAATTACGTAAACATTTTGTACCCAGACTCATATTGCGAATAATACAATTGCATTTTTAAACCTTTAATAAAAGAAAAATTTCTTAAATTTTCCCAGGAAAATAAGTCCTGATTTTTTAGCTCTCCTTTCAAATATCGACTTATTTCTGGTTAAGTAAGAATTGAATAGCTTTTAATTAATATTTTTAATATATTATTCTTCTTTAAAAATAACTAACAAAAAATATCTCTAATTAAATTTGTTTTTTTGTTTTTTTGCCTGTGATGATATCTTTTTTGGAAATCCTGAAAATTACTTGCCAGAAAACAAAAACAGTTCCTGATTTTCACATATTTCTAATCAAATTCTGACAATTTTCAAAGCTTAACAAAAGGAAAAAATCTTAATCTACAAGAATTTTTATCTTATGACAAGTCACAAAAATATGTCCACTTTTCTGGGTTTTTTTTTATTATTTTTAAAATCCATCCGACCAAAAACAAACCATATGTTCTCTCTTTGATGCAAACAACAATTACGTGTACTTTAAAAACAGTTTTTGTTTTGATCAGATCATTATTGGTTATTGAATATTGATTGATTCTGTCTTCTTGTACTTCGCAAAAATCATAAAAACTTTTCTCTTTCCAAATTTTTGATCCCCTCAAAAAGTGATTTTTTTTTTATTTTCTCTTCAAATAAGTTAAAAAAAGACATTTTTTTTTTTGTCTGAAGAATAAAGATATATTGGGAAAGGACATTTTTATTTAAATTTTCTGAATTAATCAAAATTATGAAAACTGTTATTCACTTTAATGAGCAGAATAAAATTAGAGAGCAATTGTTTTGTAATTTTTCAAATTTAATAGATTTTTTTCGTCTGTACGGTTCAATATTACTTTTTTTTTTTAAAAAAAAACTTAAGTTAACTTAAAGAAAAAAGCAAAAATAAGTTTTGTTTGAAGTTTTCAACTTTATATTTCTATATATTTCTTTTTATTTGACTATTTTTATCAAAATAGTTTGTTTTCAAATCTTAGTTAGTAGTTACCATATTGAACTTTCCACAATGTACAGTTGTTCAAAATAGTGATAACGACAATACAATGTTGAATATGGTATCAATGTGCAAATTATTCAATAAAAAGTGACCATAAGTAACACTAGTAATGCTAATGCATATTCATAATGAAATTTATTTTTTAACGTAAAGGAAAGGGTTTTTATTTATTTCTATTTTTTTCAAAACAGTCTATTAAATAGTCCAGGTATATTGTGACCAACTGAGTTTGACTGTAGTGTAGTGACATTGAACAAAGGATTTTACTGTTGATTTGCAAATATACATTTTTTTTACAATAATGTTCACTCTGTAGAAGGCCCAAGAGCCACTCGAAGTTTGCAAAGAGGTAAGAGGCACAGTTTATGGAAGTATGTGGGGAAGTAAAAACCCTAGCATTGAACAGGTTTAAGATTGCAGTGATCAGATAAACTAAAAAACATTTCTTGAGCTAATTGAACAAAAAAAAAACTGTTGTTATTATTATTCAGTATGGCCAAATATTCAGCTGAAAAACTTCCAATTAGAGAGGAAAATTATTATTTTTCACACGCAGAATAGTGTTCTTGAATTAACACATCTGACGATATTTATTGTATACAATACAATTATAGCACAAATACATCTGACAAATGCCTTTGTATCCCAAAATTTAATCTTTTTTTTTTTTGTTTCTCAGAATTTACCACCTGTTAATTGTTTTTGCATAGATCACCTTGTGATGCCCTAAACACCTGATCATGTTTTCTGCAGTCATTGTGTCCAGATGACACTATTTCACACACCACTTTGGAACACCTTCTGTTGCCTTGATAACCCCTTTAATTCCTGTGATGCCCAGAAAGTTGCATACGATCCCCCCCCTACCTTTATGATTTCATGTCTTGTTTGCCAGCTGTTACTTTTCTATTCTTTTTCCTACACACTTTTTAGTTGAAATTTTTAAAAAATTAAAAAAAACAAACTTTGATTTGTTAACATTATTTACATTGTTTGGACTGTTGCCCTCATCCCTCACCTTCATTGCCATATTCACAACATTTTGGCTGTTATACACTCCAGTCCTCTTCAGGTGATTGGAATCTTGAACTGATCCCTTTATTTCGTCCACCGGGGTAGGTTGTTCTAATTCCTCAAGGACACATGGCCCACTGGATAAAAGCATTGGTTAGCTCCAGTGACTAAACCCAAAGAGTTGTGAGTTCAATACCTGGCTACAGCAGTGGTGAACAAAAAACTTGGAGAGTTGGGTTAAAGGGAGATAACTGATCCAGAAGAGGCATAGCATGTGGAACTATAATAATCTACCTCAGTGGACAAAATAAAGGGTTCAGTTCGAAATTCCAGTCACCTGAAGAAGGCAGGAGTGTACAACAGCTGAAACATCATGAATATGCCAATGAAGATGAGGACAACAGTCCAAATAATGTAAATAATCACAAAGCTTCATCTCAGAGCTATAGACAGATTTTGATTTATTAGGTTAAGCCATGAGTAATTTGCCTTTTGGGGAACCATTTGTAATGATGAATGTATCATAATAAGTGTTTAACTTGAGAAATTGTCCAGCATCGATTCCAGTGGTAAATGAACCTTTCCTCCTTTGAACAAATTGTTAGAAGTTCATGTAGGAAAGAGTGGGCTCGTTTTTAATTAGCAGATGGCACAGGGTAACTCAACAACATTTGTTAGCCAAGGATGAAGAGTTCAGTCCTTGAGAGGATTAGCATCAACAATCTCCCTAATAGTTATCGGAAAGTTAATAGTTAATACTAACTACAAATCATGGGTGGTAGGTAAGAATAAATTTGGAATAGATAATGGCTTGAAATGAAAAATAGGAGAACTGAGTTTGATTTCCAGTCAGGTTCATTCTATTCAATTGGGAAAGATATGAATCCATCTCTCCTCCTCGCAACAATGAGCTGAATTGCAGGACATACTGAGTTTTATACCTTTGGGTGGCAATCAGTGTACAACAGAAAGAAATGGCAACCTACTGCAGGAAAATTTTCTGTTGAGTGAGTCATGAATCAAGAGACACAACTGGCAGCATACACAGTGGATGAAAGGAAAAATTTTGTTCTCTTCTATGACAATGCAGCAAGAATAACTTGAGAAAAAATTTGGGAACTTGGTTGGTCTGTTCTACCACACCTGCCATATTCAGCTGACCTTATACCAAGTGATCATTACCATTTTTGATGTCTGAAAAATGCTTTGAGGGCGCAGGGAATTTCCTCTATTGAAAGCCAGATTAAAGAGTTTATGGACAACTTTTTCAAGTCAAAACCTGCAGAATCCATCCTGGTATTGAGTACTTTTTAATCCTACTGTTTCCCCATCCTGGGTATGACGATAAACTACATCCACGTTCTGGATGAGATGATAAACTATGTCCAACAGCAAGGCTACTGATCAGGAGGTTTTGAGGAGCGTGGAACCACCTCTTAATTGCTGGTGTTCCCAGGTCCACACTAACCCAGGGTGGTCGCACCTGTTAGGGTCCCAGCTAAGGGCAAAAAGTTAACACCCAAACATGTAAAAATAGGTTTTAATACCAGAAATACTTTGTAAAAAAAAAAAAAAAAAAAAAAATTATTACCAGCAATAATTTTTGAAGGAAAATCAGCAATAATTTAAAAAATACCAGCAATACAAATAGCTATACATTCTTTGGAAAAAAATATGACCAGCTATAGATTTCTTCAAGGAAAAATATTCTCAGAAACAGATTTTTGAAGAAAAACATTACCAGCAATAAAAATTGTCAGCATTAGATAACCCATTGAAATGTTGATATGCCATAAAACAAAAACCAAACCAAACCTGCAAAATCTTACTCAAAATGTATTAAATAGCTGCCTGATAAATAGCAACAAGTCGTTGCAAGTAATTGTGAATGTATAATTGTGTAAATATACATATACATATATATATATATATATATATATATATATATATATATATATATATATATATATATACACACACACTTTATTTTTTTTGAAGAATAGTTGATAAGTAAAAACGTAATTTACATATGACTCAACTTAAGTAAATTAAAAATTTCTAGCATGGACAATTTAGGTACTTTTTTTTTTTTTTTTTTTTATCTACTCACAAATCTAAAAAGTTGCTTTTAATTTTATTTGGGTAAGAATATCTTTTTAGATTAATGGGATAACTCTTTTCTGAGAAGTTCATATTGTTGTGTTGTGTGATACTTAGTATAACAGGATATTTTGAGAGAAAACACACATTCCAGTTGTAATTCTCAGTGACCCATAACTGGTGGGTGGGGAAGCCTTCAAGTAAATCGGGAACAATGACAGCAGAAGATTATAATCATTCTGTGGGGACATGTTCTATTTATATAACATAGACAACCATAATTTTCATTCCTTTAAAAATTGATCCAGCAATAAAATTAATATTTACTTGAAATTGTAAACCTGCAGATTGCAAACTGCTATTTTGGAAAATACAAATATCTGGCAAACTTGGACATTTGTGCCCACAAAAAAAAAAAATGTCAAAAGGATAATTTTTTTTTTTTTTTTTTTCCATTGACATTGCTATTATTTTAGCTATCTTTCCTCCCCTGCAACATTTATTCTTTTTAAAAAATGATGATTACAATTGTAATAAAACCTAAACATGAAAGTAAATTTATACATTTTCTTCCTTCTTGAGAATTTGCAACAAAAATAATAAACACTATTGTTTTTTGCTTGGTTGGCAAAACATCAGCTAATTGCCAATTGATTCAGACTTTATAAAATGGTAAAAAATGAGGATTACCGTTCACATATTTTAGTAATTTAGTAAATGTTTATAAATTTGTAAATGATAAAATTGTTTTCATATATATTTCTTTTATAAAATGATAAATATTGCATTGCATTAGTTTTCATTGTATTAGTTTTTACAATGTTGTAAATGTAAAATTATTCTTGTAAATAAACAATCTAATAAATAAAGTTTATTATTCATGTTGTAAAATCACAAGAACAAAAAAAAATGTGTAAATTCGCTTTCATCATATGTTTAGGTTTTATTACAGTTCTAATCATCATTTTTTTTTTTAAAACATTGCCAAGGATGGGAGATAGGTAAAATAGCAGTGTGAATGGGGAAAACTCTCCTTTTGACACTCCATACTTTTTGTGGGGTGGAGGAGACATGAAGATTCAAGTTTGCCAAATATCTTAAGCAACCTTATAAATGAAGACAATATTTTGCTCAAATCATGTTAAATAAAAAAAAAAAAAATTACATTTTTCATCAAAACTTTTAATCAGTGAATGTTTAATTTTTACCTTTATACTTAGTTGACTTATCAGCGTTTTTCAACCCATTTTTTTTTTTTTTTTTTTTTTTTTTTTTTTTTTAAACTCTGGGGTGCACTTTCACTTTTAATAAGAAAAATATAGTCAAGAAATAGGAAAATAATAAAGAAGTCTCCTGAAATAAGCATTTATTTTTATGACATTACATTGTATATTTAAATATGCTTATTGGGGAAACTGTGCTTGATATGTCTTGGTAACTTTTTGAATGATAGGCCTTATATGTTATGCCATGAGAAAAGGTTTATCACATCCTTATTAAAGATTAAGGAATTTAGCATTCGGTTTAAAATATCAAATTACAAAGACTTTACTTAAAAATAGAAGTTATGTGCTTTGTGTCTCTAACTTTTTTTTATAAAATTTTTTTTTTTTAAATATAAAAATAATTTATAAATTGCTCTTCTGTTAAATTGAGGCACACTGTGTTTTCTTTCAGGGCACATTACTGCACCTGGGTGCACCATTTGAAAAATACTGACTTATTGCTAAAATAAATTGGATTGATCTTCTTGATAATTATTTTGAGCAGTAGACTCACAAAACATCTGCAGTATTGTTAATTAATGGAGACACATGTTCCTTGTCAATACACTTTATCAAATGCTTCTCAAAAGATTGAACATTTTGCCATGAAAATTTCTAATCAAAATGTGGCTATGGATTTATTGATTCCCTCATTCTCCAAAAGCAGCACAATAGTAGAATAAATAGGAAGTTGGTAGATAGATAAAAAAAAAACCCAAAAAACTCTCAAAAAAAACAAAATTATTAGAATATCAGTCAAATCTGCTATGGTAGCTTAATATCAAGACCATCTGACATTGAATTTAAAAGCTTAAAAAAGAGTCTATTGATGTCCTTTATTGGTGTAATGAATATAAGCATTGGTTAGTCAAGTGTTCAATCCTTGGATCAGGTAGGGAAACAATATATTCTGATTTAGCTGGAATGAACAAAAACTGATATCACAGGGATATAAATTAATGCAATAATAAACACATAAAATATTCTCTATAATGGTCGTCTGAAGATATCCAGAGAGTACTCAGCTGAAACGTGTCTATTATAAATCTATAACAAAGATGAAAATGATTAGCTTTGAATAGGTCAAAGTATAAAAATAGTTTATGTAGTATGTTGTATCTAATTTAATTTTTTTTTTTTATCCATAAAAATAGAAAATGATCTACTGTATAATAATTACTGTTGTGTATTTATTTATATATTTCATGTCACACTATAGTAGAAAGGGAAGTAAATCAACTTAAGGTAATAAATTTGAGTGCTTACTTCTCTTAGTCATTTTAATAATCTATACAAATAAAATATTTATTAGAACAAAATTTGTTCTTGAGCAAAATAAACTGTTTAATAAATCTGTTTCCTTACTATGTTTCTTTGGCTTCAGTTTTATTTGTTTAAGCCTTTCTTGTGAGGCACTCAGATGTCTTTGACTACTAAGTAATTGTAGAAAAATCACGTGGTAGAGATAAACACTCAGTTGTGGAGCAAGCTAAGTGAATAATAATCCAACCTTTAGAAAGAAAGCTATTTATGTTACCATGGAGCATCTCATTGTGCTAAAGTGGGATAGTCCATTGCTTGGGCTGTGATTGGCTGCTGGTACCTGAGTGGAGGTATTTCTATATAAATACCAGCTTGATTCATCAGTTAGTTTGCAGGGTTTGTATTAAGTTACAACCTGCTTTATTTTTGTCTGCCAGCTGGATGCTAGCTGGGACCTTTACGCTGGTAAGTGCTGTTTATTATTGTTATTCTACAGTAATCACCTTGATTCAACTTGATCTTCAGATAGTCTTTCTCCTCACCATCTTCGTTGTTCAGTTGCAAATCTTTTTCTTTTGAGAGGTGAAACTGTTATCTGTCTATATTTCTGAGATGAGGTATTATGTACACTATTTATATTATTCAGACTATTTATCTGCCTTTATCCACTGTGCCATGTGCCCTCAAGGACACATGGCACTGTGGATAAAGGCATTGGTTAGATCCAGTGACAAGACCCAAAAAAGTGAGTTCAATACCTGGTTAAGGCAGTGGAGAACTTTGAGAGGGAAATTAACAGGAGATAACTGATAACTTACATCCATTAAACATGGCAAGTGGAACAGTCTACCCCAGTGAGCGAAATAAAAGGTTAAGTTCGACATTCCAACCACCTGAAGAAGGCCGGAGCGTACAATGGCCGAAACGTTGTGATAAACATGGCGACAAAGATGAGGACAATAGTCCAAATAACGTAAATAGTGTGAAACTGTTATATTAAACAAAATTTTTAATATGCAAAGATTTTGAGTGAAGAGATTCATATAATGCTAACAGTAATCAATAAATCATCAACCATTGACCGTCTAAAAATATATAAAGGGAACAGATTAATTAGATGGTTAGTTTTAGTTGTGAATAATCTCTGCTGTATTGGATCTCAGTACATTGTTTCAAAACTTTCATTTTATTGCATCTCATTATTAAAGCTTTCTGACAATTGCTGTCATTTTTGAGGCCACGGACAGTCTTTAAGTCTTTTTCTTATGTACATCGTCTTTGTCATGTTGTATTGATAATGTTATAATTTATGAATATGTCCTGAAGATGGTTTATTAGACCGAAACGTCCGACGTTGACATATTAACATTAAAACAGCATAATTGTATATCCATATATTTGCTTAAATATAAGCATATTCATAAATTATAACATTATCAATACAACATGACAAAGACGATGTACATAAGAAAAAGACTTATCCAAACAGAATAACTGAAAGTTTTATAAGATCAGAGCTCCGTTTAAAACATGGTCATGTTGTCGTCACGTGAGCGACGCTGTGAAAACGTATTCCTAAAATTTGAGTATCTTTAATGAAAATTGAAAAGAATTCTATTTTGATCTAAAATTTATATGTACGCTTGTCGAGCATTAATCTCGCTAGAAAAGGGGAAATACTAAAGAAGCCAGGTCTAGTATTCACCGTGCGTGAGATAGATATGCCTGCTTCATAAATCCGCCTAAGATTTTTCTTATGTACATCGTCTTTGTCATGTTGTATTGATAATGTTATAATTTATGAATATGTCCTGAAGATGATTTATTAGACCGAAACGTCCGACGCTGACATATTAACATTAAAACAGCATAATTGTATATAAGGATTTTTGTTTGTTTTTTCCTGTATATATTTTTCTTTATATATATATATTTTTATTTATATATATATATATATATATATATATATATATATATATATATCCTATCCTATTTGTAGTGGGAAGAGATGTAAATCAACTTATGCTAGTAAATTTGTGATTTTTAATATATACAAAGAAAATATTTATCTGCATTTCCTGAATATTAGTTTCCAAGTAAAAAGGAACCATTTAATTAATCCGCTTCTTTACTCCTACATTTCTTAGATTGCAGTCGTATTTGTTCAAACCTTTCATGTGAAGCAAGCAGTTAATTTTCTCTATTAATTGATTGCCTTGCTTCAACTTGGTCTTGAAATAAGCTTTATCGTCACTGTCTTTGTTGTTCTGTTGCTTATCTTTTTCTTCCCATTTCACCGTTATATTAAACACACACAATTTTTGACATGAAAAGACATGGAGCAAAAAAGTGATTTATATAATACCAAGAGTAATCAATGAATCATAGACACCATTGAATGTTTAAAACATAAAGGGAATGGATGAATTAAATGGTTCATTGGCTTCTATTTTAGATTTCAAGATCTCTGCGTTATTGAATCACAATACATTGTTTCAAGACTTTTGTTTCATTGCATCTCATTATTAAGACTTTCTAACAATTACTGTCATTTTTGACAGCATAGATACACAAGTAAATATTATTGAAAAAGAAGACAATACCTTCATTAATTAGCTTACAGGTACTGTACTTCTAAAGCAAACTATCCTAAAAAGAAAGAATTTGTGTGTGTGTATAATAAATAAATAAAATTATATATACACTTTTAAAAAAAATCAAGAGATCAGCTGAATTCAACGGACTCCTGATTTTTAAAGTTAAAAGCTCTACATGGTATTTTTATTTTTATTTTTTTTTTTTTACACATGTATTGAGTACTTTTTAATCCTACTGTTTCCCCATCCTGGGTAAGACGATAAACTACATCTGACAGTAAGGCCTTTGATCAGGAGATTTTGAGGAGTATGGAACCACCTCTTAATTGCTGGTGTTCCCAGGTCCACCCTGACCTGAGATGGTAGCACCTGTCAGGGTCCCAGTTATGGACAAATAGTTACCCCCAAAACGGGTCAAAACATTATGAAAATATAAAAATAGGTTTTAATACTAGCAATACTTTTTGGGAATTTTTTTTTTTTTTTTTTTTTTTTTTTTTTTTTTGAAAAAAAAAACATTACCAGCAATACATTTTTGAAAAAATATTACCAGCCATAAAAATCTTGTCAGCATTAAATAACCCATTGAGGTTGATATACACTAAAACAAACCAAATCAAATCTAATGTTTCCTGGCCTGATTCAACTCTGACCATTATTAACCTTTTCTGCATTTTATATATATAATAATAATAATAAAGAGAAAAAACAGTAAGATATATAACCTGTTGTTCTTATTAATATTTTGATTTTTACAAAACAGTGCAAATCTACAGAGCGTAAATATTATATGATATATATATATAAGTAACAAAAATCTTGGTAATCCGTATAAATAATCCCAAGGAGGATGAAATCCTGAGAGCTCAATGTCAATTCAGAGCAAATAATTTAAAGAATAACAGACTACTTCAAGGCTCCATTGTAATAATTTATTTCACCAAAGACTTTTATTTTATTCTTCCCTGGATCTTCAGACATCACTTTCAAAAGGTGAAACGGAAAATGAAATTAAAATTTACACTATTGATCATTTCACTCTAAACAAGGTAATAATGCTACAAGGAGTTACTGGGAGTGAAAAAGAATGAGAAGACTTTAGTGCAAAGAAAGGACAATAAAAGAACAATTCTAGAAGATTGCAATTGACATTGCATTTAAAACTTTGAAGATTGTAGGTGGTAGGGCAGCAAGAAATCAGAATAGTTGCACAGGTGAGAAAAGAAACTATTAGATTAGAACATATGGTTGCATCTAGCAATTTCAGAACCTAAAACTAGTTGCCAATTTAGTAGTACGTTTAAATTCATTCTTCTTGGGAGTTGGTTCCACAGAGCAACAGTTTGTGGGAAGAAACTACTCAAGTGGAACATATTTCATCAATGGGATAGAAAGAGAATGAAGGTGGTTTGCTACAATGTGCACGGCAGGGTGGGTCTTGGCTGTGAGTGCTAGAATTGGTGGAACTATAGTTCATCTGAACACTTTCCATAGAAATAGTGATAGAGTAACAAGGGGATTCATCGGTAAGAAAGGGGTTGTAGAATGGAAAATAATTGCTCACTCACAAGGATGTAGAGATGTTCTTGCGAAAGATTTTGATTTTTTGAATGTCGGTGATCATGCCTCTCTACAGATTCCTTTTTATTATTTATGAATTTTTATGCCTTCTTGGAAAAGGAATGGTTTCTTGTTATCTTCTCCATGGTTTGGAATTCATTTTTTCTTCTCTTAGACTGGTTACCAACCAAGGCTAGAGAGCCTAGTTCACTCTGCTTAGCTAAGATATAAGACTAATATTTGACATTAAATAACCTGGCAACAGTTGATTTGTGTAGAGGAAAGTCAGTGAAAAATGAGGAAAATAAATAATCTTCAACAATTCTACAAGTTTGAATAACTTTATTATTGATTATAGAAATAATCTGTTTTCTTTCAACTCAAAAAAAAAACAAACAAGTTACAAAGTTCCTTGCAAACATAGATCAATGAAAAATGTTTTTCTATTTTCTTTTTACAACACAAAAGAAATGCATTAGTATGAGTGAAAGGATGCATGTGAATACTTTCTGAAAGTTTCATATTTACATTATTTTATGTCTGCATCTAATTTCCACCAGTAGGCAAGCAAGTTATTAATGGTGAATATTTGTACTACTGCTACAATTATGCTTGTTTATATATCTCGCTCATGTTTTTTGTGTTATATGAATTATTTTAAAAACAAAATAATATTTGTAATAAAGTATTTATAAATCAATAAATTATACAAAAGTTTGAGCATATGAAAAATTAGTTTGAGAATCCACTATTGTTTAAATTCCCTAATTGATTTTATACTGAAGACTGGCTTATTATACGGTACACTATTTATAAGAAAAAAATTGATCACAGGAAGTTAAGTTAGTTTTACTGAACTCAAAAGTTTTGTTGCTTAATAAATATATTTCCCAATTTTTAATATCTATTTTTAGGAGGGAAAATATTGTTAATTGGGAGCCTTCAAATTTTCATAGCAGATAACAGGGAGGCCATTTACTTTTTGAAAGCTTAAATGGTGTTTAACATTACTGATTGGTAATGTGGAAATTTAAAATTGGAGTTTGTGTGAGCCTACTTTTGCATAAAATTGAGATGATTTCTGTGTGATCCCAATTTTACACAGAATTGATTTTAGTGATATTAAATCTGTTGAATTTTTTTTCTACAATTTTTAACATGTGTCATGGATATCAGCTCAGAATAAATTGGGGAGTCGGGTTCAAATTCCGGTTGGGTTTGTTACATTCACTTAGGTGCAAATATCTTTGGGAAAGGTATGCATCCTTCTCTTTTCCTCCCAACTATGTGTTGAATAGCAGGACTGACTGGGTTCTATAGCCTTGGTTGGCAACCAGTCTACTGCAGAAATAAACAGCAACCTACTCAGCCTAATCAGTCATGAATCAAAAGAGATAGGATCGCTCAAGTGTGTATCATGTTTGGCACTTAACTGACGAACCTAATCCTACTTTTTCTAACTTTGGTTCTGAGCAAGTGAGACTTGTTAATAATGTTTGGAAATGCTTTCCCATTTCATTATTAAATTTTATGCTCATGAAATCTCTAGGAAGTATGATTTTGTTTGTTTGTTTTTTTTTTTTTTTCAAATTGTGTGTGATTGTGAAATGACTTAAGAAATCGAAGAAATACTGTATATACTTGTGTATAAGTCAACTTCATACAAAATTTGAACCCCCCCCCCCCCAATTTTTTGGGCACAAATTTTAATCTTTCCAGGAAAATTTACCTATGTATAATGTACAACTGAAAATGCATGATTTTTAACCTTTTCAAAAAATTACCTGTGTATAGTGCAACATTTTTTTTTTTTTTTTTTTGTGTAAAAACTGATCATAAAAACTCGCATTATACTTGAGTATATTTGATATTTGAAATATTAATTCTTTCTCATTTCCTTTTTATATTTTCTGTTTGAATACCTGGAACAAGGAGTTATCATTATTTACGTTTCAATTAATCATTGTTATCACAATGTTTCGACTGTTGTCCCCTCTGGACTTCTTCAGTTTCCTGTTGCTCCACTTTAATTCACTAAGATAATGGATTATAGTGTTGATTTGTAAATTTATAACATAATTGTGAGTTCAATCTCTGGGCCAGGTTGTACTAACTCAGACTCTGTGGAAACAGGGTGAGAAATAATTAAGCGTTACTAGAAAAAAAAAATAGCGATATCTCTAGATATGGCCAATGAAATGGGAATAATCTATCCCTGTAGATTAAATAAAGGATTAAGTTTAAAATTCTCTGAAGTTTAAGTAGATTGACAGATATCTGAAGAAGGTTCGAAGAGGCCAAGGCCAAAACATCTGATGAGGATGTTAGTCTGACTGTAAATAATATAAATAGTTCCTTTTTCTAATTCTGTATTTCTGCTGTTATCAAGAAAGACAAATCTAAAATCTTATCAGCATGTTTTTATAATTACAATTTCTAATTTATTACTGTAAAATAACTCTTCTGAAAGTCACAGATGTTTGACGCAAGAACAATTCTTGAATGTTTAAAATTCTCTCTGAATTTGTAAACATAACGCACCTTTAATCAATGATACTGTATATGATTATCACTTGTTTCTTCAAAGCTGTTTAGCACAGGTAAATTTTATTGCAGTGCATTAATTTTTAAAGTATATATATATATATATAGTAAATATATGTGGTGGGATGGTGTGTATGTGCGTATGTGTGTGTATGTGTGTATAAGTACAAATAAGTTTACGAATTCCTCGTAGTAGGGAAATATACGCACGCATATATACACGCATGCTGACAGGAACACGCCAAAGTAGAAACAGATCCAAGAGCACATAGAGGTCACTAAAACATTAAAAGATTAAATGCCGATAACTACTCGCTGGACAAACCTTAATTGTTTTATGACCCTTCACGCAGAACTCTTCATTGACAATTCTAGAAAGAAAATTGGATTGCCAACACACAAAACAGAATGTCTCATATCGAGAATATTCCACATTGAACATGAAGAAAAATTAATTATTTTTAATAATATGTAAAAATCTCCACTTTCACCTGAAGACGGTTATAGACCAGACCAGAAACACGTGTCGTGAAATTATGTAAAACAAAGTATAATATTTTTCTCAATAAATCCACATTACAACCAAAAAACGTTTATGCACCCCCTCTTCTTTTTTTTAATATATATATAGTTATAGGATATTACATTCGAACATACGTAAAACCACTACATAAATGCATATCATTGCATCTCATCAGGTGATAGTAAAAAAAAAAAAATTGTGTGTGTATCTATATATATATATATATATATATAATGTTTGTCTGATTATTGCAAAAGCATGAAAACCTGGGTCACACTCATATCCATACAAATGAACACGTTAGCTCTATCACTGATACTGAGTACTTTCCAGTAATTACCACACATATATATAATGTATATAGGAAATATATTGTCATTCACAGACAAACTGTTTTGCTGTATCACAGCTCATCAGTGTGGCTAGATATCTGATTGCCTCAAAAGCCAACTGATTTGGCATCAGTCGAAGATTTTACCCCTGACCTATCAGTTGCCTGGTTGAGAGGAAGGCTAATTTTTACATACTTATTCTTTGAATAAACATGTCAATGACCGAGAGGGCTCAATTTGCAGTATTAACAATAGCAGTCATTGTTTACAAATTCATGCTTTCTCCCAAGAGTGCTCAATGAGAATTAAATTTTCTGGGGGTGTATATATTGTCATTCACAGAGACTGTTTTGCTGTATCACAACCCATCAGTATGGCTAGTCATCCGATTTCCTCAAGCCAGGATCGAAACCCTACTGATATGGCATCTATTTTCTATTTCTCTAAATACACCCAGTACATGCTGTCTGTGTTCATAATTAGCAACTTATATACTGTTTACAATACCACAAACAAAAAATCTTTGAAAATGGCTATTAGATTAGCCAAGAATGCTAAAATATCAATTCAAATACCCCACATAGTATGAAGCCTGTCGGTCTGTGTGAGGACCACCCTTCTTTGAACCTCAAATAACAGAAATCACACCACATGTGGACTTTCAACAATACCAACAACTTAAATGGATATCACATATAACTTGAAAAGAAAATAAAGACATAATCAAGATGTTTCATACTATTTTGAACAAAAGGTTAGGAAGGAAACCTCTATCAATACTGGAAAGAACAATAATTGGTTAGTGAACTTAAGAAGTGTATTTTCTTTCACCAAATTTTCTCAATAGAAAAATTTAGAAATTTTAATTGATAGTAGCACTGGCTTGTTGGTTAGTAAATGCTGAATATTTCCTTATAAGAAAATGGTTAATGTTATTGTAGAGAACTGTTTTGCCAACAAAGACAAATTAGATCAATAATTATGTTGGACATACTTCCATTTGCTTATTAAGATGGCTGACCTTACATTTCACAGACTAGAGCTCCATATGTACATATTTAAAACAGCATGAAAATGTACCCACCTTGATACATAAAATACTTGGCTTGCTTCGCCAATTCCTTGGAGATTCATCTCCAGCTGTGCTGGTCGAACTTTCTGTCTTTGGGCAGAGAGGAACCCAGACGAGGCTATACCAAAGGGCAGAGTCTTGTCTGTGCGGGTAGACAGCTACTTGACCCCATGTATACAGGGTCTACGGGGAATTTTTGACTGAGCCTATGGGCTTGGTTTTGCCCTGCATTAAAAAACGGTCTTGTGCCACATTGTGGGGAGGTAAGGTAAATAACATTGTCAAGAACACAACAGTGATATGCACCTCTCATTACAAAATGTGTCTAAAAATAATTGAAGCCCTTATAAAAAAAAAAAAACAGAAACCAACCCATAACAACATGACACAGCCATAATATACTGGCCATATTTGGGAATTAAAAATGTTTACAAATTTATACAGTATTTACAGATTTTTTTTAAACATTATTTTTAGTGGATACCTGTATTTGAGTAGATGCTCTGTTTATTTATTAAACAGTATATTTATTTATTTTTATCTACCAGCCTGAATGCTTGAGAAATCTTATTAAAGAAAAGTTTGTGCTCTCTGGCAGTACTCAAACCTGTGTTCTTCAGAGCAGAGGAAGCTACCATGCTATGCTTTACTGACTTAGCCACAAAGAAAAGTTGGTCAGGCGAGGCCAAATTTTGTGCTTTCAAGCAAAATTTCTCCCATCATAGCTCTCTCAGTTTTTCATATCTTCACAGTTTTGTATCCAAATGTAAACAAAGTGAATATTTTTTAGAATGGATCTTTATTAACCCAACAAATGTTTATCACTTTAAATCAACATTTCTCAACTGGGGTTCTTCAGAACCCTAAGGTTCTGCGAGAACAAGTGAGATAAGCTAATGCACTTTTGATTTTTTTTTTTTTTTCTTAATTTAATTTCCTATACATAATATTACTAAACACATACACAATATATTCTTGGTTATTGTAATATAGACATCATCCTATCTAACCTATTATGTTATTAAAATATATAACAATCATTGGGAATATATTTAGTGATGTCTGTACAGTGCCAGTGTGAAACCACCTTCACTAGTCAGTGCCCACTCAGCGAATGGGACCTGTATTTAAAGTTACTTATTTCTCCCAGTACACCTTTTTTGTGTGAATGAAAACTCCCTGATAAAGTATTATAAACAAACAGTATGAATTTTATTTAGCATTACCAAAAAATTTGACAAAGTATTATTAATTTTTCCTTAAACCAGTTATTCAAAAATATATACTATGATATTTACCATGTGAACTACAATGAAAATAAAATGAGAAAGATATGGTATATAATTTTGTTTTTGTGCAGAGGGTTCCTTAAGACATGTAATTTATTTTAAAGGTTACTACGCAAGGGTAAAAAACGTTGAGAACACTGCTTTACACATTATGAAAAATGTTTAAATTGATAAAAATCTGTTGCATTAATAAAAAACCTATTCTAAAATTCTGTTTACAGTTGCACTTACTATATATAAGGTTCAGCTGCTTTCTTTTCTAAATAACAAATGCAGGAGACTTGTTGATGTGTAAATGTCTTATTTTTTTTTTATAAGTTGCCTTCCAAAAGTTAAGCAGAGTATTAAGAGACAGGAAAATTTTGTTGGAAACAAAGAAAAGAGTACTGAACTGTTATGTTTGACAGGAACAGGAAACCATTGTACTATCCACTCCCAAAGAACAGTCAAGGCAATAGACAATTCACAAATTAAAGAAAAAAAGGTATCTGTGGAGAGCCATGATCACCTACATCTTGAAAGGACATTGTATTTAAAAATGATGTAATTTAAGTAATAATGAATAATAAAGAAAAATCAATATAGTGAATAAATTATTTTTATTTTTTGTTATAACTGAAATTTAAAAGTAAATATAAAAAATTCTGCGCACATCCCTTTTTCAGTAGCTTACAGGCTTGTTGGTCCCATGCAGGCAAAGAAAAAATTGAATATCATTAGTATTTTTTTTTTATTTGTACATTGAATTTTTCAAATATCTTTTCTTTCCTTTTTTTTTTTTTTTTAAATCCCCTTTACTCAATTTAAAACCTGGAAAAAAAATCTCATTAATTTTCCCTAGATCAGAAAAGATTTTAAATTCTGTTTAAGCGAATTGTCATTTAAAATGCCTGTATTTAACAAGAGAAACAGGCTCTTAAATGTAATTTTTCTTTTCTCTTCTACCACCTCTCTCTCTCCTCATCTCTCCATCTTCCTTTCTCCTCCTTTCTCTCTCTATCTCCCTTTATTTCCCTCTCTATATCTCTTTTTCACCTTCTTATTCCAATGTCTTCCAGTTGCTGGTTTAGAGCAGCAGAGAGAATATTCATTGATTTGTAGAATCCTATATTCTATTGAATGTCAATTCTAATTAAATGATTGAAGTTCTCATCAAATGAAGATGGATGAAATTGAATCTGTTTTTTTGTTTTTTTTAATAAGCTTAGTTGTGGTCGACTCTGATGTTGTTAAGTGATAGAAGCCATATAAGAAAAACATTAAAAAAAAATTTGTAGCTGTTTGTTGAAAAAAAAATTTATGCTTTCAGATTTTAGGTAGTAACTCTTTGTTTCATTGGAAAAGATTTTCATTCAGTTTTTACTTTTGTGGCTTCACCAAAATGGCGACTGTGGTTAAATATGGTGGGAAAACATCAAACAGGGCCAGATTATCATTTGGACTAGTATAGGCCGTAGCCCAAGGCCTGTCAGGCTTTTATAAAGCAGTGATTTAAATTTTCTAGTTGTTATATCTTCTATAAACTGAAATGATATCAATATGACAAGCTCTTATTTATTTGACTTTTCAGGAAGCAAAACCAGGAAAAGAATGTTCAGAATGTTTAAATTTTTATAAAGCAATGATTTTAATTTTCTAGATATTTATAACTTCTAAATAGTTTTATAAATTGAAATGATATCAATGTAACAAACTCATATTTATTTTGATTGTTTTATCGTTATAATGCTGGTTATAAAAAATCTTTTTTTTGGTGGGGGGGGGTTATGTTTGTGTTAAAATATGTGCTAATTTGGTTTGCAATAAATAATAAAACACTGGTATTACTCAAAGAATGTTTTTATTGATAAACAAAAGATAATTTATTTAAAGAATTTGCAATATGTTGCATAAATGTCATGAAAATATATCACAAATAAAAAAAACAAAAAAACAAAAAAAAAATCATGTTCAGTACAGGTGTGGGTGAGTTGGAGGATGCGTCTGTCTGAAGAGAGCCTCATAATTTCATAAGCTTATAACCCCCAAAAAAGTCATAATCCATCCCTGGCAACAAAGATTCTTTTTTTTCTTTCTTTTTTTTTTTTTTTTTTTTTTTTTTTTTAATACAACAAATAATGTCTAATTATATAAATAAGTCATACTTTTAGCCAGGAATAGTAAAAAATTGTTGCAGTATATCAAAAATAAGTATACAAATGAAAATTCTTTGATTAGGGGGAGGTGAATAAAGGACATATAGCCTAGCAGACAAAAGTGTTATTTAAGCAGATCTAGTTACATGACTGTCAAGTGTTCAATCCCTAGCTGGGGTAGCGTGAATTATCATATATTTCATTTGGTTGTTTTTGTTTAGTGGCCTATCAACACCTTTTTATGGGTTATTTAATACCAAAATCTAAATACGAAAATTCAAACTTTATAATTAATTCAAGAGAATGACATTATTTCATAATTAAATTATAATTACTGAGCTGCAATCTAACAAAAACAAACAAGGAGTGAAAACTTGTTTCTCCTTACAGTTATAATAATAATGTTGATCGTCAGCATCAGTCCCTCGACTGCATCAGTCGTCAGTGGGACCTGAGGGCAGAAGAAACAGACTTTGATTCTTCTTCTTCATGTTCCTTTGAGTGGACTTTCAGATAGCTTGGTGGCACCCATCTCCTCTCCAAGTTCTTGACAAACAGCTGAATACCATGTATAGTGTGAGTCACTCTTGGTTAATCCACAAGGCCCTCAGGTTTTGAATTCAGAGTTATCTTCTAGACTGGTTGCCAGCCAATGCTATTGGTCCCAGTCTCTTACTCTTTACCCATAGCTGGGGGAGAAAATAGATGGATTCATAACTTTCCCAAGAATATTAGTCTACTACTTCGTCCCCAGCCCCTCAACCTCCGGCGACTTCCTCTTTGGGTTGAGGTGTCCACTTGGTCTGAACCGAACTTAGGAGTAAACTGGCCATACGCTCCCTGAGTACCCATAGATTATTTCGACCGGTCAACTGGTCAAGTCCTGCTCGCTGCCCATGTTGTGTTAGCTTTTAGATCCAGTAAGCGGGGTGTTGTCCATACGTTCACGGTCGACTGGGAATGTGGACACGGCTGTGAAAGTTGGCGCTAGGAAGTTTAGAATGTGGCACAATAAAACAAGAAATAATATCTGCAATAGTCAGACAACAATGGGGGAAATATTGACGTCTTCTATATAAAAAGATAACATCAGAACAGAGGTTACAGGAAGAATAAAAACATTTAACATAAATGAGAAAAGAAAAAGACAAAATGCATCCAGCGAATTCCCAACAGAGAGGGATTATGTGTGATAAACACGTATTGAATCGCCTGGGGTAGGTTCATGATCAATAGTCCAGTCTCATACAGACTTCTCAGAACAGGGGTTAGTCTACTCTCTCTCTCTCCTCCAAAATTCTCTTGCAAAATCTCTCGACTTACTGTGACGATAGTCTCATCACTCTCTTGACTACAGTCTCTTTCCCCGACTCTCTTTATGAGCAAAATCTCGAGTTAATATAGAAAAAGGATCAGCTGATCACAACTGACCCTCGGCCTGACACGCAGCTACCACAAGTGCCAAAAACTATCCCTTGACATGTAAACCTATTCTCCAATTATTTACCTTATCTCAATCACGAGTTCTTCTCGCTTCACCAAAATTATACTTTGGGATATCTAAACATTGATTCAACCTTTTGACCAAAACAAATACTGTTAAACAAAACCAAGTATCTCGCCCATCCCCATTGTTTACTAGTGACCCAGGTTTAAAACATCGCCTCCTGCCATGAGATCATGTTTCTCATCGGTAAACACACATCTTAACCCAAATTGTACTTTGATATATAAACACTATTTCCACTTCCAGTCAATAAAAGTTATATTTGCATGTGTGCATTCATGTGGTTGTGTATGTGTATACCTCTTTCTGTTACATTAGCACATAAGTGAATATAATGAACGCAACTGAAATTTGAACTTGGCCCTCTGATTCCTCAATCGGAGCTGCTATCCATTACTCCACCAGATGTCCACAGTGGAGTAATAGATAGTATAATAATATTAAATTTTAAATGGTCATGTGTAGAAGCAAGCAAGCCAGAGTGACTTGCATCTGGTGTATAGGAAAATAAGGGTTTTACCTTGACGTGTGGCACATGGCATTGGCAAGTTTGCCCTGTGAAAATGGCGTTACTCTCCAGTCTAGCAATTCCAGCATTATATGCGGTAACAAGGGTTTTTATACAGTTTGGCATGCTTTGGCCAGTAGCAAGTCGTGTGCTGATTGGTTGAACTGGAGGAGGCTATTTACCTGGTTAACTGAGAATAAAAGTGAAGAACGCTGATTGGTTGGTCGACCGTGGTGTTGGCTTGATAAAAGAGGGCTGAAGCAGTGAAAGGGGAGAAAAAGATGAATTTACGTTTAGAAGTGT
Organism: Acanthosepion pharaonis; assembly: GCA_903632075.3. Classification (NCBI taxonomy): domain Eukaryota; kingdom Metazoa; phylum Mollusca; class Cephalopoda; order Sepiida; family Sepiidae; genus Acanthosepion; species Acanthosepion pharaonis. The sequence goes on along the minus strand of CAHIKZ030003908.1, from coordinate 398,583 downwards.
TCAGAAAGCAAGAACGGCGGATTGAACCAGTGGTATCTTGATTTTTACAAGTGACATCGTAGTAATAGAGACTCATTTAGCCTACCGGTCATTATGTAAAACACTTCTGATCTTAAACCTCTATTGTCTTGCGGCCATATGCAACCATGAGAAAAGCTTCAGAAGTAAACCCTAAGAATAAATCAAGAGTCGAAGTTCCTAAGACAGTCCAATGTTATGTTCAACTTCGGTTCTGGCAATTCCTGTAATGACACCAGTGCCAAGTTGTATTGGCCATTGTCTTTCCCTTGGACAACATTAGTAGTGCAGAGAGACAAAATGTGCTGCATGGGTAACTGCTGATCTCTCATCAAACCCTCCCCAGGTTTGTGCCCTGGAGAGGACACTCCAGCATCACCTCATGCTGCACTGCTATCAGCAGCTGAGGAATAACTCTTTGGGCACAGATCCAAAGGTTCTTTCTTTAGACAGATGGATACCACACACATGTAAAATGCTTTAACTCCTGATTAATTTGTACAGCTTAGAGGTCAGTGGAGGTGACCATGAGGATCATTATTATTGTTGATTTTAACCACTTTTCAGATGACCTTGTTTTTTATGCTATCCAATGCACTAACACTTGAGCTTTGCCAGCATTTTTTTTTTTATCGATAACCAAATGTTATCTGAAACTTAATCATGTGGCATTAGCTTGTCTATTATTTTCAGGATCCAGCCAATTACAGGAAATCTATAAACTATTCACCATTCTTGGAATCTATAACATGTTTATTGATTTCCATTGAATTCTTGATAGAAAAAATTTCCTGTTGTGTATCGCAGGTTGAGCATGGAGTTCAGACTAGTGACATAACTAGAGTGTACACTGTCCAGAGGAGCATAGTGTGTAACATCATCCCCCCACCGCAGAAATATATAACATATTGTACAGTGACTCCCACCTCTCTCTCTCTCTCATATATATATATATATATATATATATATATATATATATATATATATATATATATATTTTTTGTGAATTGATTGGATGGTTTCTGAAATATTAGAAAAAAGTTATCTCGATAATAATTTGGCACATAGTGTACATTGAGCACTATTTTATTAGTACCAGCTCACAAAGTGCAATATTGTATGTGTGTGTGTATTTATATATATATATATATATATATATATGCAGACACTACATACATACAAGTTGATTTAAAAACAACTGACATGGTATTGTGGTTAAGTTTTTTTATTTAATTTTTCTCATCTTATAATTTCTTCTTTTCTGGACATAAATTATATAGAAATTACCTGAATCTTTTGTATGTCTGAGTGCGTTCAGCTATACTTTTAGCTATTCTCCCAGATGTTTTTACTTTTAACTTAATGTATGGATTAGAGTTTCTCTCTATATTTCTGAGATGAGGTATTATGCACATTATTTACATTATTTGGACTATTGTCCTCATCTTTGTTGCCATATTTATTACAATGTTTCGGCCATTTATTTTTATGCTCCGGCCTTCTTCAGGTGGTTGGAATATCGAACTGAACCTTTTATTTTTGCAAGATGGGGTAGACTGTTCTAGTTCCACATGCCATGTCTATTGGATGTCATATCTCCTGTTAATTTCCCTCTGAAAGTTCTCCTGCCTTAACCAGTTATTGAACCGACACTTTGTCCGTTACTGGATCTAACTAACACCTTTATCCACTGTGCCATGTGTTCTTGGGGATAAAGGTATTAGTTAGATCCAGTGATAGGACCCAAAGAGTGTGAGTTCAATACCTGGTTAAGGCAGTGAAGAACTTGGAGAGGGGAATTAACAGGAGATAACTGACAACTGACATCCATTAAAACATGGCACATAGAACTGGAACAGTCTACCCCAGTGAGCGAAATAAAGGGTTCAGTTCAACAGTCCAACCACCTGAAGAAGGCCAGAGCATACAACAACTGAAACGTTGTAATAAATGTGGCAACAAAAATGAGGACAATAGTCCAAATAATGTATATGGAGTTATTGGAATGTTTTAAAAAAGGGTCATCACATTGTGGCTCTGTTCATAGTTGATATCACTGAGTGTTGTCTTTTTCTTTTTTATTAATAATGCTTCCGTTATTTTTAGCCATTTTGCATGTGGATGGGCCTATTATATTTGTTATCAATGAGTATGTTGTAGATGGGGTTTAGTAGGTTTCCATGTCTATTTAAATGTGACTTAATTATACTATGGTCAGAGAGATGTCATGTGAGTATTCTGGTTAGGCATATTGTATCATATCCAATATAATTATTTATGAATTTGGTTTGATCTGGAACACAGTCCCTTAAAGGACATATGAATTCATGAATTGGTTCTCTGTAATTTTTATCTTGCATTTGAGTTATTGTTGTTGACGATTAGGTTAGCAGTTTTAAATTTTTTGTAGTAGATAATTAAGCAAGAAAATTATCTGCTATAAAAAATTTAGATATGGATGTCGTGCATGGCATTCTACTTAGAAATGTCTAAACTGTCAACTATATACCACCACTTTCTTGGATCAATGTTTTGCAGAGGACCATTGCTTCTGAAAATTTGTGGACTGGCACTACAGCATCATAAAGAACTGTCCCAAATAATATTAAGACTTTCAACAACAACAATAACAACTAAAAAAGCACATGTAATTTAACGAGAATGATATAATCAAGATGTTGACAACTGAGGGTATCACTGGCTGTTTAATCAATAAGTACCAAATGTTTCCATATAAGGAAATGCCTAATATTACCCTCACCATTTCCATCACACCATTAACCCAAGTTGTCCTGGGTATGATGATAAACTACATCTGCCTCTGATTGGGAGGTTTTGAGGAGCATGGAACCACCTCTTAATTGCTGTTGTTCCCAGGGCAACTCAGGGTCCCAGCTATGGGCAAATAGTTAACCGCCAAACTGGGGTCAAAACACTATGAAAGTATTAATAAATTCCTGGAAAAATATCGGCAATACATTTTCATAGTAATAAAAATTACCAGCAAAACATTTTTTGTAACAAAAAAAAAAAAAAAATTACCAGCAAAACATTTTTTGCAAAAAAAAAAAAAAAAATTACCAGCAAAACATTTTTTGCAACAAAAAAAAAAAAAAAAAATTAAAAAACAAAAAAAAAAAAAAAATAAAATTAAAGCATTTGCAACAAAAAAAAAAAATAAAATTGCAACAAAAAAAAAAAAAAAAAATTACCAGCAAAACATTTTTTGCAACAAAAAAAAAAAAAATAAAAATTACCAGCAAAACATTTTTTGCAACAAAAAAAAAAAAAAATAAAAATTACCAGCAAAACATTTTTTGCAACAAAAAAAAAAAAAAATAAAAATTACCAGCAAAACATTTTTTGCAACAAAAAAAAAAAATAAAAATTACCAGCTATACATTTTTTGTAAAAGAAATTACTAATGTTACCAAGAAAGTTAAATTTCAGCATTAAATGTCATATATGAAGTTGATATGCCATAAAACAAACCAAACCACATTTAACCAAGTTGTAACCTCTTCTATAGTATACACGAGTACTTCAACTGGTATAAAATATTTGCCCACCCACACTTGTTATTATTCAACATTAAACTATCAACAGGTTCAGCTGTGTATTAGAATAAATGTCTTGATTACTGTTTACTGGACTCACTGTCCAGTAAGTAGACAATACCTTGAATAAAACGGTCAACTAAATGGAATAAGCCTAATTAAAACAGTAATGCAATCTCATCACAATATTGTGACAAGTACACCTCAGGCAGTCGGATTACCATAAGTACATCTTAAACAATCGGATCACCATAATTGAATTATTGTTACTACTTTGTCTATCATTAATTGTAATTAGGTTAAATATAATTGCTTATTGATGGCAGGTCTAGGAAAATAATGGATGAGGTTATCTTTTTAAATTATTAGTATTAAATTATTAGGTTGTCTTTAAATTTATTCTTCATCACTGTATTTATCAGTATTTATCAGTATTATATGCAAATTTATCAATTCAATTGTTTCATTTGAGTTGTCGGCTTCTAGGACTGTGTTGCCAGTAAATGGTAATCAAGTTGAATAATTTGTTTGGCTTCAAATGAAGGTTTCTTCTCTTTCTCAATCCTGGTAATTCATTAAAAATATTTAAGTACTAGCCTAGAAGCTACCCTTCGGCAGACTTTAGGCTAGTTACTGTGGAGGGCTTTTGGCTTTTATCTTTAGTGTCCTATGTATGTAAAAGTAATAAGAATTTAGAAATAATAAAATTATTTTATCTTTATTCAACACCTTAATACGGCATAATCTTTCTTCATATACACAACCGATCTCCATAGTTTCTTTATATTTATTTTGTGTGCAATTTTTATTTTCTTTTAAAATCAATTCTTTGATCCCTTCACATAAAGTCAGTCTTAAAAGACATTAGGAAACCTGAACTGTGTAATATTTTGAATATGTCACAGTGCATGTGCTAGTACCCTGCCAATATTCATAAATAATGGATTATTCCATTCTGTTCATATGGAAAGAGGGGAAAAGACACTACTTGGTTTCAGTGAGAAAATGAAGGAATGAAAGAAAGAAGGGAAGATAAGTGTTTAACATCTGTTTTAGTGAAGTGGAAAAAGTTGTCAGTTTCAAATCTTTTCATTTGTACCCACTTCTCAAAATAACAACCAGCATTCATATATAGATTGTTATTAAAATATTTTGTTAAAGTTCACTATTTACATTATTTGGACTATTGTCCTCATCTTTGTCGTCATAATTATTACAACGTTTCAGCCATTGTACTTGGTGGTTGGAATGTCGAACTGAACCCTTTATTTCGCTCACTGGGGTAGACAGTTCTAGTTCCACGTACCATGTTTAATGGATGCCAGTTATCAGTTATCTCCTGTTAATTCCCCTTTAAAAGTTCTCCACTGCCTTAACCGGGTATTGAACTCACACTTTTTGGGTCCTGTCACTGGATCTAACCAATGCCTTTATCCACTGTGCCATGTGTCCTTGTTAAAGTTGTTAAGCTTAAATATTTAATGATACAATAGGGGAATTTCTACAGGTATCTTATTGTTGCAGGATTTGCCATGAGTTTATTCAATCATTAACTTAAGAATTAAGAATTATCAGACATATTAAAATAGGCACAAATTATTATCATCACCATTGCTGTTGTTGCTTTATTATTATATGCCTCCTCACTTTGGTTGTTATACTCACAATGTCTTCAGACATTGTAACCTTGTACAAGTATCTGTGATCAAACTCCCAAACTGTCTTGGTCATTTTGGACCAAACTCTAACTGATCCATGAGAATATATTGCTCACAGTTTGCTTTCCATGCTTAGGGGCAGAGGAGGTTTTTTGGTATTACTTAAATAGATTGGTCCCTTGCTTTGAAAAAAAAAAATAAATAAATAAATATGGAATATTGTTGGTGAGAAGAATTTTTGTAGATTAGCATTCATTTGATCTTCCTCAAGCCAAGACATTTGTCAGAATCGAAAAATAAAGTACAAAGTTTATTTCAACTGGTGCTCATTTATTGACACGAGGACTGAAGAATTCTGTGTAAAAAATCTAAATATAGTAAGAGAATATAATGTAAGAACATATCAGAATTTCTCTTTGACTTTCTACGTAGAACTTGTGTGTATTTGTGTCGATAAACAATATATGTATTATTAGTCAAACCATACCATCTACTACCGACCTGTTTCAAAAGTTTTATTAAACTAAAACTACTTTGTAAAATATTTCAGGATTGAAAAATATTGCACCCAAAATAATTAGATGTATTTAGGCAGAAATTTGGTTGGGGACCAATGAAAGTTCTTTGTTAAAAGATTTGTTTGGTTTTGTTTGTTTTTTATATATTTCACATTCCCTGAATTCTCTTTTCTATACTTCATGTTCCCCAGATTCCGTTTTCTACATCCCATGTTTTCCGTATTCCCTTTTCTACATTCCACGTTTTCCGTATTCCCTTTTCTACATTCCACGTTTTCCGTATTCCCTTTTCTCCATCCCACGTTTTCCGTATTCCCTTTTCTCCATCCCACGTTTTCCGTATTCCCTTTTCTCCATCCCACGTTTTCCGTATTCCCTTTTCTCCATCCCACGTTTTCCGTATTCCCTTTTCTCCATCCCACGTTTTCCAGATTCTCTTTTCCCACGTTTCCGTATTCCCTTTTCTCCATCCCACGTTTTCCAGATTCCCTTTTCTCCATTCCACGTTTTCCAGATTCCCTTTTCTACATCCCACGTTTTCCAGATTCCCTTTTCTATACCTCACGTTCCCCGTATACCAATGTCTGAGTACTTTCAACATTCATAAGACATTATCAAAGAGATATTATTTTATTTTTTGTGACTATATCAGTTTTGGCAAATCTGGACCTTTGAACCTAAAAGAAAAAAAAAATGATCATCAAAAGGACAGTTTTTCTCTTGACCTATAATAATAACAACTACCTTTACACTTAGGAAGTGTTTTCAAAAATGATTATCAGAATTGTAATAAAACCTAGGCATATGAAAGTGAATTTATACATTCTAAAATGTGAATTTACAACATTCTTAAAACTAATACAATGCAATATTTAACATTTAAACAATTTATAAAGAAGTAACATTTAAACAATTTATAAAGAAGTAACATTTAAACAATTTATAAAGAAGTAACATTTAAACAATTTATAAAGAAGTAACATTTAAACAATTTATAAAGAAGTAACATTTAAACAATTTATAAAGAAGTAACATTTAAACAATTTATAAAGAAGTAACATTTAAACAATTTATAAAGAAGTAACATTTAAACAATTTATAAAGAAGTAACATTTAAACAATTTAAAAGAATTTTAAACAATTTATAAAGAAGTAACATTTAAACAATTTATAAAGAAGTAACATTTAAACAATTTATAAAAGAAGTAACATTTAAACAATTTATAAAACAATTTAAACAATTTATAAAGAAGTAACATTTAAACAATTTAAAAGAAGTAACATTTAAACAATTTATTTAACATTTAAACAATTTAAAAGAAGTAACATTTAAAACAATTTAAAAAGTAACATTTAAACAATTTATAAAGAAAACATTTAAATTTATAAAGAAGTAACATTTAAACAATTTATAAAGAAGTAACATTTTTTTATAAAGAAACATTTAAACAATTTATAAAGAAAACATTTAAAACAATTTAAAAGAAGTAACATTTAAACAATTTAAAGTTACATTTAAACAATTTAAAAAGAAGTAACATTTAAACAATTTATAAAGAAGTAACATTTAAACAATTTATAAAGAAGTAACATTTAAACAATTTATAAAGAAATAAATACCAAAACAACTTTTTATTCATAAATTTATAAACATTTACTAAATTATTAAAATATGTGAACCAACTATAAAGAGATCCTTATTGTTATTTACCAATTACCAATTAGCCAATATTTGCCAACCATTTTATATTTAATTATATTTATAATATTTTTCTTGTAAATTCTCAAGCACAAAAAAATATATAAATTCACTTTCATCATATGTTTCATTGCTTTTTAGAATGATAAACTTCGCCAATGTGTGAAGGTAGTTAAAATGATAGTGGTGTCAAGGGAAAAACTGTCTTTTTGATACTTTTTTTTTTTCTGGCGTGAAGTTCCATGTTTACCTAAATCTTATTTTTAATTTTTTCAAATAGTCATGTCATCCCTTTTTTTTTTTTTTTTCTTCTTTTATAATAATTCCACTCCAGACAAGGTAATAAAGTCACTAACATGCAATGGCTTATTGAATGTTAGAGAATATTAAAAAAAAAAATATATTTTAATTTACTAGTGTAATTCTTACACATTTTGTTATTCATAGTGGCATTATTTGTTTTATAAATAATGCAAGATTGTTTGTCTGTGAGTACATTTGTCTTCTAGGGTATATGGTCTAAAGATCACTTGAGGCATGAAACTGACAGTTCCTATGCACTGCCAATTCTTGCATCTACTCTATCTATAAATACTTTCTCTCCACCATAAATATACCAGATTTTAAGTATGTGTATGTGTGCATGAATAAGTGTGTTTTTGTGTGTGTGTGTTATTGTGATTATTCTTCTAATAATCTTAAAAAAATTGTTAGCATTATATAATTACTAGGCTTTTTTTTATTTTTTGTTCTTAAAGCACTCTATTTACATTTGGCCAATTAACACGTTGACTGCCAGAGGTCTATTATGAAATCTGACATCAAATGCCAACTTTATAATCATACTTATTATAAAACCCAGGTTGTGTGTGTGTGTGTGTCTTTTGGATCGAATTTCCTACATTTCAACAAAACTTCACAGGACTATGTAAAATTACCTTGCGGTGGTTCTGACAGCGACAAAAATTGGGAAAATACAATTGTTTTTGCATGAAATCAATTTGAAAACATGATTAAGAGGCATTGCGAGAACGAAAGGGGAACAACTCATATCGAGTTATACTTATTATAAAACCCAGGTTGTTTGTTTGTGTGTGTGTTCATTTATATATGGGATCAGATTTCCTACATTTTTCAACCGATTTCAACAAAACTTCACTTTTTTTTTTTTTTTTTTTTTTTTTTTTGTGGCAGGTAGTGTTTCTTATTGTCTTGCACACTTTTTTCTTTATTTTTACATTCAGAATGCTTTAAAAATTCCATTTACAAGACAATTGTTTATAATAAAATTCTATTCAATCGGTAGACTCATAACGATTGAAAACAATGTTTTTGTTTGAGTTTGGGTTTGACCAATTCGTAAAAAAAAAAAAAAAACTAATTAAGACATGCGTATCTGTCAACCGTAAACAATAATCTTTGTCAATTTTATTTTTCGGTCTTTATGATGGTCAATACTTGATCTATCTCTTACTGTTACATCCCCGGGCAACGTCAGGCTCTACTGCTAGTAGCCAATATAGGCGATAAAAATTTTTTATGAATTGATTTATAGTTTCAACTGTAGTCTTTACATTGTTTTCACACTAAAAGCATCACTGTGAATAAACTCATAATTGGTGCATGCAGATGAAAATGCATCTGAAAATGCCAAGCACAAGAACATGTTGTTGTAGATTCAAGTTATCTCATGATTTGCAGTGAATGTGTTAAGTTTTATACATGGCCATTTTCTTTTCATTATTATAGTTACTATAATAATAATAATACCACCAACAGCAACAATAACAATTATAATAACAATAATGACTTTTTTTTAAATTGTATTTTAAGTCTGTTTGACTTTATTTAACTTTGTCTCCTTTTCTTTTAATTTTATTTTTTATCCTTATTTTTTTTATAATTATTCTTACTTAGTTTTTTCCAAACTTCCAACAGAACTAAATTCTGCTTTTTAACTTAGCATAGTATATATATATATATATATATATATATATATATATAGCATTAAACAACACGGACGTCATACCTTAGGTACCTTTCAGCCAACACTTTTTCAGAGGTATTCGTTGGTGATTGGGAATACAAATGAAGACACACTCAATAAAGTAAATGAGGGGGGGGAAAGGTGGAACGCAATTAAGAGAAATTTTAATTACACAAAATTGAAATAAAATAAGGGGGGTGAAAATAACCAGTTCCACAAGAGTATAAAATGGACAAAAGACACTCACAAACCCTCCAACAAATGCAAGGAACGTAAAAAAAATGTTCGTTTTGTTGACACATGCTCGGCTGATGGTACTTTATAAAAACAGCTTCCCAAACTAGAAGGTGGGGTGTGTGTGTGTGTGTGTGTGATATATATATATATATATATATAGTGTAAGTGCATGCATGCACATGGGTAAGAATTGTAATGACTGATTTTCTTTTCTTGTTTTTTTCTTTTCTTTTTTGGAGTATGAATTTTACTTTTTAGGGTTCCATATTATGCAGATGAGAAATGACCCCCAAATGTGAAAACTATTGTATTTTTCTTTTTCTTTGTTTAATGAATTCCTTAGTGGCTCATCTTCTAACTTGTAGTGTGCTGGAGGTGGGTGATCTACCCAATAAAGTTTCATTATTATCACTCTTATTGGCGTCAGCAAGTCGAACATTTTAGTTATTGGCCAATGCCACTCTGTTACTGTTTCAGTACATAAGCTTCTTTTTTTTTATGTCTATTTAACTTTATTTAACATTGATGATTTCCTTTTATTCCCTCTTTTTAATTTTATTTTTTATATTTTTAATTAATGTTTCCATACTTCCAGCAGTAGTTTCCATAATTGAATTCCACTTTTTATCTAATCACAGTATATCTTTTTCGACATGTGTATATGTGTGTACATGTATGTGCATGGGTAAGGATCATATTGGCTGATTACCTACTCCCCTCCACCCTTTCTTTTCTTTTTTTTTTTGTGATACCCCCCCCCCCCACAATGTATGCCCACCTCTGACCTTTCATCTGATAGTGGTCATTGAGATATAGTTAAAACTTATTATGGTCAATACCATTTCCATATCTCTATGTTACTTCCTTGAATGCAGTACTAGATGATAAACTCTGAAACCTGCACATATAACCCCCCCCCATTTTATGGGTAGGAAGAGATTAACTTTGGTTGAAAGTCATCCTAGAGCTGATATCTTGAACAAAATTACTCCTTGACAGTCAAAGATAAAATGCAAAAAATATAAATCTCAATGTTTACAAACAGATACTCATACCAGATCAGTTGTTACTCGGGCAACAAGAGCTGCATCCCTCAGAAAGGAACCTGTCTATGTGCCAAAAAAAATCCGTCATTGGAACAAACTCTTCCAAGAATGATGAGACACCTGGTCACCAAACCCAGACTATTTTCAACCTTGGACCAAGTGACTCCATGCCAAATCATTTAATAAAAAGAAAGCGAACAAAATGGACACACAAAGAGTATCATCCTTTTTCACTGCACTCAAAAATCCACAAAAGAACATCACAGATCAGACATAGTTATATTCCATGCTAATAGGAATATATACTTTAAAAATAAGGTGTATAAAATAAGTAAAGGCTTATTGTAAAAAAAACAGTAAAATAAGAATAAAGTAACAGTTCTGCACAAGGTCATCACAAGTCAATCCAGTAGTGAGTGCTACTATTGGAAGGTTGGTAGTTCTTGTGTAAGTCTGAGTTGTACTCAACAGATCCAGCTAGTCTCTGTAGTCTGTTGACTTAGAGATACATAGGTAGTTACTACCTATAGTGTAGTCACTCATGGGGGTAACAGGTTATTCCATTACATCACATACCAAATATGGAGAACTATAGTAGGAACTGGTATAAGACCCAATCTCAACCCAAACATGCTTGCCAATGTCCACAGGGATATCTTGTGAAATAAAAGACTCTCAAATGCAGCAATAGATCAGATAAAACTAAATATAAGACAGAATACAATAACCTGTCATTTCAACAATAAAGAGATGAGACAAGAAATAAATAATATGACAGAAGAGGCGGTAAAAACTAAAACAAATGAGATATAAAATATTAGGTTGGTGCAAAAATAATGACGTAATAATGTCGTTTTTTGACGTTAAAAAATATGTAAAAAAAACGACATTATTATGTCATTATTTTTGCACCAACCTAATAATAATCTCTCAGGAAATAAAAATGAAGAATCTACCTGCAACATAAACTGCAGTTATCCAGATTATGTCACTGAAAAGGAGTCAAACAACATTAAAGCAAAATTCCTTAAAAACAACAGAAATGAAATCACCAAAGTAAATAACTACATCATTCAGTTACTCAGCAAACTCGCACACAAATGTCAGACAGAGACAGGGTCCCAAAAATTTATAAGTCCAGCAAACATATTGTGCAAATATACAATGCTACATTGCAAACACTGTTAATGGACAAATCACTGGGGAACATCACAGAAGTAAATAAGGTCATATACACAACAGTTTTAACAGCTACAGAGAAGCTTAGTGTCAGTGCAATGAAAATATCAAACAGACAAAAAGAGCCAGCTTGGGAGGCAAAACTGAAGCAAGAAGTAAAGGAAATCAGATGTGAGTTATTGGCACTAGATTAAATCTCAAGAAACCCAAATGTCTTAACATGCAAATGCAAGAAAATCAAGAGGAGATATAAAATTAAATTGCTAAATGAAATTCCACCAATCAAGGAAATACCAAGACTAAAACTGCAGTTAAAAGCACAGAGAACAAGACAATACAAAAAGCACTGTAGGTTCTATCTCCAAAATAAGATATTCCAAACGAACCTTATAACCCATATGCTGTAAAACAAATCAAACCAAACCAAATGGACCTTAAGAAATTTTACTAGGAAATTGGAAAAGCAGTTATAGATGTTAGAAAGCCATCTTCCATTGAAAAAGTGCAGAAATTTTAGGAGAATATTTGAGGTTGCCCAAAGGAATATAGCTCCAATGCAGAGTAGATCCAGTGAAAAGAAGAATGAATGACTATTGTTATACAAGAAACCCCAAAAATGAAAATGATTGGTGCCCAATTTTTGGCTCTATCATCTGTCATTAATCCATAAAACCTTTGCACAAAGTTTATGAATGATTATTACTAATCCCAATTGAGTCAAAATGGATCATTGAAGGTATTTCATATCTCTTTCCAAAAACGGGTGGAACAGATGATTCGAAAAATTATAGGCCAATAACATGCCTGCCAACCACGTATAAATTGATCACGTCTGTCCTGATGAACTGTACTTATTCTTTTCTTAAAGAAAACAAACATTCTTCCCCTGGAATAGAAGGGATGCATGAAAGGTTTATATAGTTGCAAAGATCAACTATTGATAAACAAAATAATCTTGGAAAACTGCAGGAAAAGAGGTAGAAATCTCTGCACAGCATGGATAGATTACCATAAAGTCTTTGATAGTGTTCCACACTCCTGGATTCTTAAGACTTTGGAAATGTACAAAGTCTCCTTGAAGATATTAAATTTCCTTAAATATAGCATGAGAATATGGAAAACCACATTATACCTAAATCACACCAAAGGCAATGCCACTTCCAAGCACCTGACTATCTGATGAGGAATCTTTCAAGGAGACTCATTATCACCTCTTCTGTTTTGTCTGTCCTTAATCCGCATTACACATGAACTAAATAATAATAGCTGTGAATACAAAGTAAACAAGAAATTGTTCAATCACCTGCTCTACATGGATGATCTCAAACTCTTTGTCAAAAATGACAATCGGTTGAATGGGACTTTAAAATACACACACAGCACAATCAAAGCTAATTGCCCAGACATTGTGATCAGAGACCGCAAAAACAAAGTATGCCTTCTTATTGACATTGCAGTTCCTGCAGACTGTAATGTATCTTTGAAGATTTTCAAAAAATTATAAGAATACAAGGACCATGAAATCAAAATCTCCAAAATGTGGCACAGAAGGACATCAACAATGCCAGTTGTAGTTAGAGCTCTCAGATTGATTGAAAAAGATTCCAATAAACTCGTTGAAGGGATTCCTGGTAGCCCATGCTTTAAAGAAATACAAAAAATTGTACTAACAAGTACAGTCCACAAATTATGAAGGGCTTTACCTATGTAAAATATGTGTGATCTTATTTTTATTTATTTATTTTTTTTTATTTTTTTTTTTTTAGCCTCAAAAATGAACAGTGGAAAAGGTCATGATGCCATTTCTGACCTTAGGTTTCAGGCTGGGAGCTGGGAAGAAATGAGTATACACCAGAAACCAAAGATAACAACAACAACAAAAATAATAATAATAATAATAACAAGGATAATAATAACAACAACAACAATAACAACAACAATAATAACAAGAATAATATTAAAAACAACAATAAGAATAACAAGAATAATAGTAATAACAACAATAATAATAATAAGAAGAATAACAATAATTATCATATGAAATTTGGATATTTTCTGTATCTAAGATGGTTGCTTTTTGCAATGTTTTATGCTAGATGTGATTTCAACGTATGAAGGTGTTTCTGGAGATTCTTTAAACTCAACCATTATTCCAGTAATAATTGGCAAAACCTTGTCATGTACATTCTACATTCTCTCAACATTTATCCACAACACTGAGTCATTCAGTCTTTTCAGCTTCTTTACCTGCAATGTCATGATCTCCAGGACATGTTATATTTATCAATAGATGCTCATGAAAACTATTTTTTTCATGATCAGTGCTATATCTGGTTTTGTGTGCTCAGTAACAATGTCGGTTTGAATTGTGAAGTCCCACATGTTCATTTTCCCCAGCCGTCTCTGACTTGCCTGTACCACTTGTCAGAAGTTTGGAATCCATACTTCCAGCTAGAGTCCAACCTTTTTAATCTGACACTCTGTGGTCCAGTAATTTACATGGCCTTAAACTTTTTTTTTAATCTGTCACCATTAGTTTGTTGAGTGGCTGTTTACAACTTTCTGCCCAACAGCAGCAGAATGTTTTGGTTATATGGTCTTGTTCATTTCTTGTATATATATATATATATATATATATATATATATATATATATATATATATATATATATATATATATATACCCATTCATAATAGTAAGTATATATTACTTCTTGGTTTTAGGCTTTTCTTTTAGTTTTTGTATTGTATCCTTGTTTAGACGCATTAATGATTGTTTATTTCCTGTTTTAAGTTTTGTTCTGCCTTTGATAACACAGCAATGTAGAATGAGTTGGCAAGACTGTCTAAATAGATGTTTTTTAAGTGTGATATCTGACATTTGGTATTTTCTGTGGGTCCAGCTGTGGTCTGATCCCAAATGTGCCAGATTGAAGTGGTTGGACTGTATCGTTGTTGTTGTTGTTGTAGCGGTAGTAATATACAGTGGGATAGGCCAGGTCTACTCTGGCCAAGATGCTACAGCAACTTTATGATCGCAGCTGGTCATTAGACTTATGATTTTGAGCTTATATACTTGGCTTCTGGGGTCACCATTAAATGGTGACCAACTAAGCTATATTCATTTTCTGAAATTAACGTGCAAGCCATTATGCCAAAAAATGTTATTTTTACAAGATTTTATATTTTTGTATTTTATAATTAAATTATTTATTTTTTGTTAATTTATAAATAAAACTAGCAGTATAAACCGTCTTTGACCGGGTCTTTCATTACTGGGAATTATTGCCGTTCAATGAAAACAGTTTAATTTTAAAGTCAGCCCACCCAAAAATCGATATTAGTAACAACATTTGGGTGCAACTGAGGCACATCCTCAAATGGGAGAGGGTAACAATTTGAATGGGGAGGTGGTCCTGAAAAGGGAACTGTATAATAATAAATATTATTATTATTATTATTATTATTATTATTGTAATAATTTAATCTGTTTATTTTTATTAAAGTTTTTATGAAAGATATATATTCAAGAACAGTACATAGTAAAACATTTCTGAGAGTTACAATTGACAGGCAGTAGTGGAGAGCCATTGTCACCAACAATTTGGACTCAAAACTGGCACTGAAGAATTATCTATCAAACAAAATAAAATTTTATTGGAATCTGATGAAAACTGAAAATGCCTAAACAACATCCGATCACACATACTCACACACACGCATTTTGAGAATTATAGATATAGATGGCTGGCATACTTGTTTCCAAGGATGCCTGTCATATAGAGTGGCTAGTTAACCCCTGCTGCAGATGACCTGCTCATGACCACTTGTGTTTCTTCAAGACCTACAGAGCCAACATGTGGTTTATACTACAAATACACTAAGTAGACCTTAATAAGAGTTTCTAGACATAATGTAGTGTTATCAACAGTTTTGAACAAGGTCAGTACACTGAAACACTCAGTCACAATGACTTGGGATTTTGTATTAGCACAAATATCAACTGCTTCTGAACAGTTCCATATTTATTTTCGTTTTTTTTTTTTTTAAATCATTTCACTCCCAAACAAGACAATAAAGCCATTAAGATGCAAATCTACCCAATTTCACTCCCAAGTCTTTTGCCAACTCGTAGTTTCGTTTTTTTTTTTTTTTTTTTTTTTTTGGATTGTTTTTTTTGTACTTCTCAGTGGTACCTCTCAAGGCTGATATTATCAAGGAGCCACAATTTTGTATTTTTACAAAATAAATATATTATCAAGGAGTCACATTCTTGTTAAATCGACTATAGTGAGATTTGAATGTTGGTACCATGGCCAGAATGTTAGTATTCATATGTTGTGTAATGCCATACACACTGATCAGCACTTGTCTCTGTTTATAGAAAAAAAGTTCCAATTACTTTCAGAAAAAATCTATTTTCCTGATACAATTATGAAGACTAGAACTCTGCCAGAGAAGCTGAGAAACAAGAATAAAAAAAAAATATCCTATTACTCACTAAAGGAAAACATGGCAGGGGAGCTTAGAGGGGGTCCAATGTACTATGTAAGTTCATTGTGAAATGATCCCCTATTGCCACAGCCATTGGTTTGGTGATAAGATGCCCATCCCAATTCAGGTCTTTTTTTTTTTTTTTTTTTTTTTCAATTCAAAGTTGACCTTCTAGATTGCACCTGCCCACTTTTGTTTTCTCTCCTGCCCCCCACATCTTCCTCCATTCTTTGTTTGAAATGCTATTTCTCTTCAGGATGTTGATGATCGTGGCTACCCAAAAATTCCTATTATTTATTATCTATGAATTGGCATTTTTTCTTGGGAAAGATAGTGGAGTAGTTTCCTGTTATCTTTTTCCACAATTTGAAATTCAGAATTTTCCATCTCTTAAATTGGTTGCCATGCTAGGCTAAAGAGCCTAGTTTAGAATGTTATTTAACTCATTACTGGTAGCCAAAGATATGGATTCATGTCTTAAGGGCATTAGAGTGTGTTATATAGGAATAAAGTGTCGCTGCTGACACTGAATTTGAACACAGATCACCAGAGAGCAAACACAATCAATCCCATTTCAGATAAGTAGATCACATGATGATAAAGGAAATATATATATGGGAATTAGCGTGGTGTCTAAGTGATCACTATACAGATTACTATTCGGTGGTTACTTTTTCAGCAAGTATTATCGAGCAAGTACTATTAGTGTTATTCAAAGGTGTCTGACACCAGTATTGTTTAACAGTGTTACTATAGTTGTATCTGCAATTACAAAGTCTCTATTACAATGAACACTACGAAAGTGACAATGATTATTCACAAAAGAGTGAAAGGGAACACAACACATTAGGTTACAGTTTGAATTTGACACAACAATTTCACATTTAGTACTAAAGATACATGACTTACACATCTTTGGAGCCATTCTTCTTCTATGTGCCATGTCCTTTCAGGACATAGGCGATCATAGCTCTCCACAACTTCCTATATCATGTGGCTCTTAGCAGTTTTTCTCCCTTTGCTAAGGCTCCTGCACCCACCATTTATGCCATCCATTTGCACAAGCATATCTGGTAGGTGGCCCGCTGTCCTCCCCTATATCTCTCACTCTCAATATACTGCATGAGGGTTATGTTTTCCAAACCCTACTTCTTTATGTGTCCAAGGAATTTCAGCTATCTCTTCCTGATTTTGAGGATAAGTGTTATCCTTGATTCTGTTTTCCACAATGATGACCGTTAATCATTTTTGAGTTAGGAGGTGCAGTTTGTTTAAGTGGAATTTCAAGTGTAAAAAAATAAAATTGTATTATCTGTTGTGTAAATTGTGTTTATTTGCATGGCTTGGGCAGTCACTTGACTGATTACTCAAAGCAAAGCCCTTCTCTCTCCCACTCCCTGCATTCTATAGAATTTAAAAGTTGCATGGTGGGGTATTTTAGGTATGTCTGTGTGTTCATATATAAACACTTAAAAAGCTACAAAATTTTTTCAAACACTGGAAAGTGGAAAGAGTTCAGCTGTCAGTAGACCGGGGTAAAAGAGACATTCCCAGCAGGGATATCTTCATCCATGTTTTGCTACATCTCGTAGCAAGGAAGAGGAAGGAAGGAAATGTTTGTTTATATATATATATATATATATATATATATATATTTATATATATAAATTCCAAATTTCAAATTTCACTTGAAGATGAAACAGAACTAAGGCTTTTAATTTAATTATATAATTTGAAGTTTTTATCTTTGGTTTTTGAAACATGGTAATTCCTGTGTAGCAAAAGAACCATATTTTTAAATCAGTTAACTTATAATATATATATAATTTTCTTTTTCTTTCTTTCCTTTTCTTTCTTTCTTTTTCTTTTTATAATAAAACTTAAACAGTGCCACCTAAAGGGCATTTGGCAAAGCAAGTGGAATAATAAAATTTCTGGCTTCTTTATTACTAGCATCATGGGAAAATATATATTTCTTGTCAATGAACCTTACTCTCCAGATTCCACAAATAGCACCTCTGGCATTGAAGTCTTCACTTTGTATCTGTGAAGTTGTGTCTATTTGGAAATTTCTTCACAATGTTGAGTAACACTGTTGCTAACTAAATGAGTTTGGCATCATCAAAAGTTATTTATACATATACAAGAGGGTGCTGAAAAGTTTTCACTTTGACTCTCTTCCCAAAATAAGTAAGAGGACATTTCAAATCTACCTCATCGTTATAATGTATATATAAGGAAAATTTTGTTAGAAACAAACAAGACTACTGAACTGTTATGTAGTAAGGTCCTCCTATATATAATAGCAGGTAACGGGTGGCAGTGAGAAATTGCAAGTAACATGCCTAATAATAAAAATGTGTAAATCGATGATAGAATAGAGACTGGGAAAGGCAGTAAGGGGGAGCAATCATTGCTTAGAGTTACAAAGGATAGAAAGTTGTGGAGAATCATGATCAACGATGTCCTGAAGGGACAGAAGGAAATATCGAGTAATCTCCCTAATGAAATTGTGTAAATGGATGGCAAAACAAAGAATGGGAAGTATAATAAGGGAGCAAACATTGCTTAGAGCAAAAAGGGACAGGAAATTGTGGAGAACCGTGAATACCTCCATCCTAAAGCATCACAGCACATAAAAGAAGTCTTCTGTATAATAGTGAGGTAGTACCAAATAAAATTTAATCACATATACATAGTTCTGGTGGGCACTTCAAGGTGGTGTAATGGTTAATAAGTTTGTCTTGCTAGAACAATTATGACTGAGTAGTTAGTTCAATCCTTACTGGGTGCCCCCTACTTTTGGCCTTGTGCCACATCTAAGCTACACTTGGAAAATCACTATACATGGTTCTGGTTACAATTTTAATATAGTTTTGTGGCCCATAAACTATTATATAATGGTCATGTTCTACTAACCCTTTAGAGTATCATAGTAATAATAATCCACAGTTCTGAATGGGAGTAAATGACACATGGACTTTTATATAAAACTCATAATACATTTCTGAGAAGTTATCATGTTTCACGTGTTTTTTGGCCTTCTTCAGGTGCTTGTTGATTCAGGTAACCTTCAAGGAATTTCAAACTGAACTCTTTATTTAATCTACAGAGTAGATTGTTCTCATTCCACTAACCATGTCTGAATATCTTGCCTAGTGAATTTGGCGATATAGTAATTGTGAGTTCAATCCCTGAGCCAGGCAGTGTGTACTTGGACTCTGTAGACATGGGGCATGAAGTAACTGTACAGTATTAAAAAAAATGGAACTAAATGAGAACAATGTATCCACTGTAGATTAAATAAAGGGCTCAGTTTAAAATTTCCTAAAGATTATCTGGATCAACAAACACATGCTGAAGGCCAGAAAGCACAAAAGTCGAAATGTTGCAATAATGCTGATGATAAAAAAGATGGATTCTTGTTGTGCTTAACCAAATATTGATGGTTTTTCTTGTTTAATGTATTTGGTGATATAATAAGCAGTATTTGAGCAGTATTCAAACGGAACTAGATAAGATGTCCCCAGAGATGGTTAGTGGAATGGGAACAGTCTATTAACGGTAGATTAAATAAAGAGCTCAGTTCAAAATTCCTGAAGGTTACCTAGATCATCAAGCACCTGATGAAGACCAAAGGATACAACAGCCGAAACGTTATGATGATAATAAAGGCAAATTCTTGTGCTTAACCAAATATTGAAAGCTTTTCAAGTTTATATGATTTGAAATTGAAATCTATTGTCATGTAGATGAGATATGGTGTCTACTCTTTTCTCAAAGGTGACCCAGAACTGTGTAAGGCTGTGGCATAAATGTCTAAATAGTTGTTTGCACTTACCTTATCTTCCTTATAGATCAGATGTTCTCAACCTTGCTTGACTTATGCACCCCTTTCACAATTTGTCAGAATGCTTCCCTCCCCCCACTCTTTTCAAAGGGACAGGTCAGATAGGCCAAATTCTATAATTGCTCTCCTCCCTACCACTGAACTTACTGTGGTCACAATTCATCCCTGAAAATCCAAAATTCACCTCCTGTTGAGAACCCCTGTTATAGATAATTTCCATTTATTAGCCCTGAATAAATTAACAGAACTTTAGTTGTGCTGGCTTAATTCAAATTCAGTTTTTATACATATATTTCTTTTAGTGTCTATTTTTTTTTTTTTCCAGGTAACATGATGGAATGGTGTCTTCCTGAAGAGACGGACTTGGATGGTGTAGAATTCAAGGCAATGGCCAGTGGATCTCACACATTGATGAGAGATTTTGTGTAAGTATTCAAACTCAGTCACTAAAAAAAATATACTCTGAGAACATCCTAAAATACAAAAGCAAGGGATTTTCATTGAAGGGAGTGCTGAAAAGTTATCAGCTCGATCTGATTGTTTATATATCTTTGGAATTGTTATGAGACAGTAACTGTCATTCTTGCCACTTGCTGCTGGTCATGCCTTTGCTCATACATGAAGGAGATGTTGAAAATTCTTGGTCTGATTCACTTCCCAAAATCTGATTAAATATGATTTTTTTGTTGGATATCACCTCCTCATTCAGTGAACAGTGCTGGTAAGAGTCCAGGGTATGTGGCTTGTAGGTAGGACAATATATAAAGAAACCTACAGAGACAGTGAAAGTTCTTAGATACTTCTCAAGAGTCAGTTAATGAGATGAACCTGTGACAATTATCAAGACTTACCATGTTTGAAAGGGTTTGGAATATCAGTCTTCTTCGTACG
This sequence comes from Acanthosepion pharaonis, assembly GCA_903632075.3. Lineage (NCBI taxonomy): Eukaryota > Metazoa > Mollusca > Cephalopoda > Sepiida > Sepiidae > Acanthosepion > Acanthosepion pharaonis. The sequence continues at coordinate 377,451 of CAHIKZ030003908.1, read as the reverse complement.
TTGAAGGGCTATGGTATTTCCAAACAATTCTTTGAACTGCCACTTTTTTTAGATGTTTTTGTGCTAATGCAAGTGTCCCCCAGGCCCTTACTTTGTTCTTAATTTTCATCACTGACCTTCCTTATGACATCAGTTTTCAACTTCATAACTATGCTAATGACACAACCATTTACTTCTGTCTCAATACTAAGTCTAATCAGTTTGATAAAGTCAAATTGGCAGCTGATCTCAAAAATGACCTACAATGTATTAACTGGAGCAAGGAATGGCTTGGTAATTTTAATGTCTCCAAAATGAAACTTCTCTCTGTCAATAACTTCCCATCAGCATGGCTGATACTAACTTTCACGGGCTTACATTCTTGGCTGACATGAAGTGGAAAGATTATATTGAATCCATTGCTAGGTCAGCTGCTAAAAAAACTTGGTTCACTGTGTCATGCTAGACAATTTTACTTTTTAGAATCTATCTTACATATTTATAAGTCTAACATTCACCCATGCTTTGAATATAGCTGCCATATATGGCCCAGTGCTCCTGCTGTCTATTTAGAGATACATCAGCAATATTATTAGTGCTGACCTGACATCTCAGCTTCTTTACTTTATCACTGCCATCATGTAGCTTCCGTGTGCTTTTTCTACAAATACTTTCATGGTTATTGTTCTGATGAACTTTCCTCTATGGTATGTATACTTTTATGAATTTAAGCACGATACTAGATTGGTGCCAAGGTCTCATCAATTCACAGTTGATTTCTAACAGTTTCTTTTCTCACACTTCTTACTTGTAGAAGTCAGTTTTTATCTACTGTCTTCTTGATTACTCTTCTATTTTTCTTGCTCCTTAATGTTTCTCTTTTTCCTTATTTTTTCATACTCATCAACTCCTTGTGTCTTACTAGCTTTACTGTCTTGCATGGGGTGATATAATTTAAAAAGTATCATATACATCTTAATTTAACTTTTGAAAATCATAAAGCTGTGAAAATGATAAAGTTACTCTAAATAAATATTCTTAAAGACTCCAGCTGCATTTTCAACTTCTTTTTCTTTTATTTTTACCCATGTGGGATATATAAAAAAAGAATTACTTTCTTTTTATATATATATATTTATTTATTTATATATATATATATTTATATATTTATTTATTTATATATATATATATTTATATATTTATTTATTTATATAGATATATATTTATTTATTTATATATATATTTATTTATATTTATATATATATTTTATTTATATATATATATTTATTTATATATTATATTTATTTATATATATATATATATTTATTTATATATATATATATATATATATATATATATATATATATATATATATATATATATATATGACATTTTTATCTTTATACATTCTTTTTATAGATATAAATATTTAAGTAAATGCTCTGTTTATAATAAACAGTATTAAACAACATTTACCGGCCTGAATGTCAGAAATTTTCACAGAAAATATCCATCCTCTGACAGGATTCGAACCTGTGTCCTATACGGAACCGTCATTTAGCTTGACGTGCCTTTACCGATTTGGCCACAGAGGCGCGTTCGGTTAGCAATGTCGAATTTACTGTATTTGAACTTCAGTCTTCTATGAATCTCTCGCGTACATTCACATCTGCTCATGGCGTATCAAATGTAAACAAATGACGTCACTCATTATGAAACGGACAAAGTCCGACCATTATTTTAAGACATTTTTATGTTTATACATTCTTTTTATATTAATGTATAAACATAAATTTGACTTTTGCTAGAAAAAAAAAAAAAATATATATATATATATATATATATATATATATATATAGTAGATGCCTGTATAAGTTTTTTTTTTTTTTTACTCAAACATAGGTAACCATTAAAAATTATTTTTATAGTAATAAGAAATAATGTTGGATTAAAAATGAAGTATCCATTAATTTCTTCAAAAATTTCCTACTACTCCAAATATTATTTTATGGATATCCATGTTTGAATAGACATCTTGTTCTTTTTGTTTTGTTTCTCTTTTCTTTTTTTCTCTCTCTCTCTTCTCTATTTTTTTTTCTTGTTTTTTTTTTTTTTAAATAGTGTGAATTATGTCTCACATCCTGCGACTCAAGAAACTTGATAAATGACCTTTGGAGTAGTAGGCAATAACATAAAGATAAAAAAAAAAATCCACTTATTCTTTCATAGATATATATATATATATATATACACACACACACAGAGGAACCTTAACTGTTCAAGAGGGCTAAAGATATTTACACTTTCAATAAAACAGTTTTTCATGTTTTTTTTTTTTTTATTAATGGCATTTCAGTTGAGCCGAGAACTTTTCAGCAGATGCTTGTTTGCAGATATAATCTCAAAATTATTTTTAGAATTTACAAACAAGGTCAATAATCTTCAGTTTGACTATTCATTTGAACTGGCTTTAATATTTTTATTCATTTGTATCAACCTGACACTGATTAAAATTTATGTATTAGCAATTGTTTTCAAATTGCTTCAATTTCTATTTTATGCATTTGTATGGATCCAGATTCTCTTCTTCAGCCCAGTAAGGGTTTGGTTAGCTTTTGAAATGTGGGATAGTAGAGAAATTGCTCACTTATTTCCAGTTTGTGAAGTGGTTCTTTTGTTTGACTGATTGAAGATAAATCTTGCATGTAATAGAATGCAATTTTATTGACCACCACTACCTCAAACCCCATCTATTTTTTTAACCATTGATTAGTGAAAGGTATATATATATATATATATATATATATATATATATATATATATATATATATATATATATATATATGTCAATAAACAAAAAAAAAAAATCAGCTGGTATTACTTGGCATTCTAATGATTTTTCATTACATCTCTAGATTTGTTTTTGTTTTTACGGCTTATCAACCCTTATCAGCTCTTTTGCAGGTTATTTAAAGCCAGAAAATATTTTTTCATTGTAAGAATATTTTTTAAGATAATGATTTACTGATACAAGTGCTACTAATTAACCCATAGTTGGGGGAGAAGTGGTGGATTTTTACCATTCCTGAAATTATTTGAGTGTAATTGAATAATGAACCAGATCTATTACACCTCCCACACATCCAAGCTTACAGAACCTGGTATTACCAAATAGTCATCCATCTAGGTACTGACCAGGCTTGATGTTGCTTAACTTTGGTGAGTGTACAAGAGCTGGTATTTCACGGTGATATGGTCATAAGCCCACACAAAACTGAAAAAAATGGAACTGGTTGATGTGGTTTTCTCTGATTAGCAGTTAACTGCCTTAAGTCCCCAAGTGAGGCTTATTATATTGTGTCTTTAGAGAAACTGTATAATTTATGTGAGTTCATTAGGTCATGGTTTTCATTCTGAAATTTCTTTATTTAGAATTATTTGGACAATCCATGTTTCTTCTGGTATGATTTCCCATCCTTAGTTAAATCTCCTTATTTGCAGTAGCTAAAAATGATCCCACCTATTCCTAAATCTGGTAATTTCTGCTGCTCCCTAAGCATGGTTCTCTTCTGCTATATGCCAGCTTCCATATTTCTATTTATTTTATTATTGACTCATCAGACATTAAACTAAATCTGCAACAGCAACATGCAGAAAACAATTTTTTTTCTTAATCTTTTCACTCTCAAGGAAGGTGATAATGCCCCTAAGACGCAATGAGTTACTGAGGGTGAAAGAGAATGAGAAGACTTCAGTGAGGAGAAAGGACAATAAAAAGACAGGATTCCGGAAGACAGCGGGCAACTGATGTTTGAAAATTGTGGGTGGACGAGAAGTGTGAGAAAACCTTTTAGAATACGACATATGGTTGCATCTACCTATTTTGAGATAACTAGTTTGTCAATATAACACATTTAAATTCATGCAGTTAAGGTACCAAGGAGGAAAGCTCATCAGAACAAAACATTGAATTAATGTTGAGATACGTCTATGCCAGGATTCCAAACATTTCACACATCTTTTAAATGAAACGTAAAAAGGGTTGTTTGCTGAAGGAAAAATGGAAGCAGAATGTCAATTGAAATAACATTTTATTTATTCTTTTCAGAAATATACAATGACAATCAAATGTTCAATTTTCCTTTCAGCAAAGATTTTTTTTTTTTTTTATCAAGTAATTAAGTGTTCATAGGGCAGTGTGAAATGTGTGAACAGACTTACTTTATGACAGTCAGCCTCATGTTTGTGAGTTCATAGACAAAGGCAGTTGTTGATTAATCCCTTCTATTGTGTGCATGGACAAGGCCTTAGCCGGTGAGGTGTAAACTTTTTTAATACTATGTTTTCATTAGTTAGATAATTTCACCCAGGCTCACGAAAATCTTTTTTTTCTCAAACTTGCAAGACTGGTGAAAGGTGTTATTTAGATCTTCTAAATGATCTATAAATGACACTATGTCCGCAAAATTTTGGCAGTATTTGCCCTTATCAGGATTGTTTATCAAACGAACCTTCTGATTGGATTTTATTGGTTGAAAATATATATATATATATATATATATAAAAATAAAAAGAAAGAACAGTAAGATATATAATTGCAAAATTAAATTCGGGGCTTTTAGCTTCTATTTTTGAAACATGGTTAGAACTGTGTAGCGGAAAAAACATATTTTAAATCAATTAATTTATAATATATAATGATGATGCAGAACTCTCCTGTCGTTTTTGACGTATGAGTGTCTTTCAGTTCAGTTTTTAAATTTGTTTTGTATGAGACAACAGTCCTTCACAAGATTTGCAAACAAATCCACATGAAGGGTTGACCATCATGTGGGCTGACGTATTAGCCTGAGATTTAGTGTTAATTCTCTCAGATGGTTGAGACGATTCTTTTCAAAGTTAGTTATACCTCAGTAGCCGGTATTTCTCCAGTTTGCTCAGTTCTCAACAGCCAGTTCAAACTCCTCTTTAGGGATGTTTGCAGTAATTAAATTGTATTCAAGTTTATCCTTGAAGCATAACCAAAGACAGCCTATGTTATGCTTACCATGAAAAAGTTGGCTATACATGAGGATTTTCAGCATCCAATCATCACTCATTCTGGTGACATCACCATCCCATGAACTGTGATTCTATCAGAAAGGATTTAATACCACCGACACCACATTTAATGAAAAGATTAGGGTTAGAGATTTTGTCCTGCCGTGTATAACTGCATATTGAATGAAGACAGCGTTTATGAAAAGCATTAAGCTGATTGAGGTGCGTCCTGTATGGCATCCACAATTCTGACCCATAAAGAAAGAAGTGTGGTCAGAATGACTGCTCGATAGACACGGATTTTCATTAAATATTTCATGATTTTAAATCAGAATTTAATTCCTATATTAGAAAAGCATTTTAGATAGTGGAAGAGGCACATTGTATACAAATATTGTTATCATTAACTGATGTATTCAAAATGTATTTTGATGCCCTTTTTGAAGAAATCTAAAATTTTGGCACTGACAGTAGAGAGTGTGTTCCTCTCATTCCCTACTCTATGCAGAAAAGAATATTATATGTTCAGACAAAAGGGCAGTGGTTGAATTTTTAATGGATATCCTTTTTCAAATAAGTTTGTGGTGTGGATCATTCAAAATCCTGCTGCAAAATTCAGTTTGAACTGCTTTCATATTTAAAACATTTTTAATAATTTTTTTTCTTCACAGGTATTTCAGAAAAGACTCCCTTTATGGTCTTGCCTGCTTTGAGAATATGCCGGTGGAAAGTGAAATTGAACGTGGTGCCCGAATGAAGTCTGTTGGTATTCTCTCTCCTTCTTACATTTCCCTCTATAGACACATGCAGTTCCTTGAATCTCAAGTTCGGTAAGTCATCTATTCTCTTATCTCTTTTGATGATGATCAATTTCTTCATGTTTATTTTAAAGTTACAAATCAGTTTTATGGGATTTAATTGGATCATGTTGGTTAAAAACATATTAACCTAATAATAATTATTATTACTAGCCAAATCCCAGTCTTATAAACCTTTCTCTTAATATTAATCTAAGAATAATTCAACAGACTGTTATTTTATTTATGGTAACTGGATTTTTGGCAATTGCTTTATATGGTTTCCATCATTTGATACTGGGCATCTGAAAAGTGGTTTCTATTGCTTCTTGGCCTCTTGGATAAGATCAAATTTCACGGAGGCAAGAAGTTCTCCTCTTCTCAACTGGTCGTTTTCTTTAAGCATCAGCTTAAAGTCAAGATCAGGGCAGAAAAGATGCATTTCTCTTCTTTGAAATTTGGCAAATGTTGGGTGAGAGTTTCGCAATTGGTGTGTGTGAGAAGAGCTAACCTTGAGTGGTTGTTAGACACGACTTAGGAAAAAGGATTTTGGGCTACATGCCGAAACGTCAATCACCCCAGACCCACTTAAGTTAAGATAGTTTTTGACCGACTTTGTCAAAACTAGCTAGGGTACAAAAGTGTATAGGTCCCCTTTTTGTTCCACATGTATTTTATTCCCCATCTCCTCCCTCCTTTTTAAGTGACAGATATTCTTGTTCTCTGGTGAGATCAGATATGGCCAATATCTGATATTTCTACCTTGTTAATCAGGATTTCTGCCACACTTTCACCTTGGGGCGGGATCTGATACTAACACATATTTATTTTTCATTCATTGTATATATTCTTTGTATCCCCCACCCTACTTTTTGTGTAAATAAAATTTCATGCTAGGATTCTAGTGGAATAATTGAGGTATTTTGGTGATTGTGGTGCAAGAGTTTAGTGCAAATGTGGTGTTATGGTGAAAGGTTTATTGTAAGTACGAATGGGTCAATGCGAGCGACTGGATAGTTATGAGTTAAGACTAGAGATGACCGGTCCTTTTCCCTGACCCCCAACTTCGCTTTGTGGCACATTTTGTAATTTTTACAAATAAATAATAAGATCAAAGTGTAGTATCTGTTCTTATCAGCTTAATCTGATTCTCTCTCTCTCTCTCTCTCTCTCCATTTATATCTTCCCTTCTTTTTTTTTCTCGCTGAAACTGTTTTTTCCCCTCTTTCCATGCAATCAAAACTGAATAGTTCATTATTTATAATTTATTGGCAGAGCATAAGTCATGCGAACTAATGAGGGGTGGGATAAGCTCAGTTACAATAGCAATAATGATTATCCCTTCCTGCTCAAGTCTACTTGTTGCAATTATACTTCTTAATTTTTGATTCATTTAAAAGTATTTGTCCACAGATAGCTGCATTTATTGTATTTACATCTTAGAGTAATTTCAGTGACTGATGAATCTTTTAAAGAGTCTTTTGCTTACCTCTCTTAAAGGAAGGTGGAATGAGAGAAAAAAAAATGTCTTGAGATTTGTTCTTCAACAAATAAACAAATCTAGAACTCTTCCATCCCCTCCTCTTGAAGTGACTTGGAATCCACTGAAAGATTCAATGTTTGACCATCGTAAATTGTACTCTGAATGTGTCATCTTTAAGCTCTATGTTCTCCTTCTGTCTGAATTTCTAGGTTTGACAGTTTATCATTATTTACACTATATTCATGCAAACTAACCAAAGTGCTTAAACATTGTTCTGATATATAAAAATTTATATATCATATTATGCAATGTGATGTATTGCACATTCGTTTAGAGTTGCTCTCTCTCATATCAACTCTCTCTGTCTTTTCTAAAAATACTTTCATGTTAACTGCCCTGATGAGCTACTTTTGCTAGTTCCCAAACTGTATGAATTTAAACATGCTACTAATTTGGCATCTCAGTCCCACCTTTTTACTGTCGCAATGGTTAAATGTAGCAGTCTCTTCTACTTCAATAGCTTCATATCTGTGGAACTCCCTTCCTCTTATTTGTTTCCCTGATAGCTATAATCTCCAACTATTCAAATGCAATGTCAATTCAACATGTCCAGATGCCTGTATCTATTCCCCATCCTTCTCTTCATTCTTTCCTCTATCATGCCTCTTTACTCTTGCACCCACTCTCTGTAACCTCTAGCTTGGGGATGAAAAGCTTAAAAAACCCCCAAAAAAACATATGGAATACTTTTGTCTTTTCATGCCATTCTTTTTTTGTGTTCAACCCACCTACTCTGGTCATGGATTTCAGGTAGCCAGAAACAAATCAGGGATTTTGTTAATTTTTCTTAAGTCAGGGACATTTTGAGATGTTGTCCATGATACTCCTAATTTTTTTGATCATTTCATCCCAAGCAAGGTAATAAAACCACTAAGATGCACAGAGTTAAATTAAACTCGAGACTTTATTGTTGCATGTTAGGTATTGGTACATGTGAAGTGGGGTGTTGGCTACTAATTTTATTAGGAATGAGATTATTCTAGGTTGGAGAGGGATGGAGTTTACTTTTGGTTTGGGCCTGGTTAGAAAGGGTTATGGGTATCAAAGTCAGAATTTTTACCCAATAATGGCACTCTTGGAAATGCTAAACTTCCTGAAAAATGTTTTAATTTTTTTTTTTTTTCTATCAAATAACCAAAAGCAACCTGTTTTTTACTGACTTTCAACATGTCCCCATCATCTTACTCATAGAATTTTCCAAGAATACCAGCTACCAGCACATATGATTATTGTTTGACAATATCTCTACAGTAGAAGTGTTTGGGCAGATTTGTTTACACTTATACGTGATACTTTACTAACATGTGTCTGTTCTTCACTCTTTACCATCCTGCCCGCCCACCATATACAGTTGTAGGGAAATCAATAATTGAGGATTTTCTTCCACTATTAAGTGTTATGAATTGAGAGCCAGTGTGAGCATTCATGGATATTATAGCATGCAGCAGTAGCCGTTCAATTTTGAGTTGACAGACTGCATTTGATTTTTTTTTTTTTTTTAAATTTATTTTAAATCAATATTAGGCAGGTGGGATTGCATACAATATTGTACTACTCCTTTCTACACATATACATGAAGGGTAGAGGGCAGTAATAGTATCTCTGTATGCACCCACTCCTCTTCATCTGCATGTGTAGTTACATCAATGTAAGCAATCATTTAAGTCCGATGAAGGACAAAAATGCGTCATACACAAATTTTTTTTTTTTTTCACTTTATCACTCTCCTAACATTGTTCTAGTATATAAAAATTTATTTGAGTTTTAACTTTCAGGGAGTATTTTCTTTCATGTAAATAAAATAATTTATAAATCATTTTCTCCCATATCTTTCTCTCCAAGATTGACCGAGTTACTCCATGGTTCTTTATATTTTTAGTTGCACATGTTAAGACAATGGGGTTTAATAATACCATGTCATGTTGGGAGTATCGCCAGATAAATGAAGATTAATAATATCATGTCATGTTCGCTATATTATGGGTGAGCTATAGAAGAAAGGTTTATCCTTTTAGTTCTCATTTCCCCCATTATAAGCATTATCATATCCATGATATAACAAACCTTAATACATGGAGGTAATAGAATAGTTGGAAGAAAAGGAATGACAAGCCTGCTTTGTTCTCAGAGAGAATTTTATACTTTTTATATTTTAAGTCATATACAAAAATATATATGCATATTTACGTGTCCCATGCAGAAAACCTGTAACATGTATGCAACAACAAGCAGTGAAATGGTTGGAAAAATCTCACATGAAATAAATACCAATAGGAATTGTAGCTCTCAGAGATTCTTCTGTGTTTTTGCAGAAGCCATATTTAGGATTCCGGATTGAAGTGGGACAGATTTATCTGCTATGTCACTAGTGAGGACATTTTCCACAAACAGGAAAATAGCGAGTCATGAGTTTTCTTAAATTGGGGACTGCAAGCCAGAGATAGTTTCTATATCTGGTGAAGATATATTTCCATAGGAAAATGATGCCATGGGCTTGCAAGTTGCACCACATGGCAGATATAGCCTCAGTCCAGTCATAAGGGCCCAAGCTAAAAAAAAAAAAAAAGCAGCTGCTCAGTTTGACTCCTGGAAGCTGACTGGCCACTTTCATCACTCTATGAAGTGATGTCATTAAATGGTTGTCATGTCATTTCATCTTGACCAAAGGGAGATAATCATCTTTTGTATCCCGACAAGGCAATATGTATATGAAATGAGAAACACTAAACTATTTTTTATTTTCTTATAGATTTTGATTACCAACAATATTCTTTTTTTGTGTGCAAGTGTTTCTTTTCTCACTTCACAGAGTTATTCCATGCATTGAAAAACAACTCATAATTGTCATACCTCAAATTGCTTCCATCTCTAGTTTTATTACAAATGAACTCTTGGTATTTATTTGGGGGGTCATCCAGTTAAAATATATTGTATTGTTATATGGCTATCAAGATTTTGCATAGTGATACGAGTTTGCTGAATTGGTTTACTGATTAATACCCTGTAGAATACAATGTTGAACCTCTGAACTGGTTCCTTGATTGACACTCTGCAGAGACAATAATATTCTTCATCTGAAATTTGTCACTGAATCTGATATTTCTTTGGGTTTTAATCAAAGGGAGTATCTTCAAACCAATTTTTCTTGCTCTTTTTCTTGGTGGGGGACGGTCAACTTTATATCTACTGTTTATGATGTACCATATTACTTTTATCATTTGGCATATTTTCCTGGTCAGAGATATGTGATGTTAATCAGAGACTTTTTAGTGTGGTATATCAGTGTTTACCCTGAGTTGAGATGTAAGGATGCAGATTGGTTGGTGTAGATAATTTTGCTAACTTTCAGGATTTATTGTTCTATAGGTGTCTTTTCTATACAGTTTTTGATGATATGGCTTAGAAGTGCACCCATAAATAACTGCAGAATGTTATCAGGAAAAAATTCCTTGTACTTTCATTATATGCATTTGAAGCAGGTGTGTAGAACTTCAGGAAATTCTTCAACATCTGCAACTGAAGTAAAGTCCATTCATTAACTCTTCACCCCACACCCGACTCCTAGCCGTGACATTAAAATTCATTCAGAGTCAAATCCCAACTGTAGTTGTCGTTTACTTTTTGCTCCTGCAGTCGAATCACTGTAATTATGCTTTCTGATGTTTGTCAGGAACTTTTTAGAGTGAAATATGAATGGCCAGCCAGAGTTGAGATGTAAGTCTGCTGATTGCCTGAGTGGCCAGCCCAAGTTGTGATAGAAGAATCAAATTTATTGGTGTAGATCAGGGGTAGGCAAACTACACCCCACTAAATATTAGAAAGATAAAGTTACCAAGCAACACCAAATAATATTGAGAGCGTTTTGTTTTCTTCCTGCAGGCATGCGTATATGTGGGAGAGTGCTGATCAAAAGTGTTAATATACTATGCGGCCCAATAAAAGTGTGGATTTTTTAATGTGGCCCTTGCACTGAAAAGTTTCCCCACCCCTGGTTTAGATAAATGCTGTATACTGTTTTTGTAGATTTAAAGTAACAAAACGACAGTCTGTTGTCCTATATATCAGCATACAGTATCAACATTGAGAGAAACAGTAAGGCTCTGGAGGTTTTCATGACCCATATCTCTGGCACAGGTTACATTTTCTTAAAGGCCTTTGAAAAACAATTTACATTTAAAAGTCACCAAAAAATAGTTTCAACCAAGTACTCTCTAGTCATTATCAGGTGTCCATTGATTGATATGTGATATCTTCATTATTTTGATAATTTGCCCCAGTGATATAAGTTAGTGTTGAATTCGTGCTTTACTACCTGATTCAATTTGGTTTACTCAAGTTTGTCAAGTATGTTTCGTGATGCTTTCCTCTGTGTCTTTTCCTCAATCTGTCCTGTGAGTATCAAGTTTTCAAATCCTTCTTTCCTCATTTCAACTACCTCTTCCTGTTGTTAAGTATAAGTTTCCTTTTTGTTTCCATTTTCTCCAAAACCTTGTAGTTGCTCATATGTTTTGTCCATGGTATCCACAGCATCTTTCTGTAGAACCATATTTCTGTTGCTTCAAAACTCTTCTTTATCTTTGAGGAGATTGTCCAGCATTCGCTTCCATACAGGAGGACAGATATCATGTAACAGTTCAATACTCTTCTCTTTGTTTATAACATAATTTTTCTGTCTCTTAATACTCTGCTTAGCTTTTGGAGTGCCCCTTTGGGCATCCCAATATGTCTTTGAATCTCAGTGTTGCACTTTCTATCCTCTGTTAGGAACATAATATCACAATCAATAGATATCTCATATTAGCCAATCAATGTATACCTGATGATAACCAGAAGGTACTTGGTCAAAACATGTCTATAATATCTATATCAACCAAGATGAGAACAATAGTTCAAAATAATATAAGAATAAAAATCTTTTTCCTTAAACATTGAATGTTGTATTGGTAGCTATATGATTTCTTTCATAACCTTCATGAGATGAAGAGATATTCTTTTTCCTTGTAAGTCAATTTAATGACCAGAGTTTTTTTTAGGATTCTTGTCTCTAGCCCATCTTTAAGTTAATTTAATGACCAAGATTTTTCAGGAATCCTGTCTCCAGCCTGCCTTTGAATTGGCAAACATAAAATTTTGTTAGTGATTTTAGATAGCAGTCAGTGAGATGGTCAGGGACTAAGTGTGTAGGGTTCCTTTTTTCGTGATTGGAAGTTAATGAGATACCAGAAGTTCACTTTCTCAAAGCCAAAGGAAGACATTCCCGATTAAGTGAGAAATTGTTTTTTTTGTTTGTTTTTGCTATTTCTCAATCAGTATCTTAAAACTGAAAAGCATTTGTCGTTATTCTTTGTTGACATCTATTATGGCCCTAATATTGAAACAACCCTGTAGAACATAGCGAGAGCTTGGTGTATTCACATACAGCTGACCTTAGATGCCATAAGAGCTTTTGCAGTGACATGTGGAATCACATTGTCATATATTTGTAAAATCTATAATATCCTTGTGATGTAATCCAAGATGTCACACTTGCTTAGTGACTATTATCACAATATGGGTTTGACCTTACTGTTATAAATCTTTTCTTTGCTTTTCACTCTTTGCCAGATCACAACTTCATGACAGTAGCCATGATGTATAATGTAATCTTATCTTTTCAAAGATTAAAACCCATTGCTTTCTGTCTTTGATTACACAAAATGGGCTCAGAAATTTATTAATTCTCTTATTACAACTGCAAAAAAAAATATATATACTCTTGATATTTATTCAGATTAAAGTAGCAGAAATGAAGGCAAGCAAGGCTAGGCAGATTGTGTTACATTAATCTTCCAAGTAGGGAAGATTTTTACCTTAGCTTCAACATTGACTATTGTTGCTTGTAATTAAAACAGTATGACCATGAGGGTCGTTCAAAAAGTTCTAAGCCTCACCTAGAAGGAGTTTGAGATACAAGACAGTTTTTCACTATTTTTCATTATAGCCCCACTTGACATCAATGCACTTGGTCCAATGATAGTTAAATATTGCAATCTCATCATGGAAGAAGGTGGTATCCTGGTATTCCAGGGTTGATAGGGCAGCCAAAGAATCCTTCTTAATGAACATATATAATTCAAAAATCTCCTTTACAGACTTGAAAGCCACAATTAAGTCAATGGCAAAAATCATGGAATGTACACACAAACAACAAACTATATCAAATAAAATGCATTCTGATTGTACAACATCACAGTACCAGGCAATCCAAAAAAGATGATGTCATACTTACATGTATCAAAATCAGACACACCCACATAATCTACTCCTTCCTCCTAAAAAAATTGAAGACTTTCCAAAATGCCCTAATACCAAGAAGTACTCACTGTTGAGAATTTTTTTAATTAACTGCAAAAAAATGGCACCTATCTGAAAATATTTCTGCAATGTACCCAACTTTAGGGCTCTCTTTGAGAGTGTCAAAAACAAAGCCATTCTAGAATTCTTAAAAGTAACAAAATCCTATCCTAAAATGTAAAAAGGAAACCAAATAAACACCTGGCTATAAAATGCAACTAAAACTAAATTACATCACCACCCTTATATAATAACGACTTGTAAAAGAATTTGTTTGTAAAATACACGAAATAAAAACAAATCATAAAACTACCTAATTCAACGTGAAATGATCCAGCTTGGTATCTAAATCTTGATCCTTCAAAGCCTCCCCCACACCACATATGATCTCATTTTGAAAACAATGATGACCATACAGGTGAGATTTTAGTTTAGGAAACAGGAAGAAGTTCGATAAAGCTAAGTCTGGTGGTGAGTAAGGATGATGTGGTTGCAATTCAAAGCCACCGCAGTTGGCTGCTTCAGCTACTGTAACCTGAGTAGTGGTAACAGGTGCATTATCCTGGAGCAAGAGCACACCTGCCTCTGCATGTTGACTTGTTTCCTTCAATTGTCTTAATTCTGATCATGCTGTCCATTAATAACTTCCTCCTTTTCCAGGTAGTCTATCATGTTTACACCTTCAGAATTCACTGTCTGTAGCCACCTGCATCTTAGTGACATTATCATTTAATTTAGGTGAAATGATTTAAAAAAAAAAAAAATTAAGCTGTTTTACTTGTGAAACAAGTGTGTGTATGTGTGTGTGTATATTTTATAGTAAAAAAGATAGAACAGTAAGATATATAATCTGGTGTTCTTATTGATGTTTTTATTTTAAAAAAACAGTGCTCAATGTAAATTTACAGAGCATAAATATTATAAATTAACTGATTTAAAATATGGTTCCATCGCTACACAGAAATTACCATGTTTCAAAAATAGAAACTAAAAACTTCAAATTCAATTATATAATTAAATTAAAAGCATTAGTTCTGTTTCATTTTCAAGCAAATTTTGGAATAACTTATTTTGAAATTTATTGAATTTTAAAAGCACATACATTCATAATATTTGTTTCCAAGGATACAGAGAAATCCAATCATGTAGACAGGGGTGGTAGCATGTTCATTTTTATTAATGACTATTGTATCAAATATGAGTTAATTTCGAAAAGAGGTTAAGTCTAGGTAGGGTAGGAGTGCCCTTTTCAATGAATTATGACATCCATTCAGTGCATATCATCTGGTTTTATCAGCAACAAAAAACAAACTGACCTCTAAAATAAATGTCACACGGGATCATTAGTATACCAATCCAATATCTCTTCTATTGAGGATCCTGATGATGTAAAAGTCTATATTGGATGCATAAGAAGAAAAGATTCAATCAACATCAAAGTTCATTTAGGATAAATAAATACTAAAATCACATGTCCTTATCAAAATATTTCTGGCACTTAAAAGAAACCAATAAAACATCTACAGTAAAATGGAAATTAATAAGAAAAGTTAGAATATGTAGGTCACTAAATGACCCATGTCCTTTGTGCATACATGAGAAACCATATATTACTAGGTTTATAAAAAAATAAAAATTTACTGAATCAAAGAAATGAAATAGCTATTTTTAGCCGACATTATCAAAAATTTTCTTTAAATAATATTTAAAAATAAAATTAAAAAAAAAAAGCTGGTAATATACATACTTATTTGATATTCAGTAATAATTTTTAAAGAATTTAAGTAATTCTATTATTTGTTTTAAAATGAAATATAGTCTGTTAGTAATTAAAAGTAAAAATACTATAAAGTTGTAGTTCAATACAACGTATTCTAATCCAAGCACCCCTTTTAGAAAAAAATCTTTATGTATACAAGTACTAATTTAAGGAAAAAAATGCCGAAAAACAAACAACATGTGTTGAACGGATATCATAATTTGTTGAAAAAGGCACTCCTACAATACCTAGATTTATCCTCTTTTCGAAAGTAACTCATATTTGATAGAATAGTCGTTGCTAAAAATGAACACACTACTGCCCCTGTCTAAGTAAATTTCAAATTTCCAAATAAGTTATTCCAAAATTTGCTTGAAAATGAAACAGAACTAGTGCTTTTAATTTAATTATATAATAGAATTTGAAGTTTTTAGTTTCTGTTTTTGAATCATGGTAATTCCTGTGTAGCGATGGAACCATATTTTTAAATCAGTTAATTTATAATATATATAAGTTGTAGCCTCTGTTATCAAATTCCTCTGAGGGTTTTGGGGATAGATCCCCAGAACCATATGTATTCTGAAATTACATTACCCAGGGTACTTGGATAAGTATATTTCATTTCAATCAAAGGGGTTTCCCAGGGGGCACAAACCCCCTACTGAAATTTTTTTCCCTTTGATTTCATTTAAATTTAAATTTGAACAAGGAAAGGATGACTGTCTAAAATATAGGAGAAATCCAAAAGATGGAGGTCACATTGGTAAAATCAAAATGAGACAACATGGATGTCAAGTTGAGCAAGAAATCACCAGTCAGTGGGTAGTACCTTTATAATACATATTTGTTGTGAAAATTCAACTGTCATATCACTGTTGAAATCTGTTCATCAATTCATTCAATCAAGTATTGCATCAAATACATATCAAACGGATTAGATCAAGCTATTTGCACATTCCTCCCATTGAAAATTTTTTCCCTTTGATTTAGATTACATTTAAATTTGAACAAGGGAATGACTCCTATACAAAATATAGGAGAGAAAACCAGAAGATGGAGGTCACATCAGCAAGATCATTGAGTAATATTGAAATGTATCATTTTCCTCTACTAATTATAACAATGATTTTAAATCAATCATCATTTTCTTACAATAGAAATGTGTGACATGCAGCAAGGTGCTGTTAATTCGGCTAGTGCATGTGAATAAATAAGGTGTTAATGAATAATGGTTGCCCATTGGGAATTGGACAGTCAGGCATTCATGCTACGATGGTGCAATTTAAGAAACACAACTTGGTTGGCCCAGAGCAATGTCTTGTGTATTTGTGACTCCCGTGGTTTGGTGAGGTTAGCACTGGATTTGTTAAGCAAATCTCTCAAAGTGTTAAATCTTGCTATTTTTTTTGGCAAATCCACAACTGGTATTTTCATCCCAACCTGTGTGGAAACCTGTTTTTAAGAATGTTCTTCCTCCACATCATATAAGCTCTGTAATTTATAAATAGGTCAGTGTGAAGCTGAATATATAAGGATAAGGTTAGCGATTAGAATCGATCAGCAGGTGCGATAATTTGCATAAGCTGGTGAACATGTCAGCTTCAGCAATTTTTGAACATTTAATAAATAATCCGGATTGTGCTATGTTGTTTACCAGGGATTCAGCAACACACACTCTGATTGTCATTTATAAATATTAGAAACAATGTACATTGTGATGAGGCAGCCTTTATTCTGCAAGTACAAATAATGTTTGCTTGGTCTTGATGTAATGAGTGTGTGATAATTTTTTCTTCAAGTGATTCCCTGGTTGTTCTTAGTCTCTCTCTGTGTGTGTGTATATATATATATATATATATATATATATATATATATATATATATATATATATATATGCACACACACACACACACACACCCTATTTGTCTTCTACTGTGTTTTTAAAACATTGAACATTTATACACACTTATCCTCGAGTGACTCTGAAGAGTGAGGATTGAAATCAATTAGTCATCTTTTATTTATTTATTTATTTTTTGCTTATTATTTTTCACTTCCCCTCTTTACGGTGTCATTATTTTATTATCCTTGCTCCCCCAAAATCTTTTTTGTTTTTTGATGGTTATTCATAAGTTTTACATATTTATTATTGTATATTGTTTTTACACATATTTTATTATGTTCATGTATACACCAATAATATATATAAATAATTAATACAAATATAAAGTTTGTCACTTAGCTGATTGGTGTTACCTTCAGCATTTCGTAGACGAATCCTCTAACAACCACACTGTCTACGCGTTCAGATATATATATATATATATATATATATATATATATAATTACTTTTAAGGTATGCTATATATTATGGTCTATAATCAAAGATAGAGCATGTGTAAATATAAAAACACACGGCCTCAAGATTGCATTCAAGCATGAAATAGTGTTACCACTTGGTACTGACCACAGTGTCAATTATATATATATATATATATATATGTGTGTGTGAGTTCACACGCATGCCTGGTCTTTTGAACAGGAGTACAAGTTTATCATTTTTACTTGTTTAGGATTCGGTTTCCAGTACCCTCTAAAGACTTTTTCTTCTTTTCACTTTCAGTAGCCCCATGCATCTTAGTGGCGTTATTGGTTTGTTTGCACCAAAATTAATATATATATATATATATATATATATATATATATATATATATATATATATATATATATATATATATATATATATAAAATATTTTTATTATAAGAGTTTATAAAAACATTTTAAATCGCTACTCAAAAGCTTTCATGTTTCAATACTATGATTGTACTTCCTCAGGCAATGGTAGGTAACTGGTTATAAAATGATTTAAAAATTTAAAAACAAATTGTTTCCTCTTTTCCTAAAGTTAAAGGTGGGGGCATAAGGTCAGAAATTCTGGATTAACCAAATGTCAGATCTATGCTAAATAGAAAAATTAGGTCAGAGGGTAGAGTCCGGGGAGTTTTTTTTTTTTTTTCTTCATGTTGCGATAAACATGACATGGCATCATAGACAATTGTGGAGGATAGGATATGACAGCGACAAATGTATCTTGATTGTAGCCAGATACAGTTCTGTTTGTTTAAGCGAGTTAGTAGGTTAATTAGACATAAAGTTAACAGAAGAAATTTAAAAAAAAATTTTTTTATTTTCAGGAAGCTTCTTAAAGAGGCCTGTAGATAAAATTAAAACTGGAACATCTATATAAGATGTTAATAATACTAAATAGATGGTAATACATAGCAATATTTAAGCTGAATAAACAAAATAAGATAATTACCCATAGAGGGTAGACTATTATACACTAATAAATTATGGCTATAAAAACTGATAATACATAATTTTTTTTTTTTTTTTTAAATCTTGACTATATTTTAAGGTAAAAGATAAACTGTGTCAGCAGTTTACAGTTAATTCACTCCCCATCTGCTGTGTTCTAGAATACTGTTCAATTCTATTGGTAGATGAGACATATTGGGGTACTCTTTGGACATGGCAGTACAAACAAAAATTAATTAGAAGTTATGCATTCAAGGAAGAAAGAATCCTTTCCCTACTCTCCAGAACACAAAAACAGGATGAAGGGAAGATATGAGCAAAACTGTGGTGATTTGATTCTTTAGAGACTTATTTTTTGGCTTCCCAACTTTTGGGACTTGCAGATTTCTTTCTTTTTATTGCTGCTACATTGTTAATGAAAACTGCTCAATTTAAACTAAAACATACCTGCTTTTATTTTTATGCATTACTCTACAACAAAATTCTATGGAATTTCTTTCAATTTTAGGAGCTTGCTTTACTGTCATTGTTTTTAAGATTTTGTTAATTTCTGAATGAAAAACCTGGAATCTCGTTAAAAAGCAAAACCATATATCATCTAAAAAAAAAAAGCCTATGCCGAATTGATTAAACCAGTGGGAGAACCACCAATGACTTTTTTAAATTATTATTTCTCTATTGAATAAACTGCAGACTTAACAATGGGAACTAAACAGTTGATTTTCCCATAAAATGCTGACTACTGCCTTTTAGTTTGAATAATCACAGACTATGGTTTCTAGTGTTGATACCAATGCACCTCAGATATAATTAGCTGTAACCACCACCGTTTCCACCTCATTATTCAAATGTGAATACTCAGGATGCGCATTTCTCACTATTGATCAGCTACCCTGCTTCGTCCAAATTGCACCCCCCCACCACCACAGTTATATTCCACAGCCTCCATCTTGTCCAGTTTCTCTTCTATAAATGGCATTGTATTCTTTCAGACCAAGCACATATGTACATGCACATTGTTTAGAGATGTTTCCAGAAAAGATTAGTTTTCTGTTCTTATCTTGGAAAAGAATGGCAAACAAATGCAAAGAGAGAATAAGATTCTGTGTGTTTGTTTTACAACTGCTTTTTATAGACTTTGATGAAGTGATAATTGCTGGCAGCCATCAACAATTTTTATTCTGTTGACCTAAGCCAGATTACTTTCTTTCAAATTACTCACAATGCACTGGTTTCTGTCAGCTGATGCTTATGAGTTTATATTTGATTTATAACAAGAATGTTAGATTCCGATTCCCACCTACATCATTTAGGGTTTCATTTTTTTTTTCTTTTCTGTCTTTAGTTGCTTCTAAATATGTGTGTCAGTTTATTTGTTCCTTTCATATACATTCTGCCTATTTATTTTGCTTTGTCTGTCAATTTGAAACTTAATAATTGTGCTTGTTTTTCTCTTCATTAAGCCCTGACAATAGCTCATAAATAATGGCCATCTTGATCAAGTGGAAAAGATGATTTTTCTAAGTGTAGCTTAGTTGTGGCACAAGGTTGAAAGTATAGGGCACCCAGTGAGGATCAACTTGCTTAAACAGTCGTAAGTGATCTAGCGAGGCAAACTTGTTAATCATTACACCACTTGGAAGTGCCCCTCTGTTTTGATCAAGTAGAAAGACACTACATGGTTTCTGGAGGAGCTGGGGTGTAAAAAATAAAAAAAAATGCAAGATAGATGTGTTTAACATCTGTTTCAGTAAAATGGAAAAGTTATCAGTTCCAAATCTTTTCATTTGTACCCCCTTACTTCATAAAATAACAACCAGCATTCATATTTATGATTATTATTGAAATATTTTGTTAAAGTTGTTAAGCTCAAATATTTAACAATGTGATAGGGGATTTTCTACAACTATTTTATTGTTGTAGAACTTGCCATGATCTTACTCAATCACTAACTGAAGAATTGAGATTCATCAGAAAATTCAAATAGGAAATAGGATTTTCGAAGGAACCATAAGCCCAATCCTCAACAAGAAACAAAGGATAAACTACAACTCTTGTTCAGGGAGGAGTGTGAACCGGATGATAGACAAATCTATTTACTCCTATTGAGGAAAAAAAAAATGAATAAAATTTCCCCAGACATGAGCAGTGGAATGAGAACAGTTTATCCGCATAGATTAAATAAAGGTTTCAGTTCAGAATTACTTGTATGTTAACTAGATTGATGCACAACTGATGAAGACAAGAGGACACAATGGCCGAAACATTGTGGTAACAACAGCAAAGATGAGGACAATAGTCTGAATATAAGTAGTGTAAATAATAATAATACCTCCTCATCCCAGAAAGTCAGGTAGATTTTATGGAACTTTTTTCTGTTCTGTCAACAATAGTCTGAATGTAAATAGTGTAGAGACAGTTGAAATTTCCAGAGCACATAATGCGGAAAGAGGGCTTAGAAAATTTGACACTCGTATTTGACATATTGAATGCAAGAGGGACAGAGAAAAGCTGTGTATAACCTACCTAACGAGCTTGTGTAAATGGTGTGTGGAACTGCCATTTCACTGAGGGTTACAAAAGAGAGGAAATTATAGAGAACTGTGATTGCTCACGCCCTGAAGGGACATGGCACATAGGTGTTTTTTCTTTGCTGTATTTTCTTGTCTATAATATGACTTGAGTATAATACAAAGAGAAGCTAAAAATGGGGAATAAATTACATCCTTGTGTATTATATGACCCTGAAGTACAGCCATTCCGATGTAAATATCTTTTGAAAAGTTGTACCATATTATCCATTAAAATCTCAATGTTGCCCATATGTTTTGCTAAAGTATCTGTCTATATTTCTGAGATGAGATATTATGCACACTATTTACATTATTCGGACTATTGTCCTCATATTTGTTGCTATATTTATCACAACGTTTCGGCTGTTGTACTCTCCAACCTTCTGCAGATGATTGGAATGTCAAATTGAACCCTTTATTTCGCTCGCTGGGGTAGACTGTTCTAGTTCCATGTGTCATGTCTAATGGATGTCAGTTATTAATTATCTCCTGTTAATTTACCTCTCCAAGTTCTCCACTGCCTTAACCAGGTATTGAATTCACAGCTCTTTGGGTCCTGTCACTGGATTTAACCAATGCCTTTATCCACTGTGCCATCAAAACTTATTTTTTGAATTTTCAGGGAAATGTGCTAACTAAACATACCTGGTAATACATTTTAAGGTGTTAATTAATCTATCATACTTTTCTGTTTGATATGATTTTATAATATTTCTATATTTTAATAAACTATGGAAATCAAAGAAATATTGTCTTTCATTAAGAATGAAGAGAGAAAACTATAAAAAAAACAAATCAAAATATAAACAAACCTTATCTTGTGAGAAAAATTGAGTGTCTTTGTAATCTTGCTGTTTCAAATAAGATTTTTAATCTGAATGAATGTGTACGTGTGTATAATTTTTGTGATGTCAACGAATACTTGTTGTCACTCTCGTAATGCTCGTTGCAATAGAGTAGAGAATAGCGATCCATATAGTAATAGAGGATAGACTAGGAATAGAGATTGTTAGTCATCAGCTACTTCCTACATATATGCATTTCTTCTATGGTCATGTGGTCTACTTGATTCAATAATGGGATCGCCTATGTTTGCTCACTGGTGATCTATGTTCAAACTCAAGTGTCGGCAGTGACCCTTTATTCCTATATAACAGTTAAAATCAGTGGTTTAACATAAATCATATTTTGTATGAAATAACCTCCTACTTTGTCTTTTCCTCTATGGTCACGTGGTCTACTTAATTCAATAATGAGATCGCCTGTGTTTGCTTACTGGTGATCTATGTTCAAACTCAAGTGTCGGCAGTAACACTATCCCTATATAACAATAATACAACCCTCTTTATTTGCCTTTTAATTCAAAATTTCTCGTATTATGCACACGAAAATATGGTAGATCATGATGGACGTTAGTTAATTCTCATTCTCT
Source organism: Acanthosepion pharaonis (assembly GCA_903632075.3). Classification (NCBI taxonomy): domain Eukaryota; kingdom Metazoa; phylum Mollusca; class Cephalopoda; order Sepiida; family Sepiidae; genus Acanthosepion; species Acanthosepion pharaonis. The sequence goes on along the minus strand of CAHIKZ030003908.1, from coordinate 354,676 downwards.
CTCTCTCTCTCATTTGATACCACTTTTTCACTCACTCTCATTCTTTTATCTCTCTTATTTCTATCTTTTTCATATCATTTATAATCTGTGCATGTGACTTTCATTATTCCATACTGGGTGTCATATTCAACTTGACATTTAGACCGGTTTCATTCTGATTGTGCAACAATGATGACAGTGTTATCAGATAATTTGCAAGCTATTTATTACATGCACCATTACACCTAACCTCATATATTTGTCAGGCAAGTATTGATAACTGAAGTATTCGTTCTTTATATATTCTCATCTCAGATGCTGAAATATTTTTAATTTTCTCTCCATATCCCCAACATTTTCCATTTAGAAAAAAAAAACAAAACAAAGAATCCCTGTGATTATAGACTTCTTTATTCTGACATGTTTCTCATCTTGAAATGTTTTGATTGCATTAATTCAATCCTTGCAGCAAGTATAAAATTGCGATCTCAGTCATAAACTTGAAAAAAAAGTGAAAAGAGAAAATTCTTCTTTTATGTGCCATGTCTCTTCCTAACATAGGCGATCATAGCTCTCCACATCTTCCTATCCTTTGAGCACTTAATAAGTTTTATCTTTTTTTTTTTATTTCTCCCAAACCCATTTACTCAAGCTCATCGAGTATGTTACATGCTGCTTTCCTCTCTCCCTCTTTCTCTCAATCTGTCCTGTGAGTATCAGGTTTTCCAAGCTCTCATTCCTCATTAGATGCCCCAGAAACCTCAACTGCCTCTTCCTGATGTTAAGTTCCTTTTTGTTTCCATTCTTTTTAAAATCTTGTTGCTCACAAGCTCGGCCCATGGTATCTTCAGCATCTTTCTGTTCCTTCAAGTCTTTTCATCTTTTAGGATATTGTCCAGAATTACAGAAACAATAAATGATTGTGAGATATCCACAAGCAAATACAATAGAATGATGTCATTATTTCTTTAAGAAACACTTTTCAACAGTCTTTTATTTTACACATTTACTTCATAACTTTTACTACCTTTAGTTTGCTTATTTCTGGGGCATGCCTATTTTGCTCCCAATATTTAATTAGATGGAATGAGCAGAAACACTATTACCAAATGAATATTCTCCCAGTTTGTATTTCCCCCATTATGGTCATTATTATATCTATGATATAATAGCACCTTATTCTACAGACAGAATGGAATGGCTGAAAGAAAAAGGAATGATAAGCATGGTCTCAGTTTTATGCTGCTAAGTCGTACACAAAATTATGTATACATATTTACATTTGTCCAAGAGAGAAAATATAACCTGTATACAACAACAAGCAGAGTGAAAAGAGACGAATAAAGAGTCTTACATATAATAATACTTGACAGGAACTTGATTCTTCTGTGTTTCTGGAGAAGCCATATTATGATTCCAGATTCAAGCAGGTCAGGGGAGTCAGGAAAAGCAACTGTTCCTGGAAAATGACTGAAGAACTGACCACAGTTGTTACTCTATGAAGTGATGTCTCTAAGCAGTGGTCGCATGACTCAGTTGATTTCATTATGACCAAAGGGAGATATTCAGCTCTATAAGAAAAACACCTGAAGAAGAGGAGTCTAAAACAGCTGAAACATTGTGAAACTGCCAAAATGAGTGAGGACAATAATCCAAATGAATTAATGTATAATGATAATTCCTCAACTCAACAATTCAATCAAAAAAAAAAAAATATCACAGGTTTTCATTTGTTAAAATGATGCAATAACTATTTTCATGGCAATTTTTCTGATGAGTTTTCCTCTTTGTTAAATGAAAAATGAACAGAAATAGAAAGAATGAGTATCACAAATTAAGCAGATATGCATAAAAAATAAGAGAACTAACAGGACAAAAGACATGCTCTTCAGTAGGATGAATAAAAACCAATGACGGAATGCTGATATTAGAGAAAGAAAAATTATCTCAGAGATAGAACGAATATATTGGAGAACTCTTCCACGAAGAAGAACAACCAGTAATACATAGAACTGTCGATGGACCGGAAATATCAAAATCTGAAATGGAATCTGCACTAGCCAAATTGAACAAAATCAAAGCGGCAGGGCCAGACGGAATTGTAATAGAGATGCTGGCAGGCTTAGATGATCAGAAATAATAAATGAAATCTACAGCAGTGGTGATATGCCGGAAAACCTAAGTCGATCTATTTTCATAGCACTGCCTAAGAATCCAGAGACAACATATGTTAGCTCTATCGAACAATCAGCCTAATGAGCCATATAACAAAACTTATCATTCGAATTCTGATGAATACAGCGCACAGCAGAATCGGACCAGAAATGGGAATGCAGGTTCCTCAAAGACACTGGGACAAGGAACTCTATATTTACACAACAAATGCGGAGAAAAATGGGTCCAATGGTGCACGGCAAATGATGAGGTAATAGCCAACATCTGGTTCCTGCACCGGCCAAATTGAACAGATACAGAGCGGCAGGGCCAGACAGAATTGTAATAGAGATGCTTGAGGCCTTAAACAATTTCAGCATAGACATAATAAATGAAATCTACAACAGTGGTGATATACTGTAAGACCTAAGTAGACCTATTTTCATAGTACTGCCTAAGAAGCCAGTCAGGTTCATTACATTCACTTATGCACAAATGCCTTTGAGGAAAGGCATGAACTTATATCCTTCCGCCATATATGGGTTAATTAACAGGATTTCTATCTAGAAAAAAAATTCATTGTTATTCACAAAATATTGTTAATGCAATATTCACTTGCAAAAAAAATCTTTCAATCCAAAATGTTATGACTTTAAATAACCTACAAAAAGTTGATAAGCCACAAAAAGTAAATCAATCAATCAAGAAACAAAATTATTATAGGCAAAATGTTTGACTCCTTACCATCCGTCTTTATCCTTGCACTGCTGTTGATTCGCACAAACTCATTAGATTACTTGCTGTTTATCTTTCCTTCTTTCTCTATGTACTGTGAGCAGGGCTGGTGTAAAGGGATCCCCACTCTACCACATCACAATTTTCATAAGCTAGTATTTATATAAAATACAAATTTTATTGTAACCTAAATATGTATAATAATGGATTATATGCAATACAGGTGAACAATTCAGTACAAAAAATTAAAAATACATATAGAACATACCTAAATACAAATTAGAGATGTATCATAATAGATCATGCTTTCTTAAATAAATCAATGTTTTGTGGGCAAATCATTATAGTAATTCATTGAGTCTAGAAGAATCCTCAGCAGAATGCAGAAAGCACTGGACGACCATTTCATCCTATTTTGGGACTCCTCAGCAGTGCGCATTCACTACTGAGATTCGAACCCGGACTGTTTCAATACAACACAAGTGTCATACCAACTGTACCAATGGGCCTCGGTGACAAAGAAGAAACTCAATAGACTTGATATAATGCCACTACTCACAAACAGTCCAGGTTCGAATCTTGGTAGTAGATGCACTCTGCTGATGAGTCCCAAAATAGGATGAAATGGGCGTCCAGTGCTTTCTGCATTCTGTTAAGGAATCTTCTAAACTCAATGAATTACTATAATATATATATATATATATATATATATATATATATATATATATATTTTAAGACATACTATATTTATGAGTTAAAGTGCTCAATATCAAGGATAAACCATATGATGATCTCAATGTCCACCAGGATGGGACATTTCATCACCGCCGACTCAACACCAGCCAACTCATCTCCGTGACAACACTGGCTCACTCACCACCAACCTACTTAGTCTGAGGACAACTCAATGCTGGTGTCAAATTCATAGCTTCAGGCAGGTGTTGGCTGTCATTGTGTGTATATCTCTTAGATCAGCTTTGAGCTGTACAAATCTTGAAAGTTTGGCTGTTTGTCTTCAGGATTAATTAGTTACAGCAGCCTTATTTGTCTGACTAGTGTTTTAATTTTCAAGATCGGACAAATAACTATGCTGAAGCAAATAGAAGACTGCACACGGAGCACCCCACAATGTGGAGATTCATTACGGGGCTGCAAAATATGCAAAGAAACCAAGGTGCATTTTTCAAGCAGTTAATTGGAGGTCATCCCCTCCCCTTAAATTGAAGAAGTCTATGACAGTAGATGAAAGAATTTTGCAAATTGTTTCTTCTTTTTCACAACCATCTCCAACTGAATATTTTAGGGGGAATTGCATACAAATTTTCAATAAAGTCATATATTAAAAAATGAGCCTTAATAAATTGCTTTTATTTGTTTTTAAAAAGTTGCTGAAAACATTTCATACTTTGCATATCATTGAGTTGTCCTTTGCATGTCCTCTCCCACACTTGAAACAAAAATGAAAGCACAGAAAAATCCTTCAGAATTTTCCAGAATTGAATTTAGTTGTGAATTTAAGTTCTTTGCTTTATTTTAAATCCATTTACTTGAATATGATAAAGCAATGAGAAAAAAAAGATTATTTATTGTTAAATCTTGAGCACCATATTGTCTTTTATGTTTTTGTTTGTTAAATACATTTGGTTGCTTTTCATTTTACATATAATTTTTCAGACATCAACTCCAAACGCCAGGTAAATATGACCAGCTTCAGGCTTTTTACAATGACAAGAAAGGTTTATTGCCGAGTTGTAATGAAAATTTAAGAAGGGTAGCTTCAGATTCAGATGGGACGACGACCACTTCTTCAGCACCGAAACCAAATGAGTCCTGGTCAGTTTCATCCACGCCAAATCATGAAATTTTACCAGAATTGAAGGTGAGTTGATGCAAAATGTTTTTATTTTTCTACTCCCAAGAAAGGGCCAAGTTACATTAATTATATATATATATATATATATATATAAAGTCATCCACAGACAGACTGTTTCGCTGTTTCACAGCTCTTCAGTGTGGCGAGACATCCGGTTGCCTCTAGCTAGGGTCGAAACCCGACTGAATTGGTGTCAGTCAGAGATTCTACCACTAAGCCGTCGGTGCACGGCAGGGATGAAGGTGAATTTTAGCATATTTATTTTTAGATAAACACACACAGTGACCTACCGTAACTCAATTCGCTTTTGCCGAAGAGTCTCGCTATATATATATATAATTAAATTTAATGAAAAACAGACCACTTTAAGGTACCATTACAATAATTTATTTCACCAAAAGGATTTTTTTTTTTCATTGTTGGAAGTGTTATCTGATGATCCGAAATCCTTTAAAAAGGATTTTGATGAAATAAATTATTGTAATGGTACCTTAAAGTGGTCTGTTTTTCATTAAATATTAGCTCTGTTCTTCACATTGAGCTCTCAGGATTTCATACTCCTTGGATTTACCAATTCGGTTTACCAAGTTCTTCATAACTTAAATATATATATATATGACTAGTGCATTTGTTAAGTTGTTTCCACATGTGACAGTACTTGATGTAATTTTCAGTTAACAATATGTATATAATAGCATTTTCTATATTTTTCCAGTTGCTAAGGACATTTTTGTTTTGTTATGAATAGTTACTTTGTTTTAATAAATTCATTTCGTTTTTGCCTTGAAAAAGTCCACATTAGACGAAATGCGTCGGCTAATATTACAATTTTCCTATTGTCTATTTATAAATATTGTCTCTTTCTGCAGGTTAACTTGTCTGTGTGTGTGTGTATATATATATATATATATATATATATATATACACACACACACAGACAGACATGATAGAATTGACTAGACACTCACAGAAACCATTTATTTTATTAAACAAGTAATTTATACAAATGAAGTAATTATAAATGGTCATAAATTTAATAACTAATACAAGGTGTTCAATAGGGTTAATATCCGGGGACTGACTTGGTCACCGAAGTTTATTGATCCCATTTTGTCTCAACCAATGTTGCGTTGCTTGAGCAGTGTGACATGGAGCTCCATCTTCCATAAATAGGGAGTCCACTTTGCTCATTCTACTACTTGAGAATATTGGAAGGAGCTCTTTCTTTAATATAGAAACATATTTGGTTGAATTAATGTTTCCTTCACACTCCACATGGTCTGAGCGACCATCACTCCAAATTGCACCCCATACCATTACTGAAAGGCCCCCATGTTTCACCGTTGGTTGCAGTCTTCTTAAATCAAACTCTTCACTACAGAGTCTCCATACCCATACTCTTCCACTGTCAGAAAATAATGCGAATCTTGACTCATCAGAGAAAATGACAGTGGTCCAAAAGGTCACAGGTCTCTCCACCATCTCATGAGCCCAATCCTTTCTGTGTTTGATATTGGCTGAACGGAGAAGTGGTTTCCTTCTCGCAGCTCTGCCATAGTAGCCCAGCTTGTGAAGATACCTGACAGCTGTTCTGGGACTGACATCAACTTGTGTTGCTATGTCAGAGGCCTTGCAATGTGGATCCTGTTCAACATTTCTTTTGACAAGACGCATGGTTCTTTCAGAGGGCCCAGGGCGGCCTGGATGAGGTTTTGTGAACTTCTGGCCCTCTCTGGTGAATTGTACGATCACTCTATTAACAGTAGAAAGGGGTATTGAAAGATTTTCAGATATTTTTCTTTGACTAAGACCACCTTCATGTTGACCCACGATACGTCCTCGCTGAAATTCGGAGGGGGTCTGATGCTCCTTTGGTTCATGGCATGTTCCAGTATTGTTATCTGCAATTTTAATAAAATAATTTAATAAGTTAATAAGTTTAATAAGTTAATTTAATTTTAAGTTTAATAAGTTAATTTATCTTGGTTATTAAAAAAAAATCAGAAATAAAATTTATCTTGGTGTCTATTCAATTCTGTCATGTCTGTGTGTGTGTGTGTGTGTGTGTGTATATATATATATATATATATATATATATATATATATATATATATATATATTGTTAAATATAACAGACAACAAATGTCTATTATGTTTGATCATTAGACTCCACTGTTACATCTGTTGTAATTAAACTCCACTGTTACATCTGTTGTAATTAAATAAAAGTATTCATTATTTTTCTTACTTTTCCTTCCTTTCTTTTTCTTACTTTTCCTTCCTTTCTTTTTGCAAATATTTATTTATTTATTTTTTTTTTTCAGATAACTCATCCTGCTGGTTGCTTTTCACAGTTCATCAAATTCTTTGGTGAACATATTTTCATTCTTTGGAAATACATTCTCTTACAGAAAAGGATTTTGTTCTTTTCTCCTCCACCAATAGGCGTAGTTTGCTATCGAGGTAAGTTGCTACTACTGTTTAGTTATTGATCTAGTGTTCTATAACTTTTTGGGAGTGGAATAAACTGCTTCTTCACTCCCAATTCTTCTTTTTCAGCACATGGGCAATCATGGCTCTCTACAACTTCCTATCCTTTGTAGCTTTAAGTAATGTTTGTTTCTTTAGTATTGCTTCCAGTCTCAGTGAGGTACCTTCCTTGCCATTTCCCTCTGCCCTTTCAGGACATGGCTGATCATGGCTCTCTACAACTTCCTATCCTTTGTCATATCTGTCTCCTTACTATCTCTCCCTGTGCCTGTTCTGCTTGCTTACACATATATCACATTCAAACACCAGTTCTTATATGATCACTGCAGTTGAGCAGTGTTGAGCTTGGTCAGTACCTAGATGGGTGACTGCTTGGGAATACCAAGTTCTGTAAATTTGGATGCAAAGTTGGTGCAATAATGTGATAATGGCTCAAAACTGGAGCTGATTTTCAATTCTTATTGGATTCATATATTTACTTAAAATGCAAATACTCTTGGGAAATGTATAAATCCACCTCTTCCTCCCCCAGCTATGGGTTAATTAATATGACTTCTGCCAGTAAATCATTATTATCTTCAAAAGTTTCTTACAGTGTAAAAATATTGTCTGGCTTTAAATAACCTGCAACCCCCCCTCCAAAAAAAAGCAGATCAATCAATCAAAACCTGTTCAGCCATTCATTTGCTTAAACTTTCCTTGTGTGTGTATATATTTTCCTTCTGCTCTTCCTGCTTTCTGTATGTCCTGTAAGTGTCAAATTTTCTAAACCTTCTTTCTTCTTCATGTGTTACAAGAATTTCAACTGTCTTTTTCTGATTCAAAGCTTCAGGTAATCTGTCACATTAGTTTTGAAACAATATAGGAGAAAGTGATAGACTTTCTGGGCGTTATGGCTTGGATGCATCCATTATCACCGATTCCTTACCCCCACATTCAGAAATCAGCAAAGAAGCTGATGGCAGCTGTCTTCTGGGATTCACAAAGCTTGTTACTTGTGGACTTTCTATACTTCATGTTCAGACAATTATCACAGATACTGTGAGGCGCTAGAACCATTGTCCTCAAAGTAGGATGCATGCCCCATGGAGGTGGGGGGGGATTTAATTAGGATGGGGCAATAGAAGTATGATTTATTAACAGTAATTTTTTTTAGTGATTCTGTGAGAGTTAATACATATGGTGTGTATATACAGAATGCATGCATAAAAATATTTGTGTGTATTTATGTCTGGCTTTAAATAACCTGCAAAAAAACCCAGATCAATCAATCAAAACCTTTTTTGCTTAAACTTGTTAGGTACATTATTTACTGTTTCCTTCTGCTCTTCCTGCTTTCCGTATGTCCTGTAAATATCAAATTTTCCAAACCTTCTTTCCTCTTCATGTGTTACAGGAATTTCAACTGTCTTTTTCTGATTCAAAGTGTGTCATTTTATCACATTTTCTCACATTCTTCATCCACAACATTCTAAACATCATTATATTGTTGATTTTAACCTATACACTAAGACGGCTCTAAGTAACTAAAAGACCTACCACAATTTATCATCAGTGGACATAATCTTAACAGTATAAGATATGCAGATGACACTATGTCAGTGGTAGACTAAGAAAGAAAACTGAAAAATTTCCTAAGACAAGGTAGCAAAGGAAAGCAAGAAGAAAGGAGTAACTATTAACTGTAAGAAGACGGAATGTATGGTTGCCAGTAAGAAGGAGAGTTACTAATTGGTGTGAATTACAAATTGGAGATATTAGAATCATGTAGGTACGGAAATTTAACTACATGTGTAAGGTTGTAACAGATAACAGAGGATATGAAACAAATCTGAAGGAACATTGGAATAAGGAAAGATGCCTTCCAGAAACTAACAAAGTATTAAGAAATAGGAAAATTTTGTTAGAAATAAAGAAAAGCATACTGAACTACTATCTTATATTGGTCCTATTCTGGACAGATGTCCCTCTACAGATAGATGCTTGGAATAACATGAACAGGATGCATGAGGAAGTTTTAAAGGAAATGGAAACTAAAAGGATTTATACTTAAAATTAAAAATTCAGAGAGACCTAATGTGAAAAGAGGGTCTGGAGAATTTAACACTCACAGGACATTGAAGGCAGAAGGAGTAAACCGAGTAACTTACTGAACAAGTTTAATGACAGAACAAAGATAACAATAATGGAAATATTAACTGTTTCCTTATTAGAAAACATTTGGCATTCACTGACCAAGCAGCCAGTACTGCTTTTGGTTGAAATTTATAAAATCTTTCTCTTAAAACAATTTTTCAGGAAAAGTCAAGCTGTTATTGCTTTTTCCAGTATTGATGGGGGTTTCCTTCCTAAACTTTTATTTGTAGTAGTGTGGAATGTCAACATCTTGATTATGTCATCATTTTCTCTTCAAGTTACATGTGCTATCCATTTTAGTTGTTGCTGCTGTTGGTAATCCTCAAATGATGTGGTTTCTATTATTTGGTACAGTTCTTAGAGCTACATGAACAGAAAGTTGTGGAGAGCCATGATTGCTCATACCCTGAAGGATCAAGGCATATAAAAGAAACGTGCTACTTTGTCTTGTGAATGTTTTCTTAAGTAGATGCTTTTCCCCTTTCTATTTTTTTATTGGTTGTTAAAGCAAGCTGTTACTTGGAAATTTAGTATTTGACCTTGTCCATCAGATAGAAAATCAAATGTATAGACACTTTAGTTGTTAATGACAAAAACCAAACAGGCCATTGTCCTGGGTATGACGATAAATTTCATCCGCGTCCTGGGTATGACGACAAGCTACATCTGCGTCCTGGGTAAGATGATAATGTCCAACAGCAAGGCCTCTAATCAGGCGGCTTTGAGGAGCGTGGAACCACCTCTTAATTGATGGTGGTTATAAAAGTGTAAAAATAGGTTTTAATACCAGAAATACTTTGTAAAAAATTATTGCCAGAAATAAATTTTTGAAGAAAAAAAAATATTACCAACAATACATTTTTGAAAAAAATAATTATTACCAGCAATACATTTTTGAAAAAAAAATATTACCAACAATACGTTTTTGAAAAAAATAATTACCAGCAATACATTTTTGAAAAAAAACGTATTACCAGCAATACGTTTTTGAAAAAAAACGTATTACCAGCAATATTTTTTTGAAAAAAACGATACAGCAATACGTTTTTGAAAAAAAAACGTTTTTGAAAAAAAAAAAAATAATATTACCAGCTATACATTTTTGTGGAAAAAAATATTAACAGAAATAGATTTTTGACAAAACAAAAATATTACCAGGAAAAAAAAAAAGTTGTCAGCATTAAATGACCCATTGAGGTTGATATGCCATAAAACAAAACAAACAAACAGGTCAGTAGTGTTTATCTGGGTGAAGCCATTTCTTCCCATTCTATCAAACCCTGTGGTTAAGAGTTTGATTAGAAGTGAAAATATAATTATTAGGCTATAACCGTCATGGGATCAAATGCACCATTTTGCCATTATTAGTTCACTTTCTAGGATCTAAAACCTGTGCATCATCAAAGGCTTATTAACTTCAAGCCATCTGTCACCAAACTATTGCAAAGAGATACTATTTGATTATAATGGAGAAGGTTGCAGTTGGTCATTAATTTGTAGTGAGAACTATTACAACTCATGACTGATTAGGGTGAAGTCTTTCAAAAGAAACAAATTCAAAAAATGGACGATTTTTATACATATATATTTTTTAATGCCAAGAGCAAAGTAGGTTACAAATGAAGAGAAAGAAAACTTATGTTCATGTGTACATGGATAGTTAAAAAAAAAAAAAAAGCAAACAAAATAGGGGAATCACTTATGCACTTATACTGTGAGTATGACAACATTTTTTTTTTTTTTTTTTTTTTTTTTTTGTAAATTAAGTAATCGGCTGGGCAACTAAGTCTCCCCAGAAAGGAAAACTCGATACAGGTTGATTTTTCACTTTGTTTTTCGAAATCAACATTGCACTCAGTGTGAAAGCTGGGATAGGATGTGGTAATTACTGACGCTGAAAATTAGATTCATAGCTTTTACTAATTTCCGAGCATTTAGTTTTAAAGGTCATTTGAAACAAATGTACAGAAATACTTAGTTTTCACAGCTGTTTGCGTACAAACTGACTTCAAAATGTCACTATTTCAAGAATAAATCCAGTTGAAATTTCTAGGGTGAATAATGAGGAAAGAAGGCTTGGAAAATTTTACACTCACAGGACATATTGTAGGCAAGAAGGACAGGGAAAAACATTGTAAAACCTACGTAATAAGCTTGTGTAAATGGATGGCATAACAGGGTTTAGGAGAGATAAAAGATAAAATTTACTAAGAGCTACAAAGGAGAGGAAATTGTGGAGAGCCATGATCAACAACATTCTGAAAAGGACATTGCACATAAAATAGAATATTGTTTGTTCATTTTTTTTTTGTTTTTTTTTTTATGTCCATATTCTGTTCATGCTTTTTTTTTCTTTTTTTTTATGTCCATATTCTGTTCAAGCATCTCCTTTGGTCCTTTAGGTCCAGTGTCCATTATTGTCAACAGCATTCTGGACAATCTCTCTTTCTTCTTTAACCATCTTCATACAATTTCAGATTGCTGAGTTTTGAATTCAGATGTGTCCTCCTCTTAAATATTTTTTTTTCTTACTAATACGAGGCTTAAGATCTACTTAAAGTAAAATCTTACTGCATGGTTTTGTAGGAGTGTAAGAAAAGACAATAAGTGACATTATGTAATAAAGATAAACGTTTAACTCTAGTCTTGATGAGAAAACTGTGGAAAGCCATAATCAGCAATGCCCTGAAAGAGATCGGACTTATAAAGAAAAAAAAAATTAACAAATAATCTTCTGTTTTCTTCTACGTTCATATTCTGTCTATCCATCTCATTTGGGTCCAGTGTCCATTGACGTCAACAGCATTCTGGACAATCTCTCTTTCTTGTCTAACCATCTTCGTACAATTTCAGATGGCTGGGTTTTGAATTCAGAGTTGTCCTCCCCTTAGATATTTTTTTTCTACTAATACAAGGCTCAAGATCCACTCAAAGTAAAATGTTACTGCATGGTTTTGTAGGAGTGTAAAAAAAAAAAAAAAAAAGACAAGAATTGTAGTTCATGAAATTACATAGGAAAGATAAATAGTTAACCCTAATCTTGAAGAAGACAAGATTGTAATAATTGGTTATTTAAAGCCAAAAAAATATTGTTAGATTGTAAAAATTTTTTGGAGATAAAAATTATTTTGACAAGAGTCTACTAATTAACCCATAGCTGGAGAAGTGAACTTTCACAAGGGTATTTGTACATAAGTGAATATCACAAATCCAACTGGAGTTGGAACTCTGCTTTGATTTCCAATTGGGATCCATTATCCATTACACCACTCGCACAGATAAACTTACAGCACGTTCTATTCCCAAGTGGTCACCCATCTAGATACTGACCAGCCTCGAATTTGCTTAACGAGTGATCGTATGATAACCTGTATTTCAACAGGATATAGCTATAAGCCCTGTTGTGATTAGGGAAAAAATCCTGCCTGGAGACTGTTCCACAAAGCAACAGTTTTTCGGAAGTAGCTGCCTGAGTGGATCTTACTTGTTACTAATGGAATACAAAGGAAATGTGGATGATTCATCTTTGTGTATGTAGTATGGTGGATCCTAAGTTGCATACCATGAGGAGAGAATGAAAAAATAGATGAAATTATCAGTTTAATAATCTTTTTGTATCTAAATTGGTTGGTTTTTTTTTGTATATGTTTGTCAATAATTATTGAACAGTTCTAACTGAATAGTTATTGCCAATCAAAGAATATTAATCTACATTAGAAAACATATTTAGTGTGTGGATTCACTTCCGTATGTCACTGCACAGGCTGTGATGACATCTAAGGTTGGCTGTATGTGTATACATCTAGCTCACTATGTTCACAGGTTTGTCTCACTGGCCATGATCAAATTCAACAAAGAATAACAACAAATGATTTTCAAGACAGTGATTGAGAAATAGCAAACAATATAATTTCTCACTGAATCGGCAATGTCTTCCTTTGGCTTCAAGAAGGTGAACTCCTGCTTATCTTACTCGCTTCCAGCCATAGAAAAAGAACCCTTACATTCACTGTCTGACAGTCTTGGTGACTGCTGACTCCTCACTGCTAGCACCTTCCTCACTGACTGCTGATGTCATAACTGACTGCCTCATATGGATAGTGGCTGGGGTCCCACCACCCCTATCCATCCACTTGTGTTCTGGAAAAGGAAACCACCCATTCAGTTTTGGGTGGTCAGTTTCTCAAAGGACACTACTTTTATGATTATCTAAAATCACTAACAAAATTTTATGTTTGCCAATTCAAAGGTGGCTGGGGACAGGATTCCTGAAAACCCTGGTCATTAGATTGACTTAAAAGGAAAAAAACTCTATCTATTTATCTCCTAAGGATGTGTGAAAAATCTTATTGTTACATTAGCTTTGAAACTGTTTCTCTTGTGAGAGCTTTTCTGTCTATTTATTTTTGTTTTTTAATTAACATCATTGATGAATTTTCATTTTTTTTAAATCAAATGTTATTCTTGATTTCTATTTAATGGATCTCGCAACTGATTCTGACAATGGAAAAGAAATATTTGGCTTAAAAGAAAGCTATTCCTCAGCACAAGAAAATAGACATTTTTCTTTTTTTCTCAAAAAAAAAAACAAAATAAAAAATTATTAATTTTTTTTTTTTTCTTTTTCAGTTTATTGTGCATGTTGCCTTGGTAACCATGATATGAGGGGTCTAGTGAATCAGGAAGTAACTCCCCATTTTTATATAAATATAGCAGATATTGAAGCATTAGAGACAGAAGTTGCATACATTGCTTGTAAGTATGTCTTCTTTTTTTCTCTTAAAAAAGAAAAATTGTCAAAGTTTAATATTTGTACTTGCAAAAAAAATATTGGTGTGTCAGAAGGACGTATTTTTTTAGCAATTTTTATTGCTTTACAAATCTAAAAAAAACAAATCCAGCTTCACATATTTGGGTTTTGTTAAAATTCTAAAAATACCTTTTTTAAATCAATAAAAATTGCTGAAGGAGTGTACAGTAATAGCAATATCAAGTGAAAATATGTCCTTTTAAGACAATGTTTTTTTTTGTTTTTTTTCTTTCTACCAAAAATTCTTATGTTTGACAAGCCAAATAGCCATCTCATGAATAGACAAATGTTGTCGTAGAAGTTTTCTTACCTCTTTAAAAAGTCTGTATAAGCATTTTCAGAAAGACAAATATTTTTTAAAGTTCTTTTTGTCATTATGCTAAGTCTGCTCTGTATGTAATGACATAGAACTGACCATGAGAGAAACATGTGAATAGTTTTCTAATATTCATATTAATAATGATAAAAATAAATCCATCAAATTATTTTTTTTCACTTGTTTAAATAATTTGGCACAGTTTTAAGAAAATCTAATTAAACAGATTATTTTGACTTATTCCTATAGTTCCTATTTTTTTTTTTTTTTTTTTTTTTTTTTTTTCAGCTTTATTTGTATTAATATGAAGTAGCAGATAATGCTTATTATGAACGCTGTTTTTCTAACTTAGGATTGAATTTTGACAAGACAGATATAAATTCTTTCTATACGAACACGATGAATTTTAAAAGAACTTTATCAACAGAAACATTACTTATATTGGCAATTCCTAAACTTTGAATTAAAAACAAAAATGTTTAGTAAAATATGCTTTTAAACAGTTATGCAAATTAAATATTACTGCTAATTTTGTTAATACTAATTCTTTGTAATATATATAAAAGGTAGGCACTTCAGTATAGTGTATTGGTTAGCAAGCTTGTTGTGCTAGATTAATTGCGGCTCAGTAGTGTGTTCAGTCCTCACTGGGTGCTCCATACTAATGGTCTTGTGTTACATCTAAGCTATGTGTTGGGATCTGTTTACCCATACATTTGTTTTTATCTGAGTCTCAGGATTCCAAACATTTAACAACAACAACACATCTTTTAAATGAAACATAAACAAGGTTATTTTCTAGAGGAAAATTAGAAGTAGAATGTCAGTTGAAATAACATATATTCTTTTCCGAAATATACAATAACGATAAAATGTTCAATTTTCCTTGCAATGAAGTTTGATTTATAAAGAAATTAAGTGTTCATAGGGCAGTGTGAAATGTGTGGACAGACTTTCTTTATGGTGGTCAGTCTAATGTGTTCGTGAGTTCTTCAACAAGGCCTTAGTCTATGGCTGCTGGCTGTTATCGCTTCATTGTGTGAATGGGTGTGTGTGTGTTTGCACATGTAGATTTAAACTAGCTTCTGAAATTGTTTTAAATCTCAAGAAGCAATATATTTTTTATATTTGTAAAGGGATCTGAAATCTAATTTCACATAGAGGTGCAAGTTTTTTGAATACAAGGTTTTCATTAATTAGAAAATAATTTCACACTGGCTAGTGTAAATCTTTTTTTCAAATTTGTGGGAGTGATGAAGAGTTATTATTATTTTCTAAATTATCCAAAAATAACACCTGTGACACCCACCGGTGGTTACAGTCGTTGTCCAATATGTGACACCCACTGGTGTGGTTGCCAAGCCAATATGTGACGTCCACTGGTCGCGACATCAATATATGACACTGCACCATTGACCCGTGGTCAACTCCCAGTTGCGGTGCGAAGCTGTAAGGTTTCTTCCACCAGCGTTTTGGAGTTGACTCTTTGTCGCTGCCACCAGCCTGTGTCCCAGTCGATCTGGTCATTTCCAGTTTGATACCAATTTGTTGTTCTCAGCTCACCTCCAACGCATGGTCACCAAAGTAATTGCTTTGATCTCAAGTCTAACCTACCCACGTTGTGACTTTGATCTTAGGTAGACGAAATCAATCAGGCGTCTGGCCATAGTGCAAGCTGAATCCAGAGTAAAGGTGATACTGCACAAGCGTAAGTAAAAAAAAAAAAAATATAATAAAACAAACTCAAGAGGTTCAAATATGTTGAGCAATAACAATTATCTTTATCTGTCTGTGGAATACAGGAGTGTTTCTCTCCCAGCCCGTTTCTATGGATTCGTGACACTTTTTGCATTTCTTAAGCGAGTTATGGTATCTTAAATCGTTCGTCAATAAAACTTGCTTTTGGTAGGAAGACTAAGTCGAGAGGACGTGGAAATCTTTCGGTCAGCTTCTGCGAGGCTGGTCTCCAACTCAACTCTCCAACTTCTCGAACTAACTCCAAACTCGAACTGAACTCGAACTGATCAGCTGCCTCGAGATGTTTGTTTATATGGACACTGACCAAAACCCTGTGTGGGGGCCCGACGTGGTTTGGGTTCTCAATTCCCAACAAGAATTCTCTTTGTTCTTAGGCCAGGAAAATTACTTACTTCCCATTTTTTGAAGATTAATCCCTTTTCACTTCGAGGCTTCCTCCCTTGTCCATGAGGGAAGGTTGTAGGAGAGTTATACTCCTAGACTCTTCCTCTCTCACATTGGTATCTCATACCAATCCCCTCAGTGGGTGTTAACAACTTCTGTCTTCCTCATACATTCACCTCAGCCTATCACCCATGCTACCACGGCCAATGATCTCTTGGCAGTGTGGGTGTGGCTAGACTGGCCCTCTTAGAATTATTCCAGAATTTTGTTTACAAAATCCTTTTTTTCTTTTTCCTTTTCCTTCGGCCAAAACATTTACAAGCCCCAGATTGCCAAATAATTCTTATCACATCCTGATTTTGGGGACACCCAAAAAATCCGCTTAGCCTGGACCTCTACCAACTCATTAATCACTGTCAAAACCCGACACCTGGTTTCTCCACTAGTCAACTTTTAACTGGGTGGTCGTGTTTACCTGAGAATCAAATTCTTTATTTTTCTCATGCCTTAAAATTCTCTTATCACCAGATGCTCATTTTTGAGACGCTATGTTTGAAGTCAGCAGTTTGAATAAGTAATAATAATGATTCCCTTTACAATTTCCTTCTTATACCAAGATTCGTGCATATCCCAGATGGCTTCCTTCGATGGAACCAGGAATTAAAATTAAATGATATCTCTGAAAGATAATTATTATCTATTCTCTGTGGTGGTCTCAAGCCGAAATTTTTTTTATGGTTGCATGCATTGGTTGGCTTTGTTTTTCTTTCAGAATTCTGTTTTGTTTGGCATGTCACTCCCTTATCGTGACAATAATTAATTTTGACAGAATCACAATCTTGTTTTTTCTTACGGATTTTATGTCTTTTGCGAAAGTATCTTTTTTTGTAAATAAAATAAATTCTTCTTTTTAATGTCACTCAGTCTATCTTTCGATATAGCTCTTTCTCGCCTTAAGTATTTCCTGTTTTTAATTTCTATGGTTAATTAGTTAGCCAATTACCATAGCTAAATAGTGTCATACATGGTAGGTCTACAATTACGTCTGCCAAGTATTTTGACAGTATTTGTCTTAGTAATTATTTTTTATTAAACAAACTTGATTGGATTTTATAGGTTGAAAAATATATATAGGATTTAATTCCTATATGTGTTTAGTAAATCACTGGATGTGGTGTAATGGTTAATGAGCTTGTCTCACTAGATCAATTAAGTCTGAGCAGTGAGTTTGATCCTCATTAGGTGCTCCATACTTTTGGCCTTGTGCCATATTTAAGTTGAGTAGGCATGTTAGGTGGGGGATACACAGACACAATTTAGACTTACATGAATTTACAAAAGATAATTGGATATTCTAAAATATTAGAAATTGCAAAAAACTTTTCTTTTTTTTTTTTTTCAAAAAACCCAAAAGTAGAATGTGTGTAAATGAACTATATACTTTTGTTTTTGTTAAATCCTTTGTTTCTGAATACATTGTTAGTCATCATTTTTAGGATCAAAGCATATTTGTTTTCGACCTTGTTCTTTTTATCTTTAGAGTGGGTCATTAACATCAAAAGCAAAGCAATACAGGTTGTGCATCTTTTATCCAAATCCCAAATCCCCCAAAATCAAACAGTTTTTCAGTGCCACAGATGGAAAATTTCAGAAAGCATTGGGATTGTTCCCAGATGATGTGCAGCTGCTAATCTATCCTGGGTTGGGTTGGGTTGGGTTGTCACAGCCCAGCTACATAGCCTATGTTGGCACCAGTTTTTTTGTTAGCGAATGTCACAGCAACACCTTTCACACTCAAAGATATTATTCAAAATTCAAAATTCAAAAAGTCCTTCATTTATATATTTTTGTAAATAGTGATCATGTTTATCTTGTTCACATACAGAAAGTACAAAACATTATTTTTACATGAAATCTTAATGTAACCATTTAAAGGTCTGTGTGAGTATTACATGACGAGTATCATTATCTGTATATACACAAAATTTATTAAATTTTATATAAAGCTACTTTCAGCGTATGTGTTATTTATATAAACCTTCATAGTATAAAGTATGAGCTGTGTTATGAAATGTAAAGGTATATCGTGTTTATGCTTGGGTTCCATTCCCAAGCTGCACCATTTTATCAATGTTATATGCAAATTAAATAGTCTGTATTCCAGAATGAAAAAAAATCATCTGAAAAACGAATCACTTCTAGTCCCAAGAATTTTGGTTAAAGGATTCTCAACTTGTATCTGAAGAAAACCAGAAGATATTGGCTGAAATTATCAAAGTGATAAACTCAAAAATACTTGTCCAAATGATTTGTAGATAAGATATTGTTCTTTCTAGAAGATTCAAAAGAAAACTGCTTTTTTTTTTTCTTTTTTTTTTTTTTTTTTTCATTTCATCCCCATTCTTCATCTAAGTGATTCGCATTTTGTATGACACGTGTACGAGAACCACCTCATTAAACATGTAGACTATTAGATATTAGGGGCATACAACTCTAACTCAAGGGAGATAATTAAAATGGTGGCTGTCTAAAAAAAAGTAAGATACAGATAGGCATAAATTAACCAAAATTAAAGCTTTGTGAAAACTGTAAGTACAAAGCCAAAGGGCATATACAATACTTTTTGTAACGTAAAATATCACCTTCTTAAGTATATGCTTATGGGCCATTATAACAAAGCTGACTGCCACCAGTAGACAAATATAGTGGGGTATCTGTCTATATTTCTGAGATGAGGTATTATGTACACTATTTACATTATTCGGACTATTGTCCTCATCTTTGCTGCCATATTTATCCACTATGCCATGTGTCCTTAAGGATACATGGCACACTGAATAAAGGTGTTTGTTAGATCTAGTGACAGGACCCAGAAAGTTGTGAATTCAATACCTGGTTAAGGCAGTGGAGAACTTGGAGAGGTGAATTAACAGAAGATAACTGATAACTGACATCCGTTAGACATGGCACATGGAACTAGAATAGTCTACTCCAGCAAGCAAAATAAAGGGTTCAGTTCGACATTCCAACTACCTGAAGAAGGCTGGAGCATACAACAGCTGAAACGGTGTGAAAGTTATGGCAACAAGATGAAGATAATAGTCCGAATAATGTAAATAGTGTAAATATAGTGCTGTTAGGTGTTATGGAATGACTGTCTATAGTTAAGTGTAATTGACAAGATTCTCAATAAATGATATTGACAAAATTCTCAATAAACAATAAGAAAAGGAAGAAAAAGAATAGGGCAAGATAATACTGAGCAAACCGAGGTAAAGCAACAGTAATAAAGGCAAAAAGTTTAAAGTAAGAATTGTGGTCACACACACACACACACACACACACACACACACACACACACACACACACACACACACACAAAAGGGATACAGTTCAGTGACTAGTGTTCTCATTTCAAGACGAGAAAGAATGACAAATGAAACTGAGAATTGTCCATTATTTATTGGTTAGTAAGAAATCCCAGCATGCATCTGTGAATTTGGGGAGCGAATGTTTTTAGCAATCATTCCTTTAGATTGTAATAAGATTTTTGCATACAAGGGCAAATTCCTGGGAACTTGTTGTGTATAGCAAATATGAAACTCGTAGGAAGCTGTTATCAGTTTGGTGTGATGCATTCAGAGGTATATAAATTTGCAGGATGAGCCTTGATTGATTGATTCATTCATTCATTTTTATAAGTGAATATAACAAACCAGATTGGAATTGGAACTCTGCTCTTCACTTAACAATCCGAACCATTATCCATTACACCACCTACACATTCAAGTTTACAGCAATTGGTACTCCTAAATGGTCACCTATCTAGCTACTGGTCAGGCTCAACATTGCTTAACTTTGGCGATGAAACAGGAATCGGTGTTTCAACATAATATGGTCATAAGCCTAGGATGAGCCTTGTGTAGAGTATTCTTATTTGTCAACAACAGAAGACAATATTAGACATATTGAAGCTTTGAGTTGAGATGATTGATATTGTAAAGATATGGCACAAGAAAACTTGATCTTTCAAAATTAATGATCCATGAAATCTGGTTAGGAAAGTGTCATCTCATTGAGTCCTAAAGCAACTGACAAAAGATGCCAGCTCAAGGGAATTTCATTTGAGCTTTTGGAACAATATAGAGGGAGGTGATTGGGTACATGACCTGAATGCATCTATCCTTACCCACCACTCAGAGGTCATTTATCAACAAAGAAGCTGATGGCAGCTATGTTCTAGGACGTCCAAAAGATGTGTTACTTGTGAACTTCATACTGTGAGATGCTTGACAAAAGTTGTTTACTGAAATAGGCCAAGGTGTTTATATGTTAGTAGTTCATGAAATCGTGTTGCGATACTGGAAAATGTCATTTCATTGGATCCCAATGCAATTGAAAGTGCTAGCTGCTCTTACAAATAGGTTGAGTATGCAAGACATTGACAGATTTCAAAACAGGTTAGCTGTCAAGGAAAGAACAGTAACTCACTCCTAAATTATGTAACATATGGTTCACCATAGATAGTAACCATTTCACTAGTGTATTTCAATGTCTTCTGCAGCAAAATGTCTACCTCTTTAAACAAGTCCATAAATTTACATTGACCTTGTGAATACTCATCAACCAATGGTGTTATAAGACTTGTACATTTGCATTTGCACTTTCCACATTGCAAATGGCTATTTACATGCAAAGCACCATGCTTGTTTAACTTCAGGTAATTTGTCACATTAGTTTTGAAACAATATAGGAGAAGGTGATAGGAACTTTCTGGGGATTATGACCTGGATGCATCCATTATCACCAATTCCTTACCCCTACATTCAGAAATCTGCAGTCGTCAAAGAAGCTGATGGCAGCTGTCTCCTGGGATTCAAAAAGCGTGTTACTTGTGGACTTTATATACTTCATGTTCAGACAATTATCACAGATACTGTGAGGCGCTAGAGCCATTGTCCTCAAAGTGGGATGCATGCCCCATGGAGATGGGTGGGGATTTAATTAGGGTGGGGCAATAGAAGAATGATTTATTAACAGTAATTTTTTTTTTTTAGTGAGTCTGTGAGAGTTAATACATATGGTGTGTATATGCAGAATACAAAAATATTTGTGTGTATGTAGGTAAATGTGTAATTACATCTGTATAGTATATACTATATATATATTGATATTAGTAACAATATTTTTATAAATATTCTAAAATTAAATGATGATATTATTGCATATCTGCAGTCTCAAGTTTTTAAGGAAAGTTAATCGCCTTTTAAGCTTCTTCCACATGA
This sequence comes from Acanthosepion pharaonis, assembly GCA_903632075.3. NCBI lineage: Eukaryota > Metazoa > Mollusca > Cephalopoda > Sepiida > Sepiidae > Acanthosepion > Acanthosepion pharaonis. The sequence continues at coordinate 332,756 of CAHIKZ030003908.1, read as the reverse complement.
ATAAGTGTTCACTTTTTGAATAATAAGAATTATATGTGGGGTGACATCAAGATTTTAGAGATGCTTAGGTGGGTCATGGCCCCAAAAATGGTTAGGAACCACTGGTTTAATCTGATGCACTTTTAATATAGTAAACACTAGAACATTAGGCTTCTGATTGTGGAAGTGGAGTTCACTTTTTGGATAAAAATTATATGACACTGTGGGAGTGATATCAGGCATTTAGAGATACTTAGGTGGGGCCTGGCCAAAAAAAGGTTGGGAACTTCTGCACTAGACAGAGGAATGTTGTTCATTTAAAGAAACTAGGATATTTGTGTGGGTTGTTATTCTGCTAATGCCAAAAGAGTGGCTGCAGTGATATGGTTGGAATATTTAACACTTGTTTTTTTTTTTTTTTTCTTTTCTAGGTACAACAGAGAAAATCTTTGAAAGTAAAACCCACCTGTTTGATGTTTATGTAAATAATCAAAATGTAACTACAAATTCACCTGTGCTAAAAGAATTACTCAAAGTCAGTGATGCTGACAGAGACAAATTTACGAAACTTAATAACCAAAGGTCAGTTTCTTTTTTCTTTTCTTTCTTTTTTCTTCCTGTTTCTTTTTTCTTCCTGTTTCTTTTTTTTTCTTCCTGTTTCTTTTTTTTTCTTCCTGTTTCTTTTTTTTTTTTCTTTCTTTCTGTTTCTTTCTCTCCGTCTTTTTTCTTTTTTTTTTTGATTGTGCTACTTACATCACTCTTTGTTGTTTTTCATAAGTAATAGTCCCTTCCCAAAGGAGGTAGCACAGTGGTCTTTTCAAACAATAATTCCTGCTAGTCTTTGGTTGAAGGCAAGGTAGTAGAATGAAAAAAGAACTAAATATCAATTGTAAGAACACAGAATTATGAAGTGGAAAGATTATATTGAACCCATTGCTAGGTCAGCTGCTAAAAAAATTGGTCACTGTGTCATGCTAGAAATTTTACTTTTTAGAATCTATCTTACATATCTATAAGTTTACCATTCACCCATGTGTAGAATATTACTGCCACATATGGTCCAGTGCTACTTGATAAAATGCAAAGAAGAACCAGCAATATTATTGGTCTTGGCATCTCAGCCTCAGTCACGTAAAGTTGCCTCCCTATGCCTTCTCTATTAATACTTTCATGGTAACTGTTCGGATGAGCTCTTCGCTATGGTACCTAGAATTTATGAATTTAAGCACAGTACTAAACTGGCAACAAGTTCTTATCAATTTACAATTGAATTGGCTAGATGTAACCGTAAGTTCTATGCTAACAGTTTCTTTTCTTGCACTTCTTGAATGTGGAACACTCTTCTGGCTCCATGCTTTCCAGTCAACTTTAATCTACAAAAATTTAAATGCAATGTCAACCACTATCTATTGTCTTCCTGATTACTTTTCTATTGTTCTTGCTTCTTAGTAATGTTTCTGTTGATGCTTAAATAAGTGCAGTACTAGATTGGCAGCTAGGTCTCATCCCTTTAGTGTTGAAATGACTAGATGAAACTATAAGTTCTATGCTGTGTCTTATGTGTTTCTTGCTTGTGGAACTCTTTTCCAACTTCTTGTTTTCTTCAAAAATTTAAATGCAATGTCAATTGTTATTTTTTGTTGTCTTAATTCCTTGTTCTTTTACTGTTCAATCTCTTTAATGTTATCTGTTTTGCATATTCTTTCACTTTCAGTAAGCTCATGCATGTTAGTGGCTTTATTGCCTTGCTTGGAGTGAAACAATTAAGAAAAAGAAAGGAATTTTGATATTTAGCCAGATTCTGTAGGTTGGGCTGAGAACTTTTCAGCATTCTATTGTACTATTAAAATAATAATATATTGCCTATGTGTGTGGAGACACGGTGGAGTAATGGATAGCAGCTTGGATTGGAGAGCTGAGTTTGAATTCTAATTGAGTTCATTTTCATTGCATTTACTTATATGCTAATACCCTTGGAAGAGGTATGAATCCATCTCTTTTCCCCCCAGCTATGAGTAAATAACAGGACAGACTGGGCTTTATAGCCAAAGTTTGTAACCAGTCTAGGAGAAGGAAAACTTGCATTGTAGGTCTTGCCTCTTTAACTTGATGTAGGACTCTGTGTTGAGTCTGAGGCCCTCACCAACAAATCCGGGAGTTCTTTCTTTATCAGAACAATCAGTGTTTTCCAAGCTGCCATACCTTTGTAATCAGCATTAGACTCCTCCAACTCTTTCCGAATCCTCTGCACTCTACACAGATTTACACTCAGAAACTTTGAAATGTTTGTAATGGAGCTTCCAGCACAAATGCCAGGCAGTACAGCATGCCATTTTGCAAATTTCTGATGGAGTGAATTGGATCACGGTGCTTTTTTTTTTTTTTTCTCTCTCACAAATGGTGCCCTACTGATTCTACTATATTGTGTCGTCGACAAAATCAAAATCAAGCAAATGTGCATGTGTGAAATTAAAAATATAAAATGCCGACAATTTATCCATCGCACCCTGTATAATAAAATATTTAATTTTTGCTTTTATTTTATTTATTTTTTTTTTTTTTTTTTTTTTATTTCAGATCTGCTAATTTGTTTTCAATGGAAGAACAAAATAAACAAACGATGGATGAGGAAGAGCTATTCACGACGTAAGTTCGAAATTAGTTTTTGTTTTTCTTTCTCCATTTGCTGAAATTCTTCTTTTTTTTTCTTTTTTTTTTTTTTTTTTATTGCTTCTCCCTATCCAAAAAACTATAATTAATTTTTGTATGCTTGTTTTTCAAGAGGCCTGGTTAATTCCAGAACATTTTTTTTTATGTATCAGCACTTTATTCAAGTATTCGAAATAATTACTCAATGAGATTTCAACTATAAAACATTCATTTATGATCAACTATAACAAGTGATTGATCTGCAAGTACTTAAGTTTAGTACTTATATTTTGCAAGAACTACTTAATGAGATTCTTTTGCCTTGACCTGGGTTGAAATTGGCCCAGGCATCACAAACTGTTTCTTTGAAAATAAAACACTGGTTTTGTAAACCATAAAAGTTCTTTTTACTGAATTTCAGGAATAAGTTACTTCTCGAGCCAGTATTGACCGAGTAGCCACTCTTCGGGCCCGTATTGACCGAGGAGCCACTCTTTGGGCCCGTATTGACCGAGGAGCCACTCTTGGGCCCAGATGACCGAGGAGCCACTTGATGACCGAGGAGCCACTCTTCGGCCCAGATGACCGAGGAGCCACTCTTCGGGCCCGTATTGACCGAGGAGCCACTCTTCGGGCCCGTATTGACCGAGGAGCCACTCTTCGGGCCAGTATTGACCGAGGAGCTACTTCTCAAGCCCGTATGGACTACTCCTCGGGACAGTTTTGACTAAGGAGATAAATTCTTGGGCCACTGTTCACAAAAAAGTTATTTCTTGGGCTAGTATTCATAAATATTAGAATGTCTTTGTTGTTTCTATTTTCTAAATAAGTGTTTCTTTAGAAATTTTAATCTTTAATTTTTATCCATATTGATTATTTTTTATTTTCAATTATTTCTTCAGATTTTTTGCAGAGCAAAATAACCGATTATTCCAAACTTTATTGGATGTGTCATCATCCCAGGACCGACAACTGACCTCAGACCACATGAAGCTGATGGGGCTGGACCCTATTGGAGATCGTGTCTTTCTCATGGAATTAGTTGAACACTATGGTATTGATGTTGTTCTCATGGTCGATAATCCTTGTTGTCCTAAGTAAAATCCCCAAAACAAAATTATTATAATCATTATTGTTATTAATCAAAGCTAGTTAAGGTTTTCTTTCATTGTCACTTTATTGGATAAACCTCTTCATTGAACAGGTGTTTAAAATCATATATTTGATTTTGGTCCCCCCCCCCACACACACACACTACTTGTTTTTGTTTTTTTTTTTTTTGTTTTTTTTATTTTATGCATGACTTGGGTTTCTTATGAATTTCTGGAATGAGAAGTTAATATTTACAGCTGAGCTAATGTCCTCATCTTTTTGTTACTATTACAATGTTTCAACCATAATGTCCTCAAGCCTTTTTCATGTGCCTGCCATAACTGGGTAACCATCAAGGAATTTCAAACTGAACCCTTTATTCAATCTACAGTGATAGATTGTTCTTATTCTGCTGTCCATATTTAGGAATGATATCTCATCTTGATTAATTGTTAATCTATTGCTAGTTCTGTTTCTGATGAGCCTGAACATATCTGTACTCTCCAGCCTAGGGGTTGAACTTTCAGTTAAAACATTGGTTGGTGAATTTGGTGGCATAACAAGTTAATATCTGGATCAGTTAGTAAAGATATACTCAAACTCAGTGAAAACGTGATGAGTAATAAATTAACAATTAATCAAGAAAAGCAATAGCTGAACAATTAACAAAGATGAGATATCCATAGATATCTACTAGTGTAGATTGAATAAAGGAATCTGTTTGAAATCTTCCAGATGTTATCCAGATCAACATTCCTGAGGAAGGCCTGAGAGCATAACAGCCAAAATATTATAGTAACAGCAAAGAGGAAGACATTAGTCCAACTGTAAATAATCATTTGAGTGAGAGCACAATGTTGGGTGGAATGTTATGTCAATATACCTGGAGTCTATCTGCAAGGATCTTGACATTCTCTCAGTAATTCTAATTACTTTGTTATCATAAAGATCCAGGCATTAGAAAATTTGACAATTTACTAATTTAAAATTAGTCATTTTTGACTGGTCAGAACTGACAAGAAATAACTAATATTAGGGTCCTTATTTATTTATTTATAGTAGATGCAGCCACGAATTTGCTGAAAAAAGAGCATACCATACTGAAAAAATGCCCCAAACTTGATAAAAACAGTTTTATTGTCAAAACTTAAGTTATTATTAAGAGGAAAGACCAAAGTATTTTTTTTTGATTATTTAATTAAATTTTTTAAATCCATTCTCATATATTCAAAATTTTGGTTAAAAATCTTGTTTTTCTTGCATCAGTGGGGACACTAAAGATTAGTTAATGCTTAGTACAGGAAATTGTAGCATCCTTTTTGCAGTTAAAAAAAATACATTAATTTGGAAATTCTTGAAAAACATCAATTGTCAGATTTTAATGAAACATTCAGGACTTATTCACAAATGAATGAAATTATTTTAGAAATTTTTAGTTTTAGAAAATCTTGTTAAATTTACATCTGTTACCCCCTCATTCACTTAATTTTATTAAATTTCACCCACTTAATATTTACATTAGTTAAAAGCAGGACTCCTTGGAGAATTTAAATCATGAATTTTTTTTTTTCGTAAAACAGAAACACCATTTACCAAAAATCTACTCTGAATTGTAAAACAAAAATGCAATAAAACTGTGACTTTATTTAATTAGGAAAGCTTTTAATTGCTTTTAAAAATAAGATATATTAAGGATTACTATTGGCTTGAGAAAAAAATTTTCAATGAATAATAAATTTTTATAAGAATTGTTTTCATTTTTTTTTTTTTTTTAAATTTTAATTAGAATAATTTATTAGGTTTTAAATCTTTCAAAATTCTGTATTAATTTCACCCTTTTAGATGATATTAAGAAAAAACTATATTTACTAATCATTAATGAAAAAGCTTAGTACAAATCATCAAACACCAATATTTTTAAAAGAAATAATTTTTTTTTTTATATGTATAAACATGATGATTTTTGTAGATATAGATGTTTACGCATCACATTACCAAAAAATAAGAGCAATAATTAAGTAAATTTAAAGCCAAAGTATCTAAAATTCAATAAAACATTAGATTACGGAGAATAATTTCCTAAATTTTTAAGATTACTGAGTACTTAAAAATTATATAAAAAAGATGCTCATGTTATAACCTTCATTTATTTTTTATGGATGAAGCTCCTGAAGAACAACATTAGACAAACATCCCTCTGTTAGCAAGTTGTCAACACTTAACAGTTTAAATAAACTGCTACTGGCTGTGTTAAAAAAATGCCTTTCTGCAATATTTTAAACTTAAAGTAAATAATACTTGTTTCAAATCAGATTAATTAATCTTTAAATCAGCTAATATTCCCCAAATAAAGTTTCAGAGAAGTATGTTTTATTTTTGGAAGATTTTTAAATAAAATGGATTACATTCTGATGACAGGTGACTAAAAATGGCACTAAAGTAAAAAAAAAAAAAAAAAAATTCAGCAATTTCAAAACAAAAACTCCTCCCAATGAATTTAAATTTGTTTTGAAATGCAGCAAAGTATTTTTGCTTATTGGAAATATTAATCTATTGACTTAAAAGTAAAACTAAAATAAAAGCTTCAGGATTTTTTCATTTTTAAATATTCATTTTAAATCTTTGTATCACGAATCTGTAAAGGTACCTAATTTCTACCAGAATAATTTAAAAACAAAATATGTTTAAGGATTTGCTGAAGATGAAGTTTCACTTTTCTTTCTGACTTTTGGCCACATCATGTTGAAACATCAGTTTCCGTAAGATCACCAAAGTTAAGCAACATCAAGCCTGGTCTGTACATTGATGGGTGACCACTTGGGAATGCCAGGTGCTGCAAGCTTGGATGTGTGGTCAGACTTGTTAATCAGAGGGCCGAGTTTCAATTACTGTTGGGTTCGTTATATTCACTTATGTGCAAATACCCTTGGAAAAGGTATAAATCCACCACTTCTCCCCCAGCTATTGGTTAATTAGTAAGACTTATATCACTAAACCATTTCTGGCTTTAAATAACCTGCAAAGGTTTGATAAGCCAAAGAAAACAAATCAATCTTTTTTTTTTCTTTTTTTTTTTTTTTTTTTTTTTGTTTTGTTTTTTTTTTAAAACTTTAATAATTCTGTGTTTGTTTTCCTCAAAGGCTTTAATCATCTTAAATTATTGTTGTCCTTTCAGTAACAGACGCCGTTGTTATTCAAGTATTGTTATAAACATGTAAATAAAATTTGTACTAATAATATTTGGGGGATACAGTTACATTGTGTTTTGCAAGATGAGGTTGAGAAAGATTTTTTTTTTTTTTTTTTTTTACTTATTTCTTTATGAATGTTTTTGCAAAAGTATTTTTTTTCTTAATATTTGAACGATGCAATTTTTGGTTTTAAGATGTTCTTAATAGAAAAAAATAAAACTAATTTTGCAACAAATACTTTATTTTATGAACATGATCAGCATGTTGTGGCCTTGTTCATAGTTCTTTTTTTATTAATAATGCTTCCCATTATGTTTAGCTTTTTTTTTTTTGCATGTGGATGAGGTTATTATATTTGTATTGTCAACAAGTATGTTGCAGATGGAGTTGGGTAGGTCACTGTGTGTATTTAAATGAGACCTAATAAAAAATGAAAAAGCCAACACTCAATAACATCAACTATGAACACAGCCACAATGTGTTGACCTTGTTTGGAAAATAAAACAGTCCTATAACTCTAGATACATACACAAAAATAATTCCATCCATTCAGTTAAGTTAAAAACGAATATATTGACAATTTCTACATCATTCATGTCTAGGAACACAAGAAAAATAAAAAAAACTGCAGTTCCTTGTCAGTTGCTTTTAATGAAATAAGAGATTGCTGCACAAATATATATATATATATATATGTATATATAATATTAATTAATGAATTTTGCTCTGTCTCTGACATAGAGCTCTCTCAGGATCTATATCCTCTTGGAAATCCCATACGGATTACCACATATATAAAAGGAAACATTGAAGTCAACACTAAGAGGCGACAGGCTGTTTCATGCTAGGCACAACCGTCAGACCACGAATGTTCATTGTTTAAGAAAAAAAATGATGTTCATTCGCAGCCTGATGATTGCGCCTAGCATGAAACAGCCTGTTGCCTCTGAGTGTTGATTTCAATGTTCACTTTTATATTTATATTTACATACGCTCTCTCTGATATTGAGCACATTATCCCATAAATATCGCACACCTTAAAACTATATTTTTTCATATATATATATATGAAATGATAAAATATAGTTTTAAGCTATGCTATATTTATAGAGTAAAAGTGCTCAGTATCTGGCTAGTGTATGTAAATATAAGAAGTGTGGTCACTGATGTTAACACGGAATGGCGATAGTTGTTTCATGTTTGAATGCAAACTTCAGGCCTGAAGGTTGCGTTCAACTATAAAACAGACTGTTACCACTTGGTGTTGAACTCTGTGTCCACACTTTTCATATGTAATTTCTGCAATCGTTATTTTGTACACCTATTTGAGTTGTTATACTTTTGTATTTCTTTTTCTCTTTTTTTTTTTTTTTCTTTTTTAAAACAGTGAAATTAATAACAACTGGCCTAGATTAAGAAGTCCTACTAAAGAAAGATTGTGCCTCTGACAGGAATTGAACCTGTACCCCACTTTTCCATCAATTGTTATTAATTTCACTGTTTAAGAAAATAACAAAACTGATAGTGACACAAATATGTGTACCCACTAAAAATGATTGTTTGTGATAAGAAATAATATCGGATAAAAAATAAATAATATATAAATATATATATATATATATATATATATATATATATATATATATATATATATATATATATATAGGTTAGTTAATAAAATGAGGACAAACAAAAGGTTAACAATATAATCAGTATGATAAACATTTAATTATTAACCATGACAAAAATAAGCACAGAAAGAAATTTTTTAAGTTCAGAATTTTTAGACACATATATGTCCTTCATCAATGGATCGAGAAATAAACAGAGAAATGGGAATGACTCACTGACAGTTGTTCTTGTGGATGGTGTGAATTCCGGTGGAGATCGTATTATTAGCAAAAATCTGATTCCTCGGTTTGCGAAACTTTTTAACTTTAAAAAAAAAATACTTCTATCGGTGAGTAATTCCCATTTTTCCGTTTATTTCACCTTCCGTTTATGAAGGATACAGGTGTGTCCAAAAATTCTGAACTTAAAACTTTCCTTTCCATGCTTCATTTCTGTCATATGGTTAATATTTAATAAATGTTTATCATACTGATTATATTGGTACCCCTTTCATTTGTCCTCGTTTTATTAACTAAGCTATCTATTTTACATATTATTAGAAGTACATGTGAACCCTTTTTTCTATATTTATTTATTTTTTTTATTTTTTTTTTAAGGCTTCTTGATTGGGCAGAGAACTTTTCAACACTCTCTTGCATGCATTCATTGAATTTTTCCCTCACATTTTTTTTTTCTCACCTGGCTTAGGTTTGTGAATTTTCTTTTTGATATTGATAAGTATAAAATAAGTATAATTTTATTTTAAACATTCATTTTTTTTTTTTTTTTTTTTTTTTTTTTTGAATTCAAATTTTTTTCAAATACTTTCATCCTGTTATTTCTGATAGTGATTACGTTAAAATTTGGGTACACTTTGTGTACAGCCCTTGTCACTTTAAAAAAAGGACCAGTTAAATTCATTTTCTTAACTTTTAATATTTAATATTAGTTAATAAACATCACAAGATTTAGTTACTTTTAATGAATATTCTTTGATCTCATATTTCATTGCCACATTGAAGATAATAAAAATTTAACTTTTTCTATATAAGAAATTTTTCCCCTTGAAGTTGTGGGCCAGTATCTTATTGCATGTAACTGGAAAAATTGTTTTACCATAACCAATATTTTAAACCTTGTAAATTCAATAATTTAATGACATTTTTATGTCAATCTTCTAAAAATGAAATTACTGATATTTGTCAAATGTAAATAATTTCAAATGTTAAGAGGTGCAAATCCTCTTTATCTTGTTGCTTGCGTAACAATTGCGATGTTCATATTTTTTACTGTAATTTATTTACTTGTTGAACTGCTTGTTTTTTGTTTTCTTTCTACTTGGGACAATGTTCAAATGTATCCACTTTCCTCAGAGCATTTTCTTTCTTTTAAATTACAGTTGATAACAGGTGCAAGATCACAAAATGTTCACCCAATACAAGGCCCAAGAGCCACTCGTGGTAGAGCTTTATTGTGTGGAGTTATGTTAGTGCGGGAAAGAAGTGTTAGGAGCACAGAGCAGAAGCAGTTTTAGAAGGAACTGGAAACCCAATCCTAATGAGGAAATAAGGGATAAATCTCTGTTCCTCTTCAAAAGACCAGAGAGGTGTGTATGATAAAGTTTGTGTGCACTTTAAAAAATTTATAACTTTATTTGTATTTGCAATAGAAATAATTTGTAAAAAGGATTAGAAAGAAGTAAATCCATATTTTTTAAGGTTTTATTGAAATTTTATTTAAGTTTCTACATGTCCTCCATCATTAGCAATACAAAGGGTAATACAATTTTGTAGTTCGCGGAAAACATTTGCCAACTGATTTACAGTAATGCCTGAAATCACATTAGTTATTTTAGCTATACTTAAAACTAGGTACATTAAACTTTATAACATTTTTTACAGATTATTTCTATCACAAATACAAATAAAGTTATAAATTTTTTAAAGTGCACACGATCTTTATGGACACCCTGTATAATTTTAAGATGTGCTATATTTATGGGTAAATCTGCTCAATATCATAGAATGCAGATCGATTGACATAATACATACTTTCTTTCAAATCTGAGTATCCATTATAGCAACATTTGTAGTGAGATATATATATATATATATATATATAAAATTTCTTCTTATATACATCAACTATATGATAGTCTGCCCTTAAATTGACCAATTCCAATAGATTTTTGAAAGTGCTTAATACCTCATCTGTAAACTAATATTCATTAATATTATTTTAAAAAGATATAGGAACCTAATCCACCTAATGTAGTTTCACCTCTCAGATCTTAAGAAAATATTTGTGTGTGCGTATGTATATATAATGATAAAATATAGTTTTAAAGCATGCAATATTTATAGGGTAAAAATGTTCAATATCTGGTATAGAGTATATGTAAATACAAGCAGTGCAGTCACATAGATCAAACCTAAATGGTGATAATCTGTTTAATACTTGAACACAATTTTCAGGTCATATATTTGAATATCAATTCATGACCAAGTACAATCACTTTTCATACCAGTTCATTTATCTCACCCATTCTTTGATGTTTTGTTAAGTGGCATTTGAGCTCAACCATCATGTGATGCATGTAAGTTTACCACTAAAAGTCCACTTGACAATTTGCAAAACTTATCACAGATATTGCCTGTCAAACTTTACTGAACATTGTACTTGTTATGGTCCAGGTCCTTGTACCACGGTGATGGTCCAAGGTAGAACCAATATTACAACAGGAATATATACAGAGAAGTAGAAAGTGTTAGTATGAACAATCAGGTTTAGTAGGGAGAACAATGTAGTTTCGACCAGTATCACTATTCCAATGTCTTGCAGTAATTGTCTGAACGTGACTCTGTTTCGGACTGCCTCTGCCTCTGACTCGACTGACTGACTGATTCGCTCTGACTGACTGACAGACTCCTGACGGACTTCACTCCAGACTTCAAACTCAACGGTAGTCACAGCCCCCAACCCCCACGAGGGCATCATGTGGCACAAGGCCAGTTTATCGTGGGATCTCCGAGCCCATGGGCTCGGCCAAAAATATGCCCTTTGAACCCGTATAAACGGGTTCAGGGTCGATTTACCTCCCTGAAAGAGACTCAACCCTTCAGCGTAGCCTCGTTCGGGTTCCTCCCCGCCCGAAGGCAGAGCGTTCAACCGATCAGACTTCGGACTGAACTCTCTGCTTCCTCTTGAGGCGCAGTATTTATTACGTATGGAATAGTCCATTATGTTATTACGGGTAAGGTCCCATAACAGTAATTGTATATTGTGATCTACATGCTGCAGTCTATAGATGATATAACCAGCCCAAGGTAAACATACCCTATCATTGATCTCGCTATTCTTTTGTTTTTGTTTTTTTAATCAATTCACTCCAAACAAGGTGATAAATCCACTAAGATGCAAGGGGTTACCAAGTGTGAAAGAGATGTGAATAAAACATTATTTAGGAAAGCGGATAATAAAAGGACAGAATTCAAGAAGACAGATGCAGATTGGCATTGTCAACTGGAAAGCAAGAAGCCAGAAGAGAATTCCACAAGTGTGGAAGAAAAAACCGAGAATAAAACTTGTGGTCACATCTAGCAATGTCAACAGTAAAATGACCAGACCTAACTTCCAATCTAGTACTGCACTTAAATTCATAAAGTTGAGGTGCCAAAGAGGAAAGCTCGGCAGAACAGTCACCATGAAAATATTTATAGAAAAGGCACACGGGAGCTACATTATGACGGTGGTAAAATGACTGAAGCTGAGGTGTCAGATCAGGACTGATAACATTGCAGATCCTGCTTTAAAATTAATAATAATAATAATAAGTCCTAAAATTTACTAGAAAATGTTAATCTTTTATCGTAAATCAGATAATAAATGGTAAATATGAATAGTGCAGATCAAACACTTTTATTTGATGTGTAATGCGGCACTGTTAAAAGAGGTGATTGCATAAAATCAAAATGTCAGGAAAAATGAATTTCCTCCCTTGCTGTCACTTATGCTTGAGCCCAGGGTACTTGCCTGGACTACTGATACATGACTGTCTACTTCAGATTCTCTATGATGCTGAGTGGGTAGATCACATCCCTGATTTTTATCAAAATTTTGGTGATAAAATGTGCAACCTATCTTTGAATATATACAATTGTTTCCAAATGATAAATTTTTCTCTTCACTTCAGGTGAAAATATAAAAAAATATATTTATATGACAAAATATAATTTTAGGGTATGCTATATTTATGGATTAAAGTACTCAATATCAGTGATAGTGTATATAAATATAAAAGTAGGCATTGAAGTCAACACCCAGAGGCGACAGTCTGTTTCATGCTAAGTGCAATTGTCAGGCCATATATATTTATTATATGTACTTTATACGTTTTATATATATATATATATATATATATATATATATATATATATATATATATATATATATATACACACACACACACACACACACACACACACACATATATATAATTTCTTGGTAATTGTTAGGTTGAGCTCTTTGCTATGGTATCTAAACTTTTGGCTTCATGCTTTCCAGCCAACTTTGATCTGCAAAAATTTAAAATGCAATTAAATGCAAATGACAATCACTATCTACTATCTTCCTGATTACTCTTTTCTACTCATTAATAATGTTTCTGTTCCTAATTCCTCCACACCCTGTTACACCTTGCATGCTATTGGCTGTATTGCCTTCCATGGAGGTGATACTGATTTTTAAAAAACACAAAATATATACACACATATAATTTCTAAAGAATTTATGGATTTATTTTTTACCTAATATTTTTATTACTTGAAACATTATTTTTAGTGGATACCATTTGTCAGGCCATATATATTTTAATTACTTTATACATTATATATATATATATATATATATATATATATATATATATAAAATTTCATAGTAATTGTTCGGTTTAATCTTTGCTATGCTACATAGACTTTTCGTGCCATGCATTCCAGCCAACTTTGATCTGCAAAAATTTAAATGCAATGTCAATCGCTATCTAGTATCTTCCTGATTACTCTTTTCTCTTTCCGCTCATTATTAATGTTAATTGTAAGTTTTTTTTTTTTTGTTTTTTTTTTAATTAAAATAAGTTTAGTATAGAACATTTTATTACAAACCCCCTTTCTTTCTCTGAGCTTTGAGAAATACAATGACAAATCTTTGTCCTTTTTGATACCTTAAAAGAGCCAGAAACCTTTACTTGGGAGTGTTCCTTTTCTTTTCATGTTTCTTTGAGGGATAATATTAGATTAATTGGTACCAGTAACAGGAAAGAATTTCTAACCTCTTCTCTATTAACCATCATGACAGGGCAGTGATAAGACATTTGTCGAGATATCTGAAAATGAGATGGCTCAGAGAGCAATAAATTCATTCCTTCCCCAAATCTGTTAAAATTTATCTGAACTTAGTTTACATGATTTGATTTCTGTGCAGATAATTGCCAAGCAATATCCCCAAAATAAATGATTTTCCAAATTATTGGATTATCAAATTTATATTTTTGTGTCATCTGGTAATATCCGGTCATTGAAAGCAGATAATTACCCAAATATTTATAAATAAAAAATAAAACAAAGACAGCTAGAGAGAAAATAGAAATGCGTTCTCCCTGACAGTGAAAAGGAAAGCTAGTGAATGTTACAAAAGGCTGTCTTTTCTCACAAATCTGGCTACGAAGAGGCTGTCTAACCCTGTATCAGGAATGCATTTTCTCTTAGAGGCATCTATGAAAAAATGTGCACTGCTGATTGAGCATTAAGGGTTACGTGGCTTGTCACATGTGAGAAGAGGAAAGAAAGTTATTCCAACAAAATGCTCTTTCGTTTATCACTCAATGGTATCATTTAAACATTGTCCAGTATGTGTGTGTGTGTGTATGTGTATTTGCGCGTGTGTGGGTGTTAAAAATATATTTGAAATTATTTTGACTAAACTAATTTGTCTTGCCTTATTTCGATGTGTCACTTCCTGCCAATGTGACTTTGATTTTTTTTTTTTTTTTTTTTTGACCAAAAAAAAAAACTCAAAGGTATTCAGCACTCGACTAAAAGTGAAGGAAACCTTTTACATTTTCAAGTGGAGATAACCATGCAGAGTTCTGTTGAGGTATACAAGCCAAAATGCAATTAATTCTTTTCTTTTTATTTATTTATTATCTTACTAGTCTTTATTACTCAAACTGCTTGATGACAAACAGCATATTTGGAAGATCAATGTAAATCTTAAGTATTTTATTTTAATGTAAATAACCAATGTTTAATAAAAATTGAGGTAGTTTATATCTAAAACTGACTGACCAAAGTAAAATGTGGGCAATTAGAGAAAGAGCAATGAACCAAAGAAAAAAAAAAGAAAAAAACTAAAAATACTTAACAAAGAATTGAATCTGAAAAAATACTAAAGCAATCTTTCAAAATGGATTCCCAAATACTTGTGTGAGAAGGAGAAAAATGCCAGTGAAAATTAGAATCTTAGTGACCATTTGTAAGAAAATGAAGACTGAAAAAGAAAATAAATACACATCTGAGTCCTCCTGATGAGTGGATGGAACAATTATAAAAGGTTTATCTATGAAACTGGAGCCTGTGTGCTAAATATAACATCAATCAGCTAAATGACACATTTTATATTTGTAACATTTGTCTTGATAAAGTCCATCAGAGAATGAAACACATTGGTAAAAAAAAAAA